>CM057847.1:87375014-87386745 GCA_030068395.1 Apalone spinifera
GGTAACTTGAGTTAAATCAATTATTTTTGTTTGGTGATTTAAATCTTGATTTACATAAATCCACCCTGAAAGAAGGATGTGTCTCTGGGGTCTTTTGTAACCAGGATTCAGAATATTTGGATCTGTGGATGAAGGACATGTACACTAATGTTTTTACAGCTTGTAATAGCTCTGGGTCTTGAGACGTGGCAGGTAACTTCCTACTGTAGCAATTTGCACAAACTTTTCTCCCTTATGAAATTTAATTTCTTTTTCCAATTGTAAGCTTCAGAACAGGCACAAAAATAATGCAATGGTTTCATTTAAAACACCTGTTTGAATATATATTTGCTGACATGCTTCAACATGTCTTAATTTCTAATAGATAAGAAAGAAACATTGTCTACAGCCTGAGTAAAGACTATAGTACCAGTAACCAATTTCTTATCTCAGATGAAAAAAGGTGCTTTCTCTATGGATTTTGGCAAACTATTTAATCTCTGATAGAGCAATTTCTGACTATAAAACATAGGTAATAATTTACTTACCAACTCACAGAGATGTTAAAATAAGTATTTACACACTAATTATAGATTGAAAGACCTGGTAAGTGCTAGTCATTATTTATAACAGTCTTTGCACTGTAATATGTGCACAGTAATACGGAGGCAGTGTATTTTACAAATTCTTGTATGAATGTGCATTTTAATAAGCTGTACTGTTTTTAAAAGAAAAAACACATGTAGTAACTAATTCTTTTCCAGAACATTATAATGATGTTGGTGTTTATTATTAAACATATTTAATCTTTAAAAGAATGCTTAAACAAATCTTGACAAACAGCTACAACAGATATTGTTTTGGTCCTGTCCCACACAGAGATATAATAATGAGGCAAAAGCAGTAAGGAATATTCTGGCAAAATAAAGAATGGGTAGAAGTAAAATTTTATAGAACCTACCATTAGGGTATGGAGTTTCACAGAGGGTTAGAAAATCAACAATAGAATAATCCATTTCTAGCACAGCAGTGCTTTTCCCATGCATGACTGTTAAACAGGGTCTTCTTCCTACAGTATCATATGACAAGCCCCCAGACAGAATGATGAAAGGTTCCCTGGAAATAAATAAAAAAAGGCATTAATAACTATGAAAGGGATACTAAAAAGGAAAGAATCAACGTTTTCCCACTTCCTCATAATATGAGTTCAAGAGGACACAACTACTGATAGATACATTAGAGTAACTAGAAATAGCTACCCACACAGTATGTACTCAGTCTGTAGCTTTTACTACTGGTGGATATCAGAGTTAAGTGCTCCATAGCACATCAAAAAGTTCAGAGATAGCATATGGATTGCACACTGAATCTTATTAGCATTTACACAATTCAGGACCCTGGTCCAATAGTTATGCATGGAACCACAGATCTACTAGAACCAGCCCTGCTTGGAGAGGACCAAGAATATATGCACTCCAAGTTTTTTTCCCCTAAACTTTCCAGCAAAGATAAGACTTGATATTCTTAATACTTCCTCACATAAGAATAGCCATACTGGGTCAGAACAACGTCCATCTAACACAATATCCCATCTTCCAATAATGGCCAACACCAGGTGCCCCAGAAGGAATATTTTACAGATCTCTCTGCTCTGATCCCACTTTAGAATACCAAAAGAAACTATACCTTCTTCTTAAGGAACTCCCTGCCTCTTCTCAGAACCAAATTTGCACAGACACGCCTTCTGAACCCCAACCAGGATTATTCTATTTGCTTCCCAAAATCTATAAACTTGGACACCCCTGATGTCCCATCATCTTTTCAGGTATTGGCATATTCACTACCGGATTATCCAGCTATGTAGACTCCCTCCTCAAACCCTATGTTACCAACACTCTCCTAACTATCTCCAAGATACCACTGACTTCCTGAGGAAATTACAAAACATCAATAACCTCCCTGACAACACCAGCCTTGCCACCATGGATGTAGAAGCTCTCTACACCAATATTCCACATGAAGATGGACTACAAGTGATTAGAAACACTATCCCAGAGGTTACCACAGCTAATCTGGTAGCAGATCTATGCAACTTTGTTCTCACCCACAATTATTTCCAATTTGGGGACAACTTATACCTCCAGATCAGTGGCACAGCCATGGGAACCTGCATGGCCCCACAGTACGCTAACATCTTTTTGTCTGACTTAGAACAATGTTTCCTCAAATCCCGTCCCCTATTACTCCTTCTTTACTTACACTACATCAATGACATCTTTATTATTTGGACCAATGGTCAAGAAACACTGGACGCATTCCACAGAGATTTTAACAACCTACACCCCACCATCCATCTCAGCCTGGACCATTTGAAACGAGAGATCCATTTCCTGGACACCACAGTACAAATCACTGATGGCAAAATCAATACCACTCTCTACAGGAAGCCCACTGACTGCTACACTTACCTACATGCCTCCAGCTTCCATCCAGGACACACCATACGATCCATCGTCCATAGTCAAGCACATGTGCTTCAATCCCACTGACAGAGACCACAAACTTCAAGATCTCTACCAAGCATTTGTAAAACTCAATTACCCACTGGGGGAAATAAAGAAACAAACTGAAAGGGCCAGATGAATACCCAGAAACCATCTACTTCTAGATAGGCCCAAGAAAACCAACAATAAAACACCACTTGTCATCACCGATAGCCCCCAACTTAAACCCTTCCAACGCATTATCAATAACCTACAATTTATACTGGAATAGAATAGTACACTCCTCTGGATGACAGACTTATACTCGCCTATAGACAACCATCTAACCTCAGGAAGATTCTTACTGACAACCACAGGGCATACCACATTAAACCTAACCCTGGAACTTTCCCTGCAACAAACTCCATTGCCAGCTTTGTCCACATATTTTCTCTGGAGACACCATCACTGGACCTAACCATGTCAGTTATACGATCAAGGGCTCATATTCCTGTACATCCAGCAATGTGATATATGCCATCGTGTGCCAGCAATGTCCCTCTGCAATGTATATTGGACAAACTGATCAGTCACTTCGCCAAAGAAATAATGCCCACAAATCAGACATCAGACACCTATCTCCACACAGAAAAACCTGTTAGTCAACATTTTAATCTAACTGGCCATTCCCTTAAAGGCCTGAAAACATGTGTCTTACTTCAAAGAGACTTTAACAATAAATTACAGAGGGAGACTTCAGCGCTTTTATTTATGCTTAAATTTGACACATTGCGAATGGGCCTTAATAAAGATGTTAATTACCTTACATATTACAAAGACAGCCTCCCCACCTTTTGATATTCGTAGTAAGTCCTGATTAGCCACTTATTGACTTAACAATAAGCCATTTCCTCTTTCCTTGTCTCTTCCTTGCCCCTCGCTCTCACCTTCTGTTCTAGTAGCTGATTTGTTAGTTTATAATCAGTTTACTTTCTTCACTGTACTCCTGTTATATATGGTCATGCCAATTCACTTTCAGATTACGATCTGAAAGTGGGTCTGCCCCACAAAAGCTCATCACCTAATAAACTATTTTGTTAGTCTTTACATAATTTTTTATATTTTTTTCCCCTTTTGTTTTAAACAGAATAAGTAATCATCAAGTGATCCATTCCTCCCTCGCCCATTCCCAGCTTCTGGGAAACAGAGGCTAGGGATACCATTCATGCTCATCCTGGCTAATAGCCACTGATAGACTATCCTCCACAATAGTATCTTATTCTTCTTTGAACCTTGTTAAAAACTAAAAATAGAAAAACACAAACCATTCAACACAGCAAATTTGCCCCCCTTTCCATTTTTTTTTTAAAAGTCACCTTTAGGAAAAGTGTTATAAGGCTGAGGCGCTCCTAAATTTACCCCAATTGTAAGCTTAATTCTGGGAAAGTGAACAAAATTATAATATATTCCAATTATGTATAACAATAATTTGCTAGGTACCAATGGAATACAAAGATTAAAATAATCTTAACAAAAAGTTCTACTAATATAATTCAAGGATGGTAAAATAATGTCTGGTAAACAAGTGTGGGACCAGAAATCAATTAACTAAAAGAGAAGGTTACTCACTTTGTGGTAACTGATGTTCTTCGAGATAAGAATCCCTGGGGGTGCTCCACAGTAGGTGTAGGTGCATCCCAGCGCCTCAGAACAGATTTTTTATAGCAGTGCATTGGGAGCCGTGCATGCGCGGCACGCAATAACATCCCTCCCACCCGGCATCATTGCACATACATGGCCACCCTTCCTTCAGCTCCTTCTCTATCTGGAACCCAGCATAGGAGAAAAGCATTCCCCCCCCCCCCAAAGTAGAAGGGAGGAAAGGAAGGTAGTGGAGCTCATCGCGAAGAACCTCAGTTACAGCAAGGTGATTTCTTCTTCTTCTACTACTACTACACGAGAGAGAGAGAGAGAGAGAGAGAGACTGACTTCCCTGGGGGTGCTCCACAGTAGGTGACTGTAAAGCAATTTGTGTTATGGAGGTAGGGACTTCGGATCAGGCAGGTAAACTGTCTGCAGTATGGCTTTGCTACTCTTGTGTAGTGGAGAGACCCAGAGAAAAGTGCATAGTGCTTAGCAAAGGTATGTTCTGATGCCCATGAAGCAGCAGCACATATGTCATCAATGGGAACCTTCCTCAGGTAAGTGACTGAGGTGGTGACCGCTCTAGTAGTGTGTGCCCGGATCAAAGTAGGTGGCAATAGATGATTGAGTGGGTAATACATGGCGATGCAGTCAGAAATCCAATGAGATAATCTTTGGGATGATATGTGGCTTCTCTTGTTGCATTCTGCAATAGAAACAAAAAGTCGTGGAAGCAATCTGAAGGATTTTGTTCTGTGGATGTAAAAGGAGACCGCCCTTTGGACATCAAGGGTTTGCATCTGTGCCTTGAAAGTGTTGGCATGAGGCTTTGGGAAGAATACAGGTAAGTATCATTTGGTATAGGTGAAAAAGGAAGCGTACCTTTGATAAAAACTTGGCGTGCAGCCATAAAGAGACTTTGTCCTTAAAAAAGAAAATGGTGAATGGTGGGTCCGCCATTAGGGCGGTCATCTCGCCTACTCTATATGTTGACATTATTGGAACTAGGAATGGCATTTTTAGGGACAGGTGGAGTAGGGAGCATGTGGCCAAGGGTTCAAATGGAGATTTTTGTGAACTTCATCAGTACCAGGTGTAGATCCCATGGTTCTCAAGGAGCGTTAATGTCAGGATATAGGGCCTATATGCCTGCTAGGAAGTGCTTAGTTATAGGATGTGCAAACACTGTGGTATCAACTGGCATGTGGAAGGTTGTTGTTGCTGCAAGATGGACTCTGATTGAGCTCAGGGAAAGTTGTGATTGTTTGATGTGTAGTAGGTAATTGAGGACTGTAGGAAGAAGGGTATCGTACAGTGATAGAATCATAGAATACTAGGACTGAAAGGGACCTCGAGAGGTCATCGGTCCACTCCCCTGCCCTCCTGGCAGCGCCAAGTATTGTCTAGACCATCCCTGATAGACATTTATCTAAACTACTCTTAAATAGCTCCAGAGATGGAGATTCCACAACCTCCCTGGGCAATTTATTCCAGTGTTTGACTACCCTGACAGTTAGGAACTTTTTCCTAATGTCCAAACTAAACCTCGCTTGCTGCAGTTTAAGCCCATTGCTTCTTGTTCTATCCTCAGAGGCCAAGATGAACAAGTTTTCTCCCTCTTCCCTTTGACACCCTTTTAGATACCTGAAAACTGCTATCATGTCCCTTCTCAGTCTTTTCTTTTCTAAACTAAACAAACCCAATTCCTTCAGCTTTCCTTCATAGGTCATGTTCTCTAGACCTTTAATCATTCTTGTTGATATATTGCAGTAGGCCGCTCAAAGTGCAAAGCAAGACCACTTGTTAATATAGGTCTCTCTCGTTGTAGGGGCCCTGCGCGTAAGAGGACGTTGCGCACCTGTTGTGAACATTGGAGTTCTACGCCTGTG
Organism: Apalone spinifera; assembly: GCA_030068395.1. NCBI lineage: Eukaryota > Metazoa > Chordata > Testudines > Trionychidae > Apalone > Apalone spinifera. Next base: position 87,381,010 of record CM057847.1, read on the forward strand.
AACCATCAAGGTACTTTGAGGGGAGTAGCAGCAAACTGAGGGTGAGGAGTATTGGTTCCTGGTTGGGATAGTATGCTCGGGCCGTGCAGGAGGGTGACTGGCCGATGCTGGGACATTCTGTTCAGGAGGGAAAACCTGGGTTGTCGGGGCCAGCTAGGTGCTATTAGGATCACTCCTGCTTTGTCCCTCCATATCTTGATGAGCACTCTGTTGAGGAAGGGAAGGGGGGTGGGGAGAACACAGGGAGCTGGGAGGAAAATTTCAGGGGAGGCTTTATGAGCTGTGGAGGGGGGGGAGGAGAGGGCTTCGCAAGCCGCACCCAGGGCAGGGAGGGAGGAGTGGGAAGAGCCACATGCGGCTCGGCCATGGCTGGCGTAGAGCAAGGGTGCATCCCATTTGAGAATGAGAGTATCTCGAAGAGAGCGTTTCCCCATGCCCGCCCTGGAGCAGTACAGTGGGCATTTCTTGTTCGCTTTGGTGGCAAATAGATCTATATGGGATTGTCCACAGCATGTGAATATGTCTGTCTGGCATGACTGAACTGTTGATTTCCCACTCATGGTCTTGGGGTAGGGCTCTGCTGAGGGTGTCTGTTGTGTTTAGGACACTGGGGAGGTGGCATGTGCTTATGGAGATGCCGTGAGGCACCAGTTCCAAAATGCTATGGCTTCCTTGCAAAGAGCCTGTGATTATGCCCCTCCCTGCCTGTTTATATAAAATCATACAGGCCGTATTGTCCGTATATATTCTGACATGGGTTCCAGTGATGTGGGGAAGGAAGTACTGGCATGCCAGCCGCACAGCCTGAGTTTGAGGACATTGATGTGCAGTGTCCTTTCTGTTGGAGTCCATAGGCTGTAAGTGCTCTTGTGCACTTCCCAACCAATGAGAGAGGCGTCTGTGGTGATAACCACTATGGGTTCTGGGGCTTGAAAGGGCATGCCCCTGCATAGGTTGTATGGTTTTGTCCACCACGGTAGTGATCTCTTTACTATGTCTGGGACTGACAGCGTTCTGGTCATCGAGTGCAAGTTGGGTTTATAGGCGAATCTGAGCCATTCCTAAATACACCTCCTGAATAGGTGAGTGTTGGGGACCACAGGGTTGCAAGACACCATATGACCCAAGAGTTATAGACAGTCGTGGGCTATGACAAGTGGTATTACATGGAGTTAATTGGCTGATCCTGAGGAACCTGTCGGGAGGTAAGGAAGCCATGGTTGCAGTGGAGTTGAAATGGGCCCCGATGAATTGTATGGACTGAGTGGGTATGAGCACTTATTTGCTCTTGTTTATCAGAAGTCCTAGTGATTGGAAACACAGTTATACCAGACTGGGTACAGCCTGTAAGAATTGGGTGCCAGCTGTCAGTTTTTTTCTGGGAGAGGAAGTAATGGGAATAAAAGCCCGTCCTCTGGAAATCTGGCGGAACTAATTGTAGTAGGTGATCCATCTCGTTGCAGTATAATTTTGTGAGGGGGGTCCCTAAAGAGGACAGGGTGGACGGGTGGGGTGGGTGAAGAGAGAGGAAGAGGATGGTGTATCTGAAGGAAACTATCACCCACTTGTCAGATGTGATGGTGTGCCATTTGGCAAGAAATGGGAGCAGGCGGAAAGTGAAACGTTTGCTAGTATTTATGAGCTCTGGAGGAGGTAGAATGGTTTTCAATCTCTCGACGGATGGCTCAAATTTGCTTATCTGGTTGGGGTGGGTTGTTGGAGGTATTAGAGGCCATTGACGCTGTTGCCTGGTATGGCGGGTGATCTTGCCTTTGATAGTGATAGGTGGGTTGTGGGTATCTTGGCCTCTGATATGGTTGATATCTGTATTGCCTTCTCCTTGTTACAGCTGTCTGAATGCCAAGAGAGCATAAGGTTGCCCTGAAGTCTTTCATTGAGTGGAGGACCTCATTGATTTTCAATGGGAATAGCTTCTCTCCTTCAAACAGCAGGTCTTTCACTGACCGTTGGATTTCTTGAGGGAAGGCAGATGAATTAAACTATGACGCCCGTCTCATGACAACTGCCATGGCTGTTGTTCTCATAGCCATGTCAGCTGTGTCTAAGGCAGCCTGAAGAGCTGTGCATGATATTGCCTGACCCTCTGTGACAATTGCTCTGAATTGCCTTTTTATTGCCTGGTATATCATCAATAAAGGCATTAAGCTTTGCATAATTATTGAAAGCGTATTTATGGAGAAGTGCAGTGTAGATGGCTACTCATTTGTAGCGTGGCTGATGCGTATGCTTTCTTACCAATTGTATCAAGTCTCTTATTGTCCTTGTCGGACGGTGTGGAGTGGTTTTGTTGCTCATTTCTCTGTTGAGCTGCATCCACTACTAGTGAGTTTCGTGGTGGATGAGTGAACAAAAATTGAGCCCTTAGGTAGGACATAATAGTTGTGGTCTGGGGGTGGTGGTGGTGTTGTGGTGGGTGTGGTGTGGTGTGGGTGGGTTTTTTTTTTTTTTAAACAGGTGGGCAGGATTGAGGCAGGGGTTTGCTACAGAGTTTTGGCAGGTTCTGGTATGGCCGAGTTAACTAGCAAGTCAATTTTTGAAGAAGGCGTCACCTGAAGGATATTTGTGAGTTCATGTTGCGTGTCCTGCACTTCCTCCATTAGAATGTTCAAATTGGTTGCAACTACAGTAATTCCTCATTTAACACTATAAATGTGTTTCAGAAAATGATCGTGTTAAGTGAAAACGTGTTATGTAGGGTCAATTTTCCCACCTGAAAATAATGGAAAAGGTGGGGGTTTGCTTTTCAAGCAGTGGTGTCTGTTGGGACCGGCACATAAGGTTGGGGGAGAAAGGGGACTGGGTTACAGCAGGGAGAAAGGGGACTGGGTTACTGCTTCCGGCTGGGGGGGTAAAGGGGAGGAGGATGTTGCTGAGGAATGGCGCAGTGAGGAACGAACCCTCCGCTGCTTTGCAGGGAGGCGGAGAAAGCCCCGCATAGCCGCCAGCGACGGGTCAGATGGGGAAACCCAGCCGTCGGCCTGCAAGCGGGGGCAGAGGAGAGGGGCAAGGTGTCCAGCGAGGGGGAGTCAGTGGGGAACGGCGCGGTGAGCAGCAAACCCTCCGCCGCTTTGCAGGAAGGCGGGGGAAGCCCCGCACAGCAGCCGGCAACGGGCCAGCTGGGGAAATGGTGTTATTCCGGGGACAGTCAAGTAATTCAAAAAAACGTTCCCTAAAAAAAAAAAAAATCATGCTATCGCAAAAACGTGTTAAGCAGGCACGTGTTAAATGAGGAATTACTGTACCGGTAAATAAGAGAAACCCTCAATGGTTGCCGAGGGCGATGGCATGATGGCCTCGTCTATCCCAGACAGTGAGTTTGCGTCAAGTAATGCCTCTGGACCTGAGTTCTGGGAATGGTGTTAGTCAATTTCATTTAAGCCCCTCCCCACTTGAGGGAATTGGGTTAGGGGAGAAAGTGCTTTTGCAGTGTGTTTTGTCTTATATGGTTTCTTCTTGTGGTGTTGAGGCCATGGGCTCCAAAATTGCCATTGGGATGGGTAGGGTATTGGTGGTGGCATCTATGGATAAGGTGTCCAAGGGGCCATAGCTGCTCTGGTAAAGTCGGGTGAATCAGAATGAAAGGATTGTCCCAATGCCTCTGTGCATGGGGATAGCTGTGGTGAGAAAACTTCTGGGTCCTCATTCCCGTCAGTTGATAAAGTGGTAGGCAATGATGTATAGTTAGATAGTGGTGAATAAGATGGTTTGTCATTACTTAAAAATGGGGAGTTAAAGATTGAGGAGACTGCAAGGTCTCTGATCTCGATAGGTAACGGTAGGAGTGTGAGGAGCCGAAACTGCCATTGCCATAAGAGATGATGCCACCTGTGGTACTACAGAAGCAGAGCACGTAGTATGGGCAGTGAAGGGGGGGCAGTGCCATGCGACTGCCCTGTCAGCTGCTGCAGTGCTGCCATAACTGCTTGTGAAGCCGCTGTGTTCAGTGAAGCACTGGTCGGCACTGTGCTCAGTGCCGAACTTTGTGAGGCAGACATGATGTGGCCTGAAGCTTCTGACTGGGTGCCCAGTGTGGCACTTCTAGAGTGTGCTCAAGCCAGGCACCTCAGGTGTGGCATATCATAGGTACTGAGGCGTGACTTATCAGGATTAGCCGACTGCCTCTCCATTGAGCGCTGTTTTGGCAAATGCGGGTTTTAAGGAAGTGAGGTGGCCCATTTCTTTGGGGATATAAGCAGTTTAGCCCCTTTGTCCTTGGCAGTCTGCCTGGAGCCGGTGTCTGAGGAAGGGCGTTTGCCCTTCTCTCAGAGAATAATTTTTAAATGGAGGTCTCTGTCTCTCCATGTGAGTGCCTTCAGTTTGGTGTAGTGTGGACAGTCTGGTTGAGAGTGAGAGTGTCCGAGGCACTTAACACATTTATCATGACCTTTTGAGGCTGGAATAGTGTGGTTGGAGTGTGTGCAGCGTTTGAAGCCGGGTGAGCCCATTTCTCGTGGTGATATTAACGAATGGCTGGAGAAGCTGGCTGAGGCGAGTGGTTCCCCCCTCCCACCTCTAACAAATAGGGAGAAAAAACTTGGAGTAAACTAATATGCCTGCCTTCAGAACTAATGAGGATCAAGGAGCACTGCAGAGGTCCATCTGAAGCCAGGGACGGTATAAAGGAACTGAAGGGAGGATAGCCATGCCTGTGCGATGGTGTTGGGAGGGCCTGTGCACATGCATGGCGCCACTGAACTATCAAAAATCCACTCTGAGGCACTGGGATGCACCTACACCTACTGTGGAGCAACCCCAGGGACATCTCTCAAAGAAGAATGGAGTATTTAAAGTTAGGTTTAATTGGTGGACAAAATAATGAGTAAGTGAGGTATTCTACCTGTTAGGGTTGTTAAAAAGCACTTTGGGGGAAAAAGATCTAATTAATTGCAAGCTTCACCAAGAAGGCTGAATAATACACCTGTTCCTGGGATGCATTGTACCATTAGCCTTTGTTGTCCTAATTCTGGGAGACGTCCAGATAAAAACAAAAGTTAGAGAAAGGATCACAGAGAACACTACCACCTTTAGAAGCTCTGATTGGATCCCAAACACCATCCAGAATGTAAGACTTTGGATTCTGCACTATCCTGTCCTCTTCCCTACTGTGTAATTTTTCCTTTCCTACCTTATTTCTTCTCTTTCCTACATACATGTGGGAAGTAAGACTGTGAGGGGTGCTGCAGCACCCTCAGGTTTTCCACCCAGCTTCCCTGTGCCCTATAGACTGGCCCTTCTAGCCCTGCTTGCTGGTCTCTGGGCGGCCTTTCCAGGATCCCACTGGCCTCGTGACCCAACCTCTAGGCAGCCCCACTGAGATCCTTGTTGGCCCTACTGGCTTCAGTACCCCTTTGAGTCCTGCTTCTTGCTGTCCCTGGAGGCGCTGCCGACCACCATCTATGAGGGTCCAGGCCACCAGCTCTGGAGGCTGCACTGCCACTCTGGGTCCTGCCGCCAGCCTCCAGCTGTGGCTAGATTGCCAAATCTTTTGGACCAGAAGCCATTAGTAATAGAGTTGGCAACTGTAGGTGTGACCCCAGCTTCGGTAGCGAGGAGTAAAAAAAGGCTTGGGAAGAGTGCAGCTCAGTACCCTCACCCTAAAAATAGTTCCCGTGCCACTGCTTTCCTTTCGTCCTGGCACAAGCCGGGAATCTGTATATACAGGAGCCTGTATAAAACTATGGTACGCCCACATCTTGAATACTGTGTACAGATGTG
>CM057847.1:87386845-87414976 GCA_030068395.1 Apalone spinifera
CAGGCTCCTGGGCTAGATGGACCTTTGGTCTGACCCAGTACGGCCATTCTTATGAATCAGCTGTCCCAGCTCACACTGCATCCCTCCTGCTGGCTTTAGCCTTTTAAAAAGCAGAGGCACTCCCAGGATTAGGTATGAGCCAGGAAATCAGCTGGTTCCTGGCTCACGCCCAGTCCCCACTAACCCCCTGCTTCTCCTGCCCCCCGCAGAGATGGTGCTGGGGGGAACCGGCTTTTAAACCAGCTCCCCCCAGCACCGGCTCCTGCTCCCCCCCTTGATAGAGGCAGCAAGTGCGGGGGGGATCGGGGGGGGGGGGGGGGAGAAGCAACTATTTGCTTATATCCCCAGTTGGGATCCCACAATTACTATACTATGACATTTAAATATGTAAAAATGTGAAATTTACCAATTTTAAGATCCCATAGCTGTGAAATTGGCTATAATAGAGCATGATTTTGGTAGGACTCTGTTAGTGATCTAGTGCAGTACTGTGATATTGCTGGCTTAGACAGACATTATATTTCTAGTAAAGTAATGTAACTTAAGAAGGAGCATATACTTGTTTTTCCTTTCATTCTGTAGAAAAGAAATGAAATGAAATAGCAATGTTCTCATACAATTATGGAACATCGAGTACTTAATGCAGGTGACAGAAGGTCAAAAGGACTTCACTGAGAAATAAATGAAAATTGCTGAATTGACTACATAGCGACTGGATGTGCAAACTCTATTACTAGAGGTAAAATTATACACACGACATCGAGATTCTATAAGAATAAATCAGGTTTACTGAACAGGCCAGTGCTGGAAGCAAAAAGTTTGTTGCAAATAGAAATTAAAAATATTTAACACAAATATTTTAGAGTGATTTTGAGAATTAAACCACAGATATTTAGGATTTTCAAATACAATGTGCATAATTTCTCTTAAAAATGTAGACTCTTTCTAAACTTCAGGGCAAGCTTGCCACCTGTATGTAATCACAGAATATTGTCCAACCATTCAGAATTCATGACACTGACACATTAAGTACACGAATTCATTAAAAATATTGGTAGTACCACTAATTTCAATTTTAGTTAATTTGTATTTCTTCTTATAATAATTATATAGACTAAAAATCCATTTGGTTGTTCCTTATTATTTCTTTAAAATAACAGTTAATTTTTAAACACAAATATGCAAAGTGGTCTAGAAATATAAAGTAAGCCCCATTTCTCCATTTTTCTAATTGTTTATATGATTTAGACTCAGACTCATAGACTTTAAGGTCAGAAGGGACCATTATGATCATCTAGTCTGACCCCCTGCACAATGCAGGCCACACAATATCACCTACCTACTCCCAGAATGATCCTTTCATCTCTATCTCAGATATTGAAGTCCTCAAATGGTTTAAAGCCCCCAAGATGCAGAGAATCCTCCAGCAGTGATCCATGCCTCACGCTACAGAGGAAGGTGAAAAACCTCCAGGGCCTCTGTTAATCTACCCTGGAGGAAAATTCCTTCCCGACCCCAAATATGGCCATCAGCTGAACCCTGAGCATGTGGGAAAGACTCACCAGCCAGTTACCCAGGAAAAGTTCTCTATAGTAATGACTATCATCTCTCCATTGGCCTATTTACCACTAATAGGGAAAGGTCAATTACTTACCAAGATCATGTTATCTCAAACCATCCCCTTCATAAACCCACCTAGCTTAATCTTGAAGCCAGATAGGTCTTTTGCCCCCACTACTTCTCTTGGAAGACTGTTCTAGAACTTCACTCCTCTAATGGTTAGAAACCTTGGTCTAATTTCAAGTCTAAACTTCCTAATAGCCAGCTTATATCCATTTGTTCTTGTGTCCACATTGGTACTGAGCTTAAATAATTCCTCTCCCTCCCTGGTATTTATCCCTCTAATATATTTAGAGAGAGCAATCATATCTCCCCATAGCCTTTGTGACAGAGCAGGGGTGACACAGCAGGTTCAAGAGTTTGATGGAAGCGGAAAGAAGCAGAGAGAGTCAGCAATCCTGGCTAATTAGGGGCAGCCAGACAGGGCAGCTGCAAAATCAATTAAGGCCCAGGTGAAACAGTTGAGGCTGCCTGAAGGCCTATTTAAGAACCCTCCCTGTGGGTGAGAGGAGAGAGAGTTGGGAAGGAGTGTGGAGAATTGTGAGAGTATGGAGAGAGCTGAGAAGGAGTTTGTAGAGTTTTGAGAATATGGAGCGAATTGAGAAGGAGTTTGGAGAGCTGTGGAGGAGTTTTGGAGAGTGGAGGAGGAGCTTGGAGAGAGAAAAGCACCGGAGGAGTCAAGAGAACAGCATCGACCTTGTTAAAAGACTACAGGGAGACAACAAAACTCAAACCAAGGCAAGTAAGCCATATTATTGTGGCTTCTAGACTGTGGGACAGTGGGCTGAACAGGGGCCCAGAAGTGGGACTGACCCTGCCACACCTTCTTTTGGTTAAGGTAAACAAGCCAAGCTCCTTGAGTCTCCTTTCATCAGACAGGTTTTCCATTCCTCGGATCATCCTAGTATGGAGGATGATCCTTCTTTGTACCTGTTCCAGTTTGAATTAATCCTTCTTAAACATGGGAGACCAGAACTGCACACAGTATTCCAAATGAGGTCTCACCAATGCCTTGTATAACAGCACTAACACCTCCTTATCCCTACTGGAAATACCTCGCCTAATGCATCCCAAGACCTTTTTCACGGCCTTGCCACAACGGCCTTGCCACAATGGTATTAGCCTTTTTCATGGCCATGCCACAATGGCAGCTCATAGTCATCCTATGATCAACCAGGACTCCAAGGTCCTTTTCCTCTTCCATTACTTCCAATGTGGCCCCAGCTTATAACTAAAATTCTTGTTATTAATCCCTAAATGCATAACCTTACACTTTTCACTATTAAATTTCATCCTATTGCTATCACTCCAATTTACAAGATCATCCAGATCTTCCTGTATGATATCCCGATCCTTTTCTGAATTGGCAATACCTCCCAGCTTTGTGTCATCTGCAAACTTTATAAGGACATTCCCACTTTTGGTGCCAAGGTCAGTAATAGAAAGATTAAATAAGATTGGTCCCAAAACTGATCCCTGAGGAACTCCGCTAGTAACCTTCCTCCAACCTAACAGTTCACCTTTCAGTATGACCCGCTGTAGTCTCCCCTTTAACCAGTTGCTTATCCACCTCTCAATTTTCATATTGATCCCCATCTTTTCCAATTTAACCAATAATTCCCCATGTGGTACTGTATCAAATGCCTTACTAAAATCGAGGTAGAGTAGATCCACTGCATTTCCTTTATCTAAAAAATCTGTTACTGTCTCAAAAAAGATCAGATCAGGTTGGTTTGGCATGATCTACCTTTTGTAAAACCATGTTGCAATTTGTCCTAATTGCCATTAACCTCAATGTCCCTAACTACTTTCTCCTTCAAAATTTTTCCAAGACCTTGCATACAACAGATGTCAAACTAACAGGTCTATAGTTACCCGGGTCACTTTTTTTCCCTTTCTTAAAAATAGGAATTATATTAGCAATTCTCCAGTCAAATGGTACAAACCCTGACTTTAGAGATTTATTAAAATTTTTTGCTAATGGACTTGCAATTTCATGTGCCTGTTCCTTTAATATTCTTGGATGAAGATTATCTGGGGCCCCCGATTTACTCCCATTAAGCTGTTTGAGTTTGGCTTTTACCTCGGATATGGTAATAGCTACCTCCATATCCTTATTTCCATTTGTTATGTTACCATTATCCCTAAGCTCTTCATTAGCCTCATTAAAGACTGAAGCAAAGTATTTGTTTAGATATTGGGCCATGCCTAGATTATCCTTAACTTCCACTCCATCCTCAGTGATTAGCGGTCCCACTTCTTTTTTTGTGTTTTTCCTATTTATATGGCTATAAAACCTTTTACTATTGGTTTTAATTCCCTTTGCAAGGTCCCACTTTACATGACTTTTAGCCTCTCTCACTTTGCCCCTACATACTCTAACCTCAATAAGGTAGCTTTCTTTGCTGGTCCCTCTCATCTTCCACTCCTTATATGCTTTCTTCTTTTTCTTAATCACCTCTCTGAGATAACTTACTTATCCAGCTTGGTCTAAAACACCTGCCTATCATTTTTTTCCCCCTTTCTTGGGATACAGGCTTCTGATAGCTTCTGCAACTTTAACTTAAAATAATCCCGGGCCTCCTCCCCCTTTAGATGCATAAATTCTTTAGTCCAATCCACTTCCCTAACTAATTTCCTTAATTTATTAAAGTTAGCCCTTTTGAAATAAAAAACCTTAGTCTCAGACTTATTTTTGTTTATCCTTCCATTTAGTTTGAACTGAATTAGCTAATGATCGCTCAAGCCAAGGTTGTACCCTACAGCCATTTCATCTATGAGGTCCTCACTACTCACCAAAACCAAATCTAAAATGGCATCCCCCCTTGTTGGTTCAGCAACTACTTGATGAAGGATTTCATCAGCTATCACATCTAAGAAAATCTGAGCCCTATTATTATTACTAGCACTTGTTCTCCAGTCTATATCTGAAAAGTTAAAGTCTCCCATGATTATGCAGTTTTCATTAGTATTTACTTCATTAAAAACATTAGAGGTCTCTATTCATATCCAAATTAGATCCCGGTGGTCTATAGCACACCCCAAGCACTATGCCAGGGGAGGATCTGATAGTTTTCTTCCCCAATGTGATTTTTGCCCAGAGACTCGGTCTTCTCCATTCCATCACTTTTTATTTCTTTACAATCTACCTCATTATTGATATACAATGCTACTCTACCACCTTTACCTTTATTTCTGTCCTTCCTAAATAGTACATACCCTTCAATACCTGTACTCCAGTCATGCCTAGTATTCCACCATGTTTCTGTTATTCCTATAATATCTGGATTCACTTCCTGGACCAATAGCTCTAGTTCCTCCATTTTGTTACCTAGGCTCCTCGCATTGGTGTACAAACATCTTAATTTTTGCTGTTTGGCCTCACTCACATTCTTCACCCAATTTGGCATGGACATTGTACCTCCAATATGACCTATTAGACTAGTATCCACTCTACCCTTCCTCCTTATGTCTATTCTCCTACTCGCAGCTATAACCTTTCTTACTTAGTTTTTCTCCTTCTCAATACTAAAATCCGGCGTAGAGATTACCTGGACACCTCCCAACCGTCTCCCCCAAATTCCTAGTTTAAAACTCTCAATCATTTGTGCCAGCCTCCATCCTAGAAGTCTATTTCCCTCCCTACTTAGGTGAAGTCCATCCTGAGAGAACAGTCCTCTGTCCATGAATGCCTCCCAGTGGCCATACATCCCAAAGCCATCCTTATAGCACCACTGCCTGAGCCATCTATTGAGCATCATAATCCTGTCACACCTTAGCTGCCCTTCTCTAGGAACAGGCAGAATCCAACTAAAGATCACCTGAGCCTCGATTTCCTTAAGCATCTTCTCCAGCCAGGCATAGTCTCCCTTGATTCGTTCCAGAGAGAATCTAGCCGTATCATTTGTTCCTACATGAAGGATGATCAATGGATTCTTTCCCGCTCCCTTTAGGATCCTCTTCAACCTCAGTTTCACATCCTGTATCTTAGCACCTGGCAGACAGCACACCCTTCTATTCTCTGGATCAGCTCTGGTTATAGGCCTATCTATTCTTCTCAATAAGGAGTCCCCAATCACGTAGACCTGCCTTTTCCTGGTGACAGTGTGATTCTCTGGCTGCAAGTCCTTTCCAGTCCTGTTTTCCCTTGTAATTCTCTTCAACCCATCCTGTATCTTCCTGGTGCTCATTATTGGTGTTGTCTCCATCGATTCTTCCCCTTTATCTATGGGACTAACCACTCTTCTCTTCTTCCTTACCCTTCCACCTTCATTGTCCACCTGCTGTACCCCTTCTTCATTCTCCAACTCCGCATACCTGTTCTTGAGCTCTGTTTCTCCTTCACTGACCCATCTTTTCCTCTGCCTGGTTCTCTTAGTCATATGCTTCCACTGTCCATTTTCTTCGCCCAGCAGTTCCCCCTCCGAGGCTCTTGATCCTGCTTCCATCTGCATATCTATGCTTTCCCCTTCATCCACCTCATGCCTTTGCTCCATCATCTGCTTGAACCCCCTTCTAAACTCAACCAGAGTTTCCATCTGCATCTTTTCTTCCATCAGCTCTATCAGGCGGCACTTCATGCAAACAAAGCTCCTTTCAGGTACCCCCTCCAGAATCATGTACATCCCGCAGCTGCCACATCCAATCATTCTCCTTGTGTCCTCTACTGCTTGGGTTATGGACACTACTGCCTCTGTGTTTTATCAGCCTTCTCACCTAAATCCTGTTAGTCCGCCGAACACAAAAACAAACCAAAACTCCCCCTCCATGACAAAAACAAACCCCAAACGAGTCCCACAATCCAAACTCCCCTTACAAACTCCCACTCAAACGCTCCTGTTTACAGCTTTGTTTGCTGACTCCTGTGCAGCTGCAGCTATCTGACAACATTTGAACTGACAACACAAACAATCACATTTAAAAAAATGAATGTCTAAGTTAACTATATTGTAAAAGATGAAAAAAATATTTTACTATTTCTCAATTTGGTTTTTTGGTGTGTTTGACAGTATAATTTTAGCCAAGTTTCAGTGTTCCGCATGTTTGGCCTTCTTACTCAGCTACAGGTGAAAAATATTTGAAGATAAATTATGATTAGAAAATGACAACAATTGGCAGCTAGTCTTAAGAGGAGGTATACACCTCCTTTAGAGACCATTTTAAAATATTGAGTTGACAATATTCCTTTAAAGGCCCACAACAAAAAAGTTCTTTTAAAAAATACTCAATAAATACATCTATTAATGTACTGAAGATAATGATTAAGCCTTCAATGATTGTCTGATTACTTACAATAAAAATAAATAGCTTTTTAAAATAGAGGCAAGCTCACCTGATCTATTTCTACCCATAAATCAGTTTTATATGTATCTGGAGGTGGTGTAGTTATCATGTAAATTAAATTTAATTAACCATTTTATATGACTGAACAAGGCAAAGACAAATTAGTTTTGCTTCATGGAAACATTTCTCCTTTCCCCTTGGGAAAACAGATTATGGACTTTCCATTAAATTTCTGGAAAGAGTATGTTTTTCATATGTATTACAATATTTTATACACATGCACACAGGTGCACGCCAACACACACATGGTCTTTTCAAAGCAAATTTGCACAAGTTTGAATTTTGTTCAATAACACTGCAAAACTTAACACAGTTGATGATTTCTATGAAATGGGACACTTTCTTATTTGACCATCACAAAAATCAGCAGTTATTTTAACACTGAATAGAAGACATCCCTTTTAAAAACAATCACAATAGATTGTCAACACCTTTTTGAAGGAAGGCAAGATTGATGACTTTTCTTACTTCATTATAGCCAGAATAAGCGGACACCACTTACTATAGGCTCAAATCCACAGAGACTTAAGGTATGTCTATGCCACCAAACAGATTGATGCGCAGAGACTGATCCAATGGGGATCTATTTTCAGCTTTCCTGAATTTTCATGACACTCTCTTAGGAATAATAAACACCATTTATGGCTAAGGGTAGATTTTCTGACAGCTACTTGCCTCAGGGTGACAAAGTAGAAGCTTCCTGAAATTCTTCTGGCTATCTTGAATATTTCAAAAAATAAAACAAACAAATATAGGTATCTGAGGTACTTTTTCCAAGCCCCACAGGTATAGTAATGATGAATATATTTTAACCAAGTTTAATAACTTAAAATTATTATAACATTTTAAATCTTAATAGATTTGTATTAACAATGAAAACTCTAGCTTACATTGGACTCTTAGTGTTAGGGTATGTAGGGTCAAATAAGGCAGCGGTGCTCAACCTGTTTTAATTCGCAACCCCCAAAGCCAGGAAAACTTTGGTTGTGCAAAAAAAAAAAAAAAAAAAAACCACACACCAACCCCCCCCCCCCAAAAAAAACCACGCACTTTTAATTTAAAGTGCTAGTCCACTCCCCTGTCACTTCTCCTGCCCCCGCCACACAAGTCGGGCGCTGAGACAGGAAAGAAAATGGCAGCTGTCCCGGAGGACAGACCCAAATGTTGCACAACCCTAAAATAAGGGGTTTGGGTACTCACTAACATGGTAACTGGAATACAGTACGGGCAAGCACTGTCCCTATTTATTTATAGACATGTTTTTCCTCCTTTCCTGCATTCTTGGGACAGATAATAATGTAGCTTGTACCAAAGATACAACTTTTAATGAATGCTCTGTGTTAAATAAATAGTATTTCTCTAGCCCTTATCCATTCCAATTCACTCAAACATATTCAGGATCACATATCCTTCCCTCCCCGTAAACTGCTGATTTAAGGAGTTTTGTGATGTGAGAACTGTTTACATCAACTAAAAAGCTGTAAACAGGGGCGAGTATAATTATATTCATTACATGGTTATGACTATGCATTACCTGAGTGTTCACAATACTAAATTAGGGATTAAAGGGTGATATAATTGGTAAGTGTATTTACATACTAAAATAAAAAGGTATATGTATGGCTAATTTGTTGCTCACTCAGATCCCAAGGTTCGTGGGGGAGGGGCGGGGGAGAGGAGGTCTGAGACAACAAGTATCTGCAATAAAGGTGCCCTCTTAACCGATCTGTCTCTGGGTTATCTGTTATAATCTTTTTTTTTTCCTAACACTTAGGTGCTACTAGAAGATTAGGTAGCACCAGCCACCGTATTAACTCTGCAGCCCTATACAAGCAGAAGGCAAGGACATGACCAGTCTTTTCAGAGAGGGACCCTAGTACTGTCATCCATACTTTTGCTATCTCAAGATTAAATTCATGCAACGTACTTTACACACATCCAGTTAATGTCATCCAGAAACTGAAGCCGGTGCAAAAAAAATGTGGCAGCTGCTTTCGCAACTGAGAGTTTGTGTAGAAGGAAGCAGAAGTGGCAGAAGTCACTTACCTACCATTACACCTAAAGGTGTATACACAGAAGAAAGATTCTGAGCTTGTGTATGAACTGGACAACTCCTATTATGCAAATAGATATGTAATTGTTAGACTATGTCTACACTATGGACCTTACAGCAGCACAGCTGCACCACATGTGTCGGTGAAACTTATGTCAGTCAGGGTGTGTATTTTTTTTTCATACCCTTAGTGGACAAGCTTACTAGTGTAGACATAGCTTTAGTTTTCATACCACTACAAAGAAAATGAAAAGAAAGTGAACAATCAAGACAACTTCAGCGCTAGCTATATATTCATTCATTTCATAATGAATGTTGCATGTTGGTACTGTGTTTTCTGCTAATTTCATTTCTGAGGTAAATTTGAGGGTAATGGCTATATTTCACAGGGTTTCGGTAAAGCTAAATAACTGTACAATTGACAACAATATCCAGAGATTCCAATCGAATATATTTCTATTCCATAACTGACTCAAACAAAGGAGAAAAATAGAATAATAGTTTTAAAGTATTTAACTATCTAGAAAGGATGACACTAATATAGCTCCAATATGAGTAGCTCCAAGGGAGTCAATGTAAAATGTGTTACAACAATGTTGAGGTTAGAAAAAGCACTGTGTCAAAAGTAAGACTATTCCAGGGTTTTATTGAATTACTTTGCAAATTTCAGTGAATGTAAATCAAAAGTTTACTATTAACAGCAAGTCCTAATATTGAAATGACACAGTGTAATATAATTGTTTGCTAATTATGCACTTTGAATAGAAACATATAATTGAGAGATACAATAATGTAAAAGTCAAGTATGCATGATGACATACTTGAGATGCATGACTGCTGTGAACAAACTTTTACAAATCATTCTGGAAATTATTTTAGATGACTGTGAACTAGGTTGGGTAATTACATTCTGCCTACCTAATTTTCTCCTGCAATTTCAGTTAGAAATAAGTTTTTTACATTGTGGAATCACTGCTATGTAGGATTACTGTGAACTTATAAATTCATGATTTACCTCAAAAGCCATTCTACTACAGAGACAGTTTAAGTAGTCCTTATAAATTTACACACTACTTAAATTTATAAATACTTTTGGCACCTTTTGCACTGTATAAATCTATGAAATGTTCTTAAAAATGTAATGGAAACTAATAATAATGAATCTAAGACATTCCTACTCCAAATTGCATGATGCAGTAAGTGACTAGTGGACCACTGATTTCACTGGTCGCTTTCACCCCTCCCCCCTTGCTGCCTCAGAGAGGCAGAAACGGGGGGAGGGGGAGAGGGGTGTATTAGGAGTTGGTGGTAGGAGGAGCCAGCTTGAAAGCTAGTTCCCCCCAACACCACCTCCATGGGGGGCAGGGGAAGCAGAGTCGGAGCAGGGCACAGGGCCTAAGCTGGGAATCAGCTGATTTCCGGCTTGTACCCAGTCCCCACCACTGCGCTTGTGCTTTTTAAATGTATTAAGAGCTGCCAGGTTGTATTTAACTTCTCTATCTTTGATATGGAAGACAGTGTTATCACATTAATGAAATTTCAAATGATAAAAACCTGAAAATATTCTGAACATAATCAAACATGAAAAATAACATCAAATGACAGTTTAAGGTAAAAAATTAAGGTACAAGTTAAGAAACAAAATAATGAACCCCTCCCCCACAAAATAATGCATCTTAGTACAGCTTTTCAACTGTTTGTATTTGTTTTTTCTAACAAGAGACTGTTCATACTCAAGCTTCTTTTATTGCAACTCTTACCTTGTTTATATCCTATCAAAATCAATTAAAGTTTGCATGCTGTAAAAACAATTACTACATTGTGGAGGTTTGAAATGACATTTTAAAATTACTGTTTGCAGTGGGAACACTTCAGATTGCAGTATTTGTATCTTGCTGCTTGTCTGAGGCGGCTTTTCAGTTATTTACAGCACAATTTGGTTCAAAAGCTTGGACACAACACAGTTGAATATTCAGGTTTTGAACTATCATGATTTCATGATCATTCAGTGTTTTTACTCTTTGTGGAAAGGAAACACCTGGGAATTGGCTTCAAAGCTTTAAATCTCCATTTAGTTGACTTTTAAAGAAGGAAAAATGGTACAAAAAACTGTTAAAATTAACTGTAGAAAACATCCATATATATTGAAGCATTTGTTAAACTATCAGCAATTTTCAGTAGTCATGTTTACTTTGCAATCATTCAAGCAACACCAAATAAATGCCAAATAATAGAAGGTACAGCAATAAGTCAACAGAAATGAAATGGAGAGCATTATTTGAAAATTCAACATCTGCAAATAGGTCCAAGGATTTCCATGTAAATTATGATCAAAATGCTTTAAAACTGTAAATAAGAAACCACACATGGTATATAAAAAAATAAAAGCCTTCTATTAAGTTCTAGTGACAAGAACATGCTACTCAATATGCAGCAATTTCATCAGAATCCTTTGATAGAATTACAGCTTTATTATGTATATTCAAGAATACACATAATTATGTGAAGTTCATTTCATAAATTACTGCAGCATATGAAAAGAATTTAGCCATACTCCAAACTCATATTACTTCACTAAAAGAGACGAATAGGTCTTATTACTAGATAAAGTAAGTTTGATTCTTAAAAGAAATAAATAGATTTCCTGAAAAACTTAGCACTGAAATGTACTTAACGGTCAGCCAAATTACCAGTTTCTCTTTAGTATAACTAAAAGTGGCAAGTGACCACAAAGATTTAAAAAAAACAGCAACACACTTTTATTATATTTTAATATTTTTGTTAGCCCTTTGATTTTAAGGAAGACACATATAGATATGGAGCATTCATCAACATGTTTTGTTTAAGGAAGACACATATAGATATGGAGCATTCATCAACATGTTTTGTTTACCTATTTTAATCACACATCTACATTCTAGAGCGGGGTGGCCAACCAGTTAAAGACAGAGTCAAAATATCTGTGGATAGAGTGCGAAGAGCCACGTATTATATATTTATTTTTATATATCTATATAAATACATAGATATAGTACATAAAATGTTATGATAAAAATAACATTACAGGACAAATGGACAAAAGCCAATCAAATATAAATATATTAAGTGACTCTAGTCACTTAATATATTCACAGTCAGTCCATAGATCTTCAAAGAACTTGACAGGGAACAAACATCAAATAAAAACAACAACCCTTTAAAATACAGTAATATTCTCACACTAACAAAAAAGGCATCCCTACCATGTATTTTAAATTTAACACTACTGCCCTATTATGTCCTGTGAGTTTTTTTAAAATTAAACTGAACTAAGTAGTAAATTAGCACAAACTGAAGTGCCTGTTTCACTCCAGCTTATTGATCTCTGGTATGATTTCCTCATTTTTGTTACTTATGAAGATTATGGCTTTTTTATAGTTCTAAAAATTCAGGTCTGTCCCAGACTGCAAATATGACAGGTTCAAAAACAAAAAGGGAAAGACTCATATCTCAGAATAATTGCTTCAGTCTGGCAAATAACAGCCTTTGAATTTTCTTTAAAGAAACGGTGTAAACCAGGTACATGTTGATTTTTTTTTTTGGCCCTGGAATTTAAGTGACATCTGTGTTGGCTGCCTTATTCTGCATCCATGAAGACTTTGAGTTTAAGGTGCTTCAGACCTCTCCCGCTCCCAACCCAATGCCCCACCCCTCCCCCAGAGCCAGGCACCCTCAGCCCCTTGCTCTAAACCAACCCCCCTCCTCTCCCTCAGATCCAGGCACTCCCAACCCCCCTCACCCCCGGCTCTAACACCCCCCCTTCCCCCGAGCCAGGAACCCCCAGCTCCCCCTCTAACCCAATGCCTGGGTCCCAGAGCTGCCGCCACGCATTTCTCCCTCCAGAGCGGCCGGCCATGAGCAGGCGCTGGGGCACGGCTTAGAACTAGCAAGAGCCACACTTCTTTAAGCAAAGAGCTGCACGAGGCTCAAGAGCTGCAGGTTGGCCACCCCAGTTCTAGAGTAATGACTATGTTTTACCCACCAGTAACAAGAGTTTCATTTACCACTGCTTTCCAGAGATTCTCAAGCTCGGCAACACTGGGTACATGTCACACAGGTGGAAAGATACAAAGGATATTCTTAAAGACTATACATACCCTATATAGTGTGAAAAGTCAACTGACTTATAAGCAAAGTCTTACCCAGCTTTAGCTGTTTTGTATTCCACTTTAAGGATTGGTTTGCAAGGTTCTGGCTTCTTCCCATCTTTTAACTGCTTTCCTAAACATAAAAATAAATGAAACAAAATCCTACATTAAACTTAAAAAAAATCTGCTGTTCTGAAATCTTAAGAAATTCTTCTTTTAAATAAATTACAAATTAAAATATGCATACAAAACATGCATTATACAGGCAAAGATGTATATGCCTCAATGTAAAACGAAAGGACAGTTAACAATTGCCACTCATGTAAACATGGAATGTTTGTTGCGATAGCTTTCAAAAAGCAATATGGTAGAAGCCAAGAAATATTTTCCCTTATAACTGTGGTGTCCAACCAGTTCTGAAGCAGTAGCCACTATAATAGCCACTGCTATTGTGGACTAATCACATTATTCTGAAAATGCTATAGCGAACTAGCCACTTTATTCAAGCCCTCTAGCCACACTCAACCAGCCTAATAGCCACATATGGCTAGCGGCTAGCATGTTGAACACCATGGCCCTATAATGAGGTTGGGGGGGAGGGGAGCTGTAGGGCACAGGGTCAGAGATTGGGGGGGGGGGCGCAAAGCCTAGGCTCCAGGAGAGGTCTTGAGTCTGGTGGGGATTGAGGCATTGGAGGAGTCAGGATGCTGTACTGGAGCGGGCCCTCACTTCAGGTGGCTTTACCCGAAGCAGGCACACTGCTTCAATCTGCAGACACTGCTCCCTGCAGCTTCCATTAGCTATGCTTCCTAGCTAAGCACTGGGGGAGGGAGAATACAGGTAGTGGGCCTGTCGAGCCACGTGGCCATGCCTCCGGCAGCAATAGCAGAGATGGAGAGCCATTTGTGGGGGCTGCTGGAGGCGAGTGCTGCCTTCATCTGCCTTCCCGACCTCCTCCCTTGTCTCAACTCCTGTCCCAAGCCCCCTCCTGGACCCAAATTCCCTCCCAGAGCACATCCCGCAGCCCTTTCGATGCCCTAGCCCCAACCTGCTAGCCCCAGAGAAACTGCACTATACAATGAACATTCTGTGCATATCAGAAATGCTTGGTTTTGCGCTTCCTGGTTGGTGAAGTTCCAGATAAAACGGCTTGTACTGTATTTCAAGTCAATATTCCTTTCATGGGGCTACTAGTTTTGTAATGGGCATAATTCAAGAATTTAATAACACAATTTTGATCTTCCAAGAATTTACATATCAGTGTGCGTATTTATACACAAAAACTGATACTTCTTTATCCACACAAACAATACGTAGATTGCAACATTTAAGCACAATGCAAAATCTGCATTTATTCAGACATCTGTGAAATAATTTCCAAAAATTGCACTGGAGAGGTAACTGCATATTTAAAGCAGCAGTGATTTACACAATTCACATGTGAAAGTTTGTTCTCATAAGGGCTTGAAACATTTTTAATAAACAGCTTGGATTTTGCAGAAGTCATTAGCAAACACCTGGGAAAACACTGAAAATAAACTGCTTTTGCTGGTAGAATAGTTTTTAAGTCCTGGAATTACATAAAATAGGATTTTATAAAAAGTTTAATGCCATATTTCCAATGTAAGAACTATCAGACACTGTTTTCATTCGTTTCTTACCATGTGGAGTGATTGTCTGAAGAGGCTTGGCAGGGGATTTTATATTCCATATGGTCAAGGTACCATCTGAATGGCTACAAATAAACTGTTTTCCTTCATGGTGCCAAGCAACTGAATGAATAGCCTGCATTATGGGAGAGGGGGAGGGGGGGAGAAAGGGGAGACACAGGGGGAGACAGAGAAAATTCAAGTTTTCAGCAGAAATCCAGCAATTTAGGGCATAGCTACACTACAAAATTATGTTAATTATGTTAATTTAAGTGAGATTAACCTACAGCCACCTCAGTAATTAAATCAGCTGTTCATGTCCACACTACACTCCTTCTGCAAGTGGTACATGTCCTACTTGTGCTGACTTAAGTGGGGTATTGGGGGAGAGGGGCAAGTGACAGCCTGAGCTATCAGCCTCAAGGCAGCAAGGGCTCTACTTGCCAGTCCTAAGGTGCCAGAGCTCCAGCTATAGGAGGTAGTAATAGGCAATGTAAGCAACACACTGTCTACATGAACCCTGTATCAATCTAATTGCTATGGCTCTCATGGAGATGGTTATTAGATTGGTGTAGTGGGCGACTTACACTGGCAAGAGCTATTCTGGCAATGGGCAACCTGGGCTAGTAAGTGAGCCGCATGAGTAGCCCTCTCATCTCAGTGGGCCACAAGACTGTTGTAACCAACATGGTATCCCAGGATAGAAGAGTTTTGCCAACTGTGCTTGCATACCTAGAATTTGCAAGGTACTGAACTATAGCAGCACTTTTATCAGATACAGAGGGAGTGCATGGCTCTTATTGTCAAAGTGGTGTGCAATCAGCACACACTCACTTCATGTACCTTTGCTTTATGAGTGTCTTTCACTTTAGTAACACCAGCTGGAAAAAAAGGACATGGACAAAACATGTGGAATCTGGAAACCCTGCGCATGGCAACAACAAATAAAATGTCTTGCAGGCCACACATACAATACTGATGTGACGCATTTCACCATTGGGCTGCTGGTTGTCCACCAATGAGCTACACTGTAGTATAGATGCTGACAAAGTTAGGTCGACATAAGCTTCCTTATGCTGTAGTGCAGATCAGACCTCAGTGTAGTCTCAATTCCCCTTCCTTAAAGAAGGCCACAAAAACACCAAAATATAAAATAAAATATTATACCACTGAACACCAAAACAAGCATGATTTATCCAGGTTTAATTTTTCAGTCACAATTCATTATTTCTTTGAGTCATTTTTCCTTTGAAGAGGTTATATTTTTTATGCGTCAAAAAGCTTTTTATGGGAAAAAGTATTATCCCTATGCAGTATTAATGTTTGCAAATTGAAAAGCTGGAGTAAGAAGTCTGAACAGAATCACTATCCCTTTTCAAGTAAACATTTGGAAGTTAATGCCTGATAGTATTATAAGACACTAAGCCATATTATTTAAACATTAATACCTATGCAGCGTTTCTAACTAAAAGATACATTCAAATCATACATTACAAAACAATATTTTAGTATGAAATATCATTTTTCAGAAACTTATTGATGAGTCATTCAGTTAGAAGTGTGTATATCATATGGTTATGAAGTTTGCACAGCAGTATATTAGAGGTGTATCAAGCCAGGAGAAAAGGCTGCTTTTATTCCTTTAAAATAATTCAGCACATTCTGAAGAATTTATATCAAGTATTTTTTCTGTGCTAGAGAGCCTCAAGTTATACTGTGATATAATCCACAATCTTTGAAGTTGGGGAAACAAGGTCAAGGACCTAAAATTATTTGTGAAATATTGTAACCTTTTAGGAACAAGCTACAGAGTATCTCGAATACTGTTTACTACTTGGTATTGCAAGGCCAAACAGAACAGTAATACAGTGGCACACTTCTGGCTCCTATTGGCCAATTATAAAGAGCTTAACGGAAGCAATAAAAGTGCAAACAGCACAAAACCATGTTAAATGAAAAGCAGGAATTGCCCTGGTGACCAGACCAACATTCTTCACCACCTGGAACACTGTATTTCAATTTGGACCACTGATTCCATTTTTATACCAGCATGACTAGCCCAAATCTTTTGTAATAGAAATCAAAATCTGAAGTGACATTTATGACAGAGGATTAGCTGCAGTCTAAAAAGACTATAGCAAGATTATTTATGGCTGCTTTGATATTAAAAAATAAACTAAAATTATAAACCCACTAATATATTTATATAACAGAAAAAAACTTTATAGCAGATCAGTTGATTTATATCACAATTCTCTAGCAGGCTTTAACATTTTAGTGCATCTCTAGATAGGTTTTAGAAAGTTGGGTTATTTTTGGTCAGAAAATTGTGAATAGGTTTCAACCTATTTTTTTTAAAGCACCAGTTACCATAGCATCTATGCATCAACTACAGTTATACATCATAGGTATTTTCAGTGGAGTATATTATTTAGACATGTATGTCTACACTTGCACTTGATCAACAAAACTTTTTGTGGTTCAAGGGTGTAACAGGTTGGATCACAGATATAGGGATGTTAAAATTTTCAGCAGATACATGTTTACATGGGGGGAAGGGGAGAGAGAGGAAGGCAGGAGCCGGTGCTCGCAGGGAGCTGGCTTTTAAGCTGGTTCCTTGCAGGAACTGGCTCCCATTCCCCCCTTCCCTCTTGCCTCCTCACATGTACTGGCTCCTGTCTGCCCTCCCACCCACGCTGCTGCCTCTAATTTAGCTGGCTTTTAAACTGGATCCCCATGTGCACTGCTTCTCACCTACCTGCCCCCTGCTGTCTCTGATACAGAGGCTGGGGTGGGGCGGGGAAGGAGACACGACTGTGTGCAACAGGGTTAACCAATGAGCCCAGTGTTCTTGACTACCTGGTCACATCCCTACAGACATCTCCTTGAGACTGTCACCTGATGGGCTGATCATTCCACTGAGCCTGCTGACTACTCTGTCCTGCTAAATCAGAAGCTCTGGTCTCCTCCAGGAAAGATGCATAGTTTGGGTAACACCCCTCAGCAGAATAATGGACACTAACAACAGCTCAGCTCTGGCTCCTACGTTACAGGGACCTGTCAGCATCCAGCAGAACAGCCCCAAGGGACCAAAGCCCCATATAAATCTGTCTTGGTATAAGTTTTTCCACAGAGAAAGTTCATAAAGTTTATCAATGAAAGAGATATGCAGAGCTGTTCCCCTCCAGGTAACAATTATTTACACTGATTTTGATAATATTAAGTACAAAAATAGGATTTAAATGGTTGCAAGTGATGGCAGACAGATCAAAGTTAGTTACTATGCTAAAATAAAACAAAACACAGCAGCTAATCCTAATACACCAAGAGAAATTGTCACAAATAATATTTTCTCACCCCAGTCCTTATTTCAGGCAAAGTACTGCAGGCCAGAACGGATCTTTTTTTCTGACCTGGATCGAACAGCCTCTCTCCACCCCTGTTGTTAGAGTTCTTTGTTCCCCAGTGCTTACATGTATCCTCTTTGGGTAGGGAGCAGTCTGTGAAGCCAGCTGAACACAATCATTCTTTGCTTCCTATCCCTTACATAGAATTTCCCCAGGGCAGGAACTCTTTGTTCAACTCTCCCCACCCTGTGTAAGAGTACAAAATTCAAGATGGAGTTCAGCATCAGATGGCATGGTTACCGGTCTTTGTGGGACCAACAACAATCCAGACTTACAGAAAGAAAGAAATAAACAAGACTATTCACGGACCATTGGCTTGAGCACAGAGTTATTAAGTTCCTTAAATATTACTAATGCCTTTCACAAGACCACCTAGATTAATAAACAGGTTTATAATTTCTATTTCTAACTTCATTCAAGAAAGACACTTGCACACAAATAGAATATACAAATTCAGGAGATAGCAGGCTCTTGAATGATAGGTTATTGCCCCATTTTACATAAAGCATATTTGAGTTATGCATATTGAATACTCAAAACACACTTCCATAAAAATATGGAGGTGCAGTGTCACAATAGCTCTCCTGCCGACAAAGCAAAATGTGCTCATTGGGCAAGGAAGTGTTTTGTCATCAAACATGCTGACTTTTAGCAACAAGACTGCCAAATTTTAAAATTAAGGGTTTGAGTCAATTCTACTGCATTCATGAGGAGATAGGAGCAGAACCTCCCAAACTACTTCCCATCACTCCCTCAGTAGCTTTACATGGTAGCTCTGCTATGAACCAGAAGCTGTCTGATCAAGCCTACCCCAGCTTCCAAAGTCCACACAATTGCTATTTTTAGTGTGCTTGCTTGAGCCCTGATAGATAGGGTAACCATATTTCCCTATGCCAAATACCAGACACCCTGCATGGGGGGGAAGGAGGGGAGGCTGTTGGTGCTTGGGACTTCAGCCCTGCAGCGGGAGGGGGAAGCCACCAGCGCTTGGGGTTCCAATGGACAAAGCTCTGAGTGCCCATGGCTCCCCGCCCACCCTGCACCGCTGCAGGAATAAAGTTCAGTCCCGCAGCATGCAGTGTGGGGAAGGGAGAGGAGCTGCCGGCACTGGGACTTCAGTAGCTGAAACCCTGAGTGTTGGTGGCTCCTCCCCACCCCCTGCTGCAGGAAAAATATGGGACAATGTGCCCAGTTTTTTAACAAAGTTGGGACGCTGGGAACAGCCCTTAAATACGGGACTGTCCTCGGAAAAACGAAATGGATGGTCACCCTACTGATAGAATGAATCTTTCTACCCAGCCTTTGAGGCTCACTCTCAGCTGTAGTGTGAACATACTCCAAATGGTTTCACCTGAGCCTAGGGGAGTGCCTCCCAAAGGATGGTATCCTTCCTTCACAGGGCACAAAAGGGAAGATGACCAGGAGAAGCTGATAACCAACAAACCATCACAGTAACTTCATTTTTGGTCTTAAATCAGGTCAGAATCTGCTTTAACTTGTAGGATCTGTAGCTCAATCCTGTTGGTGCAAGTTTACTAGGAATCAAATGTCAGCTAGGATAGCTAGACAACAGAAAGTCCAACCACTATCTAATTACCACTACTGAAG
Organism: Apalone spinifera; assembly: GCA_030068395.1. Classification (NCBI taxonomy): domain Eukaryota; kingdom Metazoa; phylum Chordata; order Testudines; family Trionychidae; genus Apalone; species Apalone spinifera. Next base: position 87,406,653 of record CM057847.1, read on the forward strand.
CATTTCTAGGCACCAGAAGCTGCATGAGGGAAGACACAGAAGCCAGCTACATTGGTTTAGGACAGGAACAACTGTGTACTGTAGACAGGCACGGAATTTAATTCATTCTTTTATTATCTGTTTATGTTTTCACTAAGAGGCTCTAACATGGACTGAGGTCCCAGTGCATGAGGTACTTCACAAAAACATAGTAAGAGGCAGAAACTAACTCAAAGAGTTTATAATCTATTTAAATAATACAACACAACCAAACAGCTTTATTTATACAATGGGAAAGGACAGAAACAAGAACTCATGCACACAAATTGTTTTTTAATAGAAGCTAAATCTTCCTCCACTATCCCATATTTTTCCATAGTTGCTCTCACACACGTATTTTCCATCACCCTCAGTACAGGTATTACTTTCAAAGTACTTACTGAACATGCATTCCGACTTCACCTTTAATTGGCACTACATGCTTTACTTAACATGTATTTCAGGCATCACAAATGTTACTGAGGATATGTGCTACTCCATATTAGCGATGTAAACATGTAGGCAACTACACGATTAATCAGTAAGCCTGGACTTATTGATTAATCTTGTCAACTACACGCACTCTCCCGCTCGCTGTCTCTATCAGCTTTTTTCCTTACTTCTATCAGAGGCAGCAGCATGGATGAAGGGCAGGGGGGGTTGCTGTGAAGCAGCCTTTGTACGCGGCAGCTTGGGCTCGCTGCAGACAGAGTCTGCTCTGCAGCAGCAGCCCCGTCCGTGGGGAGTCCGAACTGCCTACGGACAGGGGCTGATACTGTGGAACAGCCTCTGTCTGTGGGGAACCTGGACTCCCCTCTCCCACACTCCCCCACAGAGGCAGCCGCTTGGGGCAGCAGGCAGGAGCCAGTCTCTGCACAGGGAGCTGGTTTTTAAAACCCCTGATACAGAGGCAGCAGTGCAAGGTGGAAGGGAGCTCCCTTGGAGTGGGGTTGGGAGGGCACTGTCTTCCAGCCCTGCCTCCAGGACTATCAAATAGTCGTGTAACTGCTAAAATGTCATGCAGTTACACAACTATTCAATTATATACTACATAACCTCTCTATTCCATACTAGAGGATTCTCTCAATCTGCATGGTACCTGGTCATGTTTGTCTGCCTTGGAATGCACTGCCTCTCTGTGGCTGGAACTCATGAAAGGTGCATTTTGTTTCTTTGAGTTGGAGGAAGACTTACTGCTAGGTTTATGAGCATGCTTCTTTGCCTCTAAATAAGCCATGGCACTGGACTTGTATTGGTGGTACCATTAGATCTGGATTCCATCTCTATAGTTTGTGGTGCACTCCTGGCTGTCTTAGGCCTACGTAAAGGAAGAGTTCCCTGGCATGGGTCTGACTGAAGCCTCATGGTACCTTTTATGAGATGCTTCTTAAGGCAGAGAACTCAGCCTTTCCTAATGTGGTTTGGGAAGGACTGGCAGATAATGCAGCTGGATGAAATGTGGGCTTCTCTCAAACAGCAGAGGTAGTATTGATGCTTGTTGCTAAACAAGAAGCAATACAGATCTTAAATCTTGGCAACTTCAGCATAGTCTAATACAAACGTATGAGTACTGGGGTGGGGAGGAACAGGTGAACAGATTCCCCCAAAATCTGTAATGAAACTATTACTAAAAGCTAAAACTACATAAAAACAGTAAAGACTAGAAGAAAACTAACTATACACAATTCTAAACATTTTTTCCATGTTCAGAGACAAAAGGACATGAGAAGCTCCAACTCTGACCACATAGCAGTGAGAAGGAACTAGTGATGCAGTCAGACCACCCTCTATCACTTTGGGATGAACCCTGAGGTGAATTACAGACGCATGCACAGACCAATAAATAGTACAACTTTCAAATTCTCTGGCTGTGGAAGCATGTGAAATACAACAGGGACAATCACTTGAAAAAGTAGTTAAACATCTATTAGGGACAAAAGAATTTTAAGTCAACAGGTCTGGCTAATCTGCATGGAGTCCTAAAAAAATTGTCTCAGTAGATCTCTGACTTGTTGGTTTTCATTTTTAATAAGTCTTGGTATGCTGGAAAAATTAGAGAAGGCTGTAGGAAAAGGGCAAACAGGATAATTCAGGTAACATTGGTTAGCCTGATATCAATCCTGGGGAAAACAAAGGAAAAGTTGATTCAACTGAAAAAAATGAAAGGATAGGAATAAAATTAATGCTAGTCAACACGTTTTTACAGGGGGAAAAAAGTCTTGTCAAACAAACCTGATTTCATTCTTTGATAAGATTACAAGTTTGATGTCCATATAATGCTATGTTGGGAGAAAAACTGGTATCTGAACAAAATTAAAATAGTATGATTAAACTTATTGTGTCTCAACAAGTATTTATGAATCAATTTTGACATATATAAACAAAACTCAGCACTAGGCATTAGATGGAAGCAGACTGCCCATTAGGACTTCTAAGCCGCCTTGTGCTACAGAAAAATTCTCTTTTCTTCCCCATTTTTTATTCTCTCTACCTCATATCCATCCTTCTGTCCTCTCTTTTTCTTCTTTACTCTATCTTCATTCTTGTCTTGATGCCAATTCCTTCACTCTCTTCTCACTTCCTCCTTCAGCTCAGCGTTTGCCACCACATATTTCCCTCTGTTCTTCCACAATATTTCAGGCCAAAAGCCCCAACGTACAAGATCCCTGTAATCTTTTCCATATCACAAGAACCTGGCCCCCCAACCCACAATCTCTACCTGTCTCCTTTCTATTTGATACTAATGATTAACTCTTCTGTGCAATTAAGTAGCCACTACAATATATCCTATACTACTGGGAAGATCCACTTTAAGAATTTCTGCCATTTTTAAACCTTAATCTGTTTTTACAGTGCTGTTCAGATTTCACAGATCAAAAACACCAGTCACAGATGGTCTAGAAAATATGTAATCTTGCTGTGAGTTGGGAGATCTGGGTTCAAAGACCTCTTGAAATCCTTTCCAGTCCTACATTTCTATAATTCTATGTATGAGTGACCTTCTCCCCAAATGGCATAAAATAATATTTTGTGCTGTTCATGGACAGTAGAGTGTTGTTTCCCTCCTGTATAATGATCTTGCAAGAATGTACAAACTAAGCACAGCTTGAGAATTAGTTTAAGAGTTCAATTCTTCATTAATTCTCTAAAGTAGTTTAAAAGTGATAAGAGATAAAGTAGATTTTACAATAAGATAAGAGTTTATGAGAGACAAATGTCATAATGAAGACGACAGATGAGATGGAATAAAACCATTAATTTGTATTAGGGATGTAAAATCCTGTTTAATAAGTTCACCGGTTAAACATTATGTTTAACAGCATAAGCGGGATCCAATGGGTGGGGTTAGCAGTCCTGGGGCTGCTGACTCCCAGCTCCACGTGGCTGTCAGGTAACTGGCTACCAGCTCACATTCCTAATTCCTATTTGGTAAAAATGTAAATAAAATAAAATAAAATAAAATAAAATGTACATTTGAAAGCATTTAAAATCCAATAGTATTCTATCACAGTATTTCTAATGCACCAGTCAATGTGACATCTAGGTGCATGACAAACAAACAAACAAACAAACCAAACCAAACCAAACAGATAACACTGTACCATATGCTAATTTTCCGTTGTCTTTGGTAGAAACAGATTCCTTTCTTAGCTCATTTTGTATGGCTAACCTGCAGGCATTTCTGACCTTTCCATTACTATGTCTGTGCATGACAGAGTGGGGAAAGGTTCCTGTCTGTAGCCATTCTTTTGTCATAAATAAGTTGCTCAGTAGCTTTTTTGTTGACCAAATAGATAACCCCTTGTGCTATTTTGCTATATCCTCTATAAAGTTCAAAGATAACCTCTGATTTTTACTCACTTATCAGAAGACTGAGTCTCAAATAGTAATCTATAACATATTTCTGACTTAATACTATTAAAGCTTAGGCAAAATATGTTTTTCATTTAATGCCTGACAATTTTAAATGTCAATATTACATTTCTAAATATTTCTTTTAAAAGCTACCAAAAATGCTGTAATGTCTTTTGTTTTTGTTTACACAAAACAGCAGAAAATGAATGTTTAAACAGCATAGAATTAATTTTATGTTCATATTGTATGAATAATGCATGAAAATCTTTTTAATTACAATAGCTGTATTTGAACTTCAGAGCCCTTCAAAACAAAGACTCAGAAAGGAGACAAAAAAAGCTAACATTTTCCATTCTAGCCTCTCACTGTGCAGAAACATCTTGCAAGACAACAACAAACTAACTGCACAGGATGGTTTGATAGGCATTATTATAAATAACTGCTATAAAAAATTAATTTATAAACACAGGTCTCTAAAATAGCTATCACATTCCAAACAAACTGTTAAATATTAAAACTAGATTTGTGTATTCTTTCAGATGATTCTCTGTCAAAGAAATGATAGATCCTGAACTAATCTTACAATAAAGAATACAATATTACAGTTTTAAATTCCAATTTGCTCTGCAGGAAGGGAGCACTTTTTAAAAACACATTCTATGGACTTTACGTGCAAAGCAAGGAAATTCCCTGACAAACAGGTTTAATTCTAGGTGTCTATAATTAAAATATAAATGCAAAGATCGTACTGGAAGATTTCAGGCATCTTTACTGTCAAATTAAAGGAATCCACAAAATCTTATTTCATTTCTGCCCTTGGAAACAGGTGCAATCCTCAGCACCTCCAAAGTAAAAATTGGTCATGTAGTTCATGGAATAACTGATTTGATATCCCCAAACAGTTTTGCTCAATGACTACTTTCAAACAAGTAGGACAAACAGTGTCATAAATGCTTAGTTCCCCATTTTCGTCTTACTATAGACTGGAATGCTTAGGGACTTAACTCTTGCCTACACTAAACTGCTTTGTCAGCAAAAGGCAGCATAGGTACTGCTTCCTCTGGGCCCCATAGGTGCTCCCCCCTTTGCTCCAGACTCTGTCCCCCCCTCAGCCCCTTTCCTCAAGTACCTCTCCCCGCTCCACCTCTTCACTGCCTCTTGTCACTCTCTCCCTCCCCTAAGCATGCTTCATCCCCGCTCCTCTCTCTCCTTCCCAGTACCTCCTGCATGCTAAGAAACATTTTATTGTGACAAACAGGAAGCAGTAGGAGGGAAAGGGGGATCTCTAAAAATCCTCAATCAGTGATTAGACTTACTCAGGCAGCATCAACCAAGAGAAACTTCCTCTCCTCCTTTCACTTTTTCACGAGTTATTATTCTAATTTGTTCATACAATATGCAAAGCAAAATTAATTTCTCTTTTTAGCACATTCAGGCTTTCCCAAATCCAGAGCAATCAGGATCTGACTAGCAATACTGAACCCGAGTTATAAACTAGAAGAAATCACTGTCCCAAAAACATGGCATATGCGCACCTTGTCCACGGAGAAAAAGATAGATAATATTGCACAACAAGGAATGAACTAACAAAGTGCTAGGTTCCATATATTTCCTCTAAGGGGAAGAAATAATAGAAAATATATCAAGTACCAAATTAAAACATGAAGTCTCAGAAGAAAAAAGCAAAACAAAACCAACCCCCCGCATTTTGCATTAAAAAAAATCATCATAGAACAAAAAATATGCCAAAACATCAATCAGGAGAAAAATGGTTGTTCAGCTAGGTGGGGCCTTGTAACTCCTTAGGGCATGATTATAAATATACTCAAGACATGCCCGTCAATCATTTAATAGCTTGCCCTGAAGCTAGATTCTCAATTGGGTTCAGTACATGTCAATCACTAAGTCACATGACTTGGAAATGGCAAACAATGCAGAAAGTTCACTAGTTAAGCAAGCATAATGTGCTTCAGGGAAAGTGATTTAATTTAAATAAACAGAAAATCCTTGGTGGAAAGTTTGTAGAGTAAGGAATTCTACCTGCCTTCCTGTAAATCTGTCTTCATTCTTTTTATAGCAAATAATGTGAAATGTACTGAGCTCTCTCAATACAAAGACTTCCATTTTTTCAGTCCCTTTCTGCTTTGTTGTATTGGTAATACACACAAAATAAAAAAAAAGATTATGAAAGTGTACACAAACTTTTAATACTTCCTGTTTCATGATTTGCACATTACAAATATGAAAATTAAAAATACATTTTATGCCTATAGATTTATACTCTGATTCTAAATGAGTAAGCTGTTTCAATATGAATCTAAAATTTACATTCCAATTCAACTCTATTTTAGCACTAGGCTAAAAATACATATTTACTACAACTTTTGTAAAATCTAAAAGACACTAATGTTTTTATTGTCATGACTATGTCATGAGAAGTCCAAACTAATAGCCCAACTAGCAGTCAAGCTACCGACAAAGTGGGGGTGAGGGTGAAAGGGGCAGTTGTTCCAGGGTCCAGCAATTCAAAATGACCCAGGACTCCCTAGATGCTGCTACAGTGGCAGCAGTGGTGGCCAGAACACCAGGCTCTTTAAATCACCATGATAGTGCCCCTTCCACCCAAGGCCCTGCCATTCCAGAAGCATGGAGCCAACACCCCCATCATTCCCAAGGACCTGGCAAGTTAGTCAGCCCTTCTGCTAGCAGTGCCAGATGCTGCCTGTGTTATAGGAACATAAATGCGTAACTGGATGTCAGAAGCTCCTTATTTCTACTGTCAGCCCTGTAGAACAACAGCCATATGAACTTGGGCAAGTCATTTCTCTTTCCCTCAGTATTTTTATCTATAAAATAAGAAATATTTTAATGTAAACTACAGTATCTCACAATGTGAAGTGCTACACTGTATGGAAGATGGGAGCTTGGGTTGCTTCTTTATCTGCAAACTGAGTAGGCCTCCTTCCCAAACTGAAAAATATCTCAGATGGAGTTTCAAATAAGCCTCCCACTTTTGTACAGCCAAGGAGGACTATGCGTTAGACAAAGATCCAGACAGTTCTACTTCTCCATTTGTTGCCTGATCCAAATCCCACCTCCAAACTAGAAGTGCATCTTAGGGGAAGCTTTACTCTAATTTCCCCATGGTAAATCCCAGCAGCCTAAGAACAAGTCTACAGTGTATCTGGGGGGCATGATTGCTGCATGTGTAGACATACCCAAGTTAGCTAGATCTAACTAGGTCAAACTCCCTCAAGTAACAACAGCAGTGGAACGGTGACAGCTTTGCTCACTGCAAACCTTGGGTGCATACCTGAGAGAATGAGCTGTGCTGCTCTGGTTTCATTGCTATTATTACTCAAACTAGCTTTATCTCAAAGCCAGATATAGTTAGATCAAAGCTAGCCTAGATATGTCTACCTGTGCTGCAATCACACCTCCCAATTACAGTGTAGACACAACATGAGAAGCAGGCAGTAGCTGAACTCCAACTGCAACCTGGTCCTTTCTACTGAATCTGGGAGAAGAAAAACCTGTCAACTATAAATATTTGCTTTTGCTTTTTTCTTTTTAAAACATATGAGATCTAAGACTGTTGCTTTAGACTTACCAGTATGTGCAATAAATCAAGTTTACTGCCAGCTTATATCAATACAAACTGTGTTGGAACCAAAATTACACTGTGGTGGCCAAAATTACACTGGGAACAAACCAGTCACAACTCCTTCTATTATGAATGGAGAATGCAAGGATCTTGTGCAGACATGAAAATTGAGGCACAGTCCAAAAAGAAAACATTGTCAGAACAGGGTTAAAGGAGGTCGCGGATGTCTTCCCAGGGGGTCGCGGCACTTAGATCCGGCTGGCTGGAGGCTGAGTGTGGCCGCACAGTGCTTAGATCTGGCCGGTCGGTGGCTGGACCCAGCAGTTGGCGGCCCCTGCAACGCGGGGGTCGCAAATCAAAAAGGGTTGCAGTGGCTTAGATGATACAGCAAACAGTATTTCACACCTCTATATCATCTTTATTGGACTAGACTCATTAACTAATGGTTAATGGTGATTTTATTTTGGTAACAAGAGATTATGGATATCAATATCTATTTAAGTATTTTTCTATATTTACATTTTCACAGTCGCAAAGAACTATGGATTTTAGGCTTTTTTCCTAATTGTATCACTGAACATTTTCAAAGTTGCCAGAAAAATTGCAAATAATCAATAAGCATTTTAAAAATATGAATTTTATAGGTTGGAACTTCTGGTCCAGCACATTTGGGGCCTGACTGGTCCTAGATGAGGGATTTTTCCGGGGAGGTCATTTCAGACACCCCCCATACAATGCCGCTCTCCCCGCAGCCCAGCTGAGCCGTGCACCAGCTCCTGATGCTCTGCCGCAGCACAGTTGAGCTACGTGCGCTTCCTTCCCCTCCCCCCCCTTTCCCCAGCAGCCT
>CM057847.1:87423473-87437980 GCA_030068395.1 Apalone spinifera
GGTGGCATCCCCCCACACCACCCTAGACCCCTCATAGCCTCCCCTTCTGATAGTTTGGCATATCTGATAGTCCGGCACCCTCTGGGTCCTAAAGGTGCCGGATTACCGGAAGTTTACTGTAATTATTTTGAGTGCAGTAAAAGGTTTATAAGGATATTATGTACAGACAGAAAGAAAGAAATGTGACTTCTCCCCTTTTCATTCCCAGGTGAGGGAATCTTTTCCACTTTCAGGGATCAACTCTGCTTAGATTTGCCTAATGAAGGCGGCCGGAATAGAGTATGTGGCTTAGTTTTTGACTGATGGATTGGTTTGCCATAGGTAAGCAAGGCATAAAAGGATGAATATTTTACAATGAACTACCTCTGAATGAATTTGGCCAAATCTTTCTAACTTTAAGTGAAGGCACTTAAAAAAAGTTATTTTGTTTATATCACTTGGAAGTTGTAGGTGCTCAGCATCTCAGCAGCAGCTAAATGATTTAGGTGACAACTTTAGACATTCATGTTTGAATATATGGTGTGTGTGTGTGTGTGTGTGTTTATTCAAATAGAAATGATGAAAAAACCCTCTCATTTAGTCTACTATTACTCTTATGTAACTCCAAAAGAATTTATCCTTACCACTTTCTATAAATGTCTATTTATGCTTCTAGCAGCTTCTGTCATATGGCTGACATGGTCTGTTGAAAAATGAACCTCCCTTTTTACAAACAAAAAAATGTCTTTTGGGAAGTCTCTGGCTTGTCTTCTATATTGGTAGCCCTTTACTTTCCCAGATGGCTTGGCTTACTTTTAAAGACAGAGGCCAAAAGCAGCAGATTCTCAAAAGGGAACATCTAACAAATCCCCCAAAACAGCATAAAGGGTTATGTTTAGAGTTTAAAGTGTAACAAGTTGGATATTTATGTCTTCACTCTTGGTTTTACACAAGGGGTAGACACATCACATGTATGGCTATACAGAAAGAAGGACTGGAAACATTTGACACGGGTTTAATCAGGTCACAACTTTATTATTAGATATGTGAGACCACGCAGCACATAACAGCACACAGTGCAGGTAACCCCATGGTTATTCCATAATTACCTGGGAGGCTTTTACCAGTTCTCCTTCTTTTTCCATTCATGTCCCTCCAGCAAATCCATTGCCAGGACCTAACCATCAACCCTCCTACAAGGGGAGGGAGTAGAGGTAGGTTATAAAAATAAGGGGGTGGCTCCCTTGCTGTCCAATCACAGGGGTCCCCAACCTCCTCCCCATTCATTCCTTAAATGCCTCTTTTTAAAAACAAGTAGTCCTATGGCACCTTAGAGCAGGGCTACTCAACTTTGGAAGCCCTGGAGGCCACAATAATATCCACAGTACATGACGAGAGCCACAACTTAAACGTGGTTGTATATATATGCAAATACATACATACATAAACACACACACACACACACACACACACACACACTTATGCGAATATATTCAAATAGCTTCCTTTACATGGACAGGCATGAATAGGAAGATTAAGGCAAGACTACACAATATGCAGGCCCCATTTAAGCCAGTTCTGCTGATATTAATAAGATGCAATATTTACCCGATTTCCACTCATATGACAGCACTTTTAGTGAGCAATGATAGTCCAGGAATTTAACTACTAAAACACATATCAACAGAAGACTATTATATTGACTACTTTTTTGTTTTGGCTTCACAATTTTAACAAATCAGACAAAAACTGCCAATACAACATTTACTGAAATATAAGTACAATCAATGTGAAGTTAAAGGCACCGAGGGGAGAAATGTCATGGCTAGAAAAGGAACCCAGGAATGCTGCTTCCCAGAATTCCTTCCTTTCCCCTGCCCGTCCCACCAAGCACCAGCTCCACAGTTCACACAGAGCAGAGACTGGAACCCCCAAATCTAACTAACAGACTTACTGCTCAGGTACTAGAAAAGAAAGGCAGAAGTTTTAATGCCCAGTTCCCTGCTCTAACCTAATTCACCCATCCCTCCCCAAGAGCCAGGCACCCTCCAGTGCTCCCGCTCCAACCCAATGTAATTCCCCTCCCCTAAAGCCAGGTACCTCTCCAGCCCCCTGGTCCAATGCCCTTCCCCTCCCCTAGAGCCAGTTACCCCCCAACCTCCTGCTCTAACCCAATTCCCCTCCCCTCCCCCAGAACCAGGCACCCCCAGCCGCACTGTCCTAACAATGCCCCACCCCTCCCTCAGAGCCAGTCATCCTCAGCCCCTTGCTCTAACCCAATGCTCTTTCCCTCCCACAGAACTAGACACACAAATCTAGCGGGGCAGAGGGTAACTCCCTGGATAATCACCAGAACCACATGCTTTTCTCTCCAGGCACTAGGGCCTGTGCACAGAGCAACTGTGAATGGTCCAGGCGCATGGCCCCGAACGTTTCACTGAAGGCCCTCTCCCTGATTCCCTTTGCAGATCCCAGATATTTTTTGCCTTTTAAAAAACTCGTCCGGATGGCGATTTAATATGTAAAAACAAGGACATGTCCAGAAAAACAGGATGTATCGTAACCCTAAGCAAGTCCCAGCGCAGACCTCTCTCACCCCTACGCATACCTCTCTTGCTGCCTGGCTCTGTTGCTGCCTTGCCATGTCTCTCGCTGCCCAGTTCTGCTGCTGCCTTGCCACATGCCTCACTGCCTGGCTCCCCTTCTGCCTCTTGCCACCCCCCGGCAGCTCCTGCGCCAACGCAGCCTGGCTCAGTGTGGTGCCGCACGGCTCTGCTCGTGGGGAGGCACTGTCACTGTGGCCAACGGGGCAGGCGTGCTCTCCCGCCACCTCTTGCTGCCCCCCTGCTAGCTGGCAGTTCCTGTGCATGCGCCAATGTGGCCTGTCTCAGGGCGGTGCCACGCAGTTCAGCTCACAGAGGCGCGCTGCCGCTGTGGCTTACATGGCATGCGTGCTCTACTGCTACTTCTTGCTGCCACCACTGTCGGCCGGCAGCTCCTGGGCACGCGCCAATGCGGCCTGGCTCACTGAGGCACCATGCAGCTCAGCTCGCGGGGAGGTGCTGCCACTGTAGCCGACGCAGTAGTCATGCTCTGCTGCCACCTCTTTCTGCCCCCCACCGGCTGGCAGCTCCTGCGCACACACTGATCCTGGCTCAGTTTGGTGCCATGCAGCTCGGCTCGCAGGAAGGTGTTACTGCTGTGGCTGACGTGGCAGGTATGCTCTGTTGCCACCTCTTGCTGCCCTCCCCCGCCAGCTGGCAGCTCCTGCGCACGCAGCTTGGCTCACCAGAAGGCACCACAGCGACGAGGCAAGCAGGCGGCCCAGGAAGCGTCTCAAGGTGCTGCGGGACACGCGCTGAATAGCCCTGCCTCAGAGACTAACAAAATATATAGGATCATGAGCTTTCGTGGGTAAAACCCACTTAATCAAAGGACTTGGAGTGTAAGTAACAGAATTCAAAGATATAGAACACATAAAAAGCAGTTACCTGTCAATTGTCGAACCTGTATTAATGACACTAAGTGGGCTGGATGTGTTCCATTCATAACTTTTGATGTGAAAATGCAAATATCAAAGGTAGGGGAAATTGGCTTTGTATTACAATAAACCACTTAATGTCTTTGTAATCGTGGGCTTAACTAATGTCAAATTCATAAATGAATTCCAGATCAGCAGCCTCTCTCTGTAAATGGGCCATGAAATTCCTTTGTAGAAGAATGACTACTTTTAAATCCATGATTGAGTGACCAGGTAGGTTAAAATGTTCCCCTACAGCAGGGGTGGGAAACCTAACGACCAGGGGCTGCTTCTGGCCTGGATCAGGCCCCCAAGGTTCAGGGCTCCTCACCTTCCATGCACTGGGGAGCCCACGCTGGAGCTCCAGCCCCATTGCCATCCCACTCTGGGGCTGGAGCACACAAAATCTACTTGCTTGGGCACCCAAGGCTCTAGTGCGCCAAAGGAATGTTGGAAGTGTCTTTCTTCTCAATCGGGCCATGTCACCAAGGGTTTGGTTTTTTGTTTTTGCTTCTCACTTGCTGATTTTTCTGCTTTTTCTGACTGATTTTTCTCTGGGCCAGCCACCTCCAACCCAAAAAAGGGTCCTGTAGGGGGGCGGATTGGCCGCCCACTGACGCAGAGGAGGAACCACCCCTCTGGCCACCATGTTGGGCTGAGGCTGACCCTGCCCAGCCACCTGACCGGAAGCCAGAGGGCAGAGCCAGAGCTATAAAAGCCCAGCCAGCACACTCAGTCATGTCTGAACCTGAAGAGGGGACAGAGGATTGCTCAGGGCTCCTGGCCTGGGAGGCGGGGACTAAGGCTTGGCCTGGACCTCCAACCTTCTTGGAGCCAGAGGCTGACTACTTGCTCCATGCCTGGGAGGCCGCAGCCTGGCCCGTTCCGCCTACCCTAGCAGACCCTGCAGAGGACCCAGAGGGCCAGCTTGATTCTGTGCCCCAGCCCCTGCCCAGGAACCGGGAGAAACTGCTGCCGCTGCCAGGGCCAGAGGCTTGGCCCGAGGCCCTGACAGAGCCTGGCCCTGCAGACTGGCACAGACACCTGACTCCGCCTGCCCAGGAGACCAGCTGAGCCCTGGAGACCTGAAAGCAGCAAAGGACTGGACCGGACTGCCGGGACCCCAGTGCAACGAACCTACCCTGGACTCTCTGACCGCACAGCCAGAATCTCAGGTACTAGTTGAGGGGGAGAAGGGAAGTGGCCCAGGGATTAGTGGGGGATGTTAAAGGTCCCAAGGCCGGCAAGTTTTGGGCTGGAGCTCCCGCTGAGCCCTTAGCAGCCTGCACTGGTGCTCCTAGGACACTGGGCGAGGGCGCAGTGGAGTGGGTCGGCCTACCCCCTCTTCTGCCACCCATCTACTGGGTGGCAGTCTCCCCCTCCTGGCCACCACCTCAGGCAATTGGCCTGCACACCTCCTGAACAAGGAGCCCCCAAACTTGCTGTGATTTGTTTTCTGCCACGCCCTGAACCACAGGCCTGGCCACTCCCTATTAACTGACTCTGTGTTTGTTGGTTGCCACGCCCAGAACCAGGGCTTGGACTATCCCCAAAAGGGGACGGTATTGACTTACTGCCCACCCTGAACCAGGGCCCGGCCTACATATAAGCTGACTATCTGTGTGCTGCCCCGCCTGAAAGAAGGGCTTGGCTTACAGGAACAGTGTAGTGAGGCAGAGTGGCTGCCCACTGATGCAGAGGAGGAGGAACCCCGGTGGGAAGCTAGGCTGACTACAGTTCCCCACTCAGGTTTATGTGTGTTACCATTTTTGGTGTCTGATTTGCAGGGCTTGCCAACCCGCAGCGAGCCCCGCTTGCCAGCTGCGTGGTTCGGCACACTGCGCATGTTACCTTGGGCCCGTGGCGAGTAGATTACATTAATTGTCAAGCCCTGCTGATTTGCGTCCATTTATCTTTTGTTGCTTGTATAGATATGTGGACAGATTAGCAACAGGGTTTATTGTAGGGATATGTTCCTGGGCGAAGATATCTGAGATATGGTGTGTGGTTGCTGGTAAGTATTTGCTTAAGACTGGGGTGCTGTCTGTAGGTGGAGATTGACCTGTCTCCCAAAGCCTGTGAGAGTAAGGGATAATTTTCCAGAATACATTGTAAGTTGCTAATGATGCGCTGTAGGGATTTAAGTTGGGGGCTGTAGGTGATGACCAGTGGTATTCTGTTATATTCCTTGTTGGGGGCTGTCTAGAAGTAGTTGACTTCTGGGTACCTGTCTGGCTTTGTCACTTCCTCACTTCCCCTGGTGGGGAAGTATTTAAGTTTTCAGAATGATAAAGATACTGTTACCTTGGGCTTGAATAAAGTCATTAACTGGTTATTGCACTACAAAGCCAATTTCCCCTGCCTTTGACACACACATTTTCACATCAAAAGCCCACTTAATTAGCTTCATGAACTCGGGTCCTACAATTGACAGGTAACTGCTTTTTCTGTTTGTTATGTGTGTCTTGGATTCTGTTATTTCCACTCTAATTTCTCTGATGAAGTTGGTGGTTAGTCTCTAATGAGCCACAGGACTACTTGTTGTTTTTAAAGTTATAGACTAACACTACTACCCACCTGAGACTTTTTATCAGTTAAGCTCAATTCCAAGCAATTTATCTGGTCACTGTATACCTTTACTACGGAGTACCCATTCTAGACACCCACCCTATACTTAAATGCATTCCCTTCTTTTGGCCAGCCATGTAAATACACCCATGCTTAAAGGTGCAGGGCGATCATCATCAGGCATTTGCAAGTAGGTGCTTTCTAGAGTTAGGGCAACTTCAATTACTATTCATTTACTAACAGAAAGTACTGACAAATATTCACCAACATTGGTGGGGCAATTTTGCATAGTGTTTGTGTAATGTTACTTCTTTCATTTTTGTCTCCTGTTGCAATTCTGACCATCTGAATAGCCTTTATTAAGTGATATGCCAGTTTTATTTTTAATCATGTGCTACTTTTTACAGAAATACTTCCACTCACATTAAACTAACATATGCATGAGCAAAACCCTATTTGCATACATACACACAACTAGAGGCTATCAGTTACAGATACCCAGATCTATATGGACCTGATTACTGAATCCTTCTAAGTCACAAGTCAAACAATACATAGTGAAATAAAATCTTGTATGATAACAGAGTAGAAAGCTTTTTGAGATTTGTAACCACTTGGAACAAGAATAAAGAGAAGGGCTGAAAGCAAGTTAAAGAAAATGGTATTATGGACAATTGGGAAGAAAAGATAATAGCTATAAAATAAATTACTGATTTCTTCGAGTGAGCTTAATTTTAAATTTAGTTTCTCAAACCCACTACTTCATATTGAATTCTAATATACAGCCTTTTCACAACAGATATATTTGCATTTTAGAAATTAACTAATTAGGCTAAACTTTCTAGAAACATGCAGATGAGGATATAATATACAGAACTCTACGTACTGTAAATAATTCAGAGATTTACATCCAAACTGAATTGTATTGTACTTTAATACTATTTTTCTATTAAAGTCTGGCAGCTGTAGTTTCTTTAAGAACTGTAAAATAAAATTACATATTCCAAATTTCAGAAATCAGACAGATGAAATCCACACTACACTTCAACATAATCTACAGACCCATCCTGGCAATGTTTATCACATCACATAAAAGGTTTAAATTATTTTTATTTATTCACAACTCTTATGCTAAAATAATTTTAGACAAGAACAACTGTATATGCCTCAGAAATCTGGGAGATGGAAGGTGTTCAAATTATTTATATATTATTTATATAGTTAATAATGGTATCTCGTGTGTGTGTGTGTGTTCGTTCGTTCAGCTAGGTAATAGTTAACCAAACTCACAGTTCGATGGCTTTATTCCACATGATGACGTAGCCTGAGAGTGTGAAGGACTCCACATTGACAATGTGAATGTTTCCTCTTTCAGTACCCACGTATAGCCATTTACTTTGGAAAGGAAGATGGCAAAATGTTATCCTGTAAGAAACAATGTATTCAAAAAAGTAATTAGGAAGATCATCTATAAATCCTACAAATACTTTAAGACCAATATTAAAAAAAAAAAAAACAAATCCAGGAAGAGAGAACTATTATGTTTTATCATATTTTATTTGTCACTTGTATATCAATCAGACATTTGAAATTTTAAACTTCAGAGACCAGTTGTAATTGCTGGATAAAAGAGCATACTTCAGAAAAATTAATTTAATTAAACTTCTTTTATAACAAACAAAAATTGTAGGTGTGAAAGTTAACCTTTGAACAAAATTATAAATCTTTGATCATTTAAAGTCTGAATTCCTTATTTGGGATTTATTTTAAGGTATTCTAATTGTACACTGGGTTTCTAACTGCTTTTTAAAATTAATCTCACCATATTACTACTTTTTTCCAGTTTCAAGGACATAATGCATTTTAGATGTTGCCTTTGGTTTTATATAATAGTTTTAAGTGACACCAGGTTAATAAATCAAACAAATGAGATACAATAACTAAAAATTGTGTCAAGTAACTTTGATTTATACCAAAACTTTCTTTTGTTCCAAAAGTATTTAAATACTGAATTATAACCAATTTTTAAAAAGTTACTTAAAATAGTTTTAGGTACTGAAGTTGCTCCAGTACCTTCCTGCTAATCTTTAGAATTTTACAAATATAGTTTTCTTCCTCTGACATGTATTTCTGTCTCCAGTTTCTGGGTGAAAGACATACACAAAAATGGGGAAAAATAACTGATAGCCACTTATGCCTGCATAAAGCTGTTTCATTCTTGTGGTCTATTAAGTAGAAAACAGAGATTTAGTTTCTAGAACTTTCTTAGGTCCCCAACCTGCTTGCATTTCCCTATCACAGTTTTGAAGAAATAGTACAGGCACATCTACCCAGCAGGGTTAACGATGAAATAATCTATGCAACTTGAGCTATGTCAATTGCCTAGCTGAAGTCGAAATAGCTTATTTTGGCTTTTGGTGCTGTCTACACAGCAGGAAATCAGAGAGCGCACTCTTCCTCCGACTTCCCTACTCCTTGTACAGTGAGGGTTACAGGAGTTGGAGTAAGTCATCCTCCAGCTAGACATTATTTCGACATTATGTCAAAATAACTGTTTGTAGTGTAGATGAAGATTTCATTTTGGAATAACATTGATTATTCTGAAATAATGCTGCTCTGTAGACATAGCTTGCATGCCCTCACTAGAGTCTGCCAATAACTGGACTTTCTATTCCACTACAAATTCTAACATTTAAAATAAAATTCCCATTTCAATCAAAGAAAAAACAAAAATCTGAATTTTTCCCCCACAAAATAGTGTTTGCAGTATTTCATTTTAATAGTATCAAAACTTTCATTTTGACTTTTTCCCTGTTGGTCAAAAGTCACCACACTCCTGTAAAATGTTTATATGAAACTGCACTTTGCAATGAAAAACTATTATCTAAAGTGTATAACCCTGCTCTAAGCCACATAATTTCCCCGATTTCCCCTCACCCCTCCAAATTTTCTGTTTTAATCTCTCCCCTAAAATCCACAGTCCATCCACATCAGACAAAAGACAGGAGGCCAGAGATGTGGTTTAATTAGGCTACAACTTCATTTACTTATAGTATCTGGGAGGACCCAGAAACAAATAATATAGATCAGGGAGAAAGGGGCCAACTCTCCAATAGTCCAGCCATAGAAGTTCCAGATGTTATACCTCAGCTCCCACAAGTTATGTTTTCCTTCAAACCCTTTTCCAATTCATTTCATCCAATAATCTATCACTTCCACATCTCATACCTGAACTGGACATCTGCAATATGTTTTATTTTTTAAGTTTGGACATAACAGAACACCAATATACAGGTGAACCAACATCCTCCATAGAACACCCAGGCAAGGGGTGGGGTGGCTCCATGCTCCCAGAAAGAGCGGGGCCTCAGCAGAAGGGGAGGGGCTGGAGGCAGCCAGCCCTCTGTGCAACAGAGAGCACAGCACTATCCATCCCCAGAGCCACCCAGAGGACAGTGCTCCAGTGGCAATTTAAAGGGCCCGGGATGCCACTTTGAATTGCCATGTCACAGGGCAACTGCCTGCTTTTTCCCTTCCCCCACCCATGTCAGCAGCCCTGCTAGTCCTTCACTCTACCAGCTTGCAGACCAGCTGTGAGGAAGACAAAAAACACCACCCAATCTCAGCCAATCTGGCACTGAAGTAAAATTCCTTCCCAGCTGCCTAAGGAAAAGAGCAAATAGCATCAGGTTTATTAAGGCTGTCAAAAACTTCCTATTATAAGACCCTATTTTCAGTTGCCTAAACAGTTTTGCCAAATTTTAACCTTTCGGGCTTAATCTTTGCATGCCAGGTATCTGCCTCAGGCCAAATTAATTTGAAAATGTCAGCCAAAATGTTTCCGTGTTTCCAGGAAAAGAACCAAGAATCATTCTTTTGCCCATGTTAAATTCTTGTCACTTTGTCTGAACACCTTTAATACCCCTATGCTTTGCAACAGGGACTTCAAACATGACAGGGGAGACTGCCATGGAGGGAACTGCTTTGAATTACTTACGTATATTTGCCCAGGTTTGACAAAAGTTATAAATCTGAAAAATCTCTAGAGTCCCTCTTCACTGAGCATATTTCAAAGCTCACAGCTCTTAATGCTGACCAGACTGCAATTAAGCATATTCACTCCATCTACAGAAGTGAAGAAGCTGGACTTTTCAGCAGTGCTTACTCCTAGTTGTTCCAGGCCAGGATATCAAGGTGCCAATCTCTCGTGTTCTCAGTGATTCCCAGGGCACCCAGGCCACGAGGATGAAGAAGCCATCTGAATCAATGTACAAAGGACAACTGGACACTTAGGGAGGGAGAGAGGTAGATTGGAACAAGGAGAGTGATGAGACTGGCTGGAATTGGGAAGGGGGTTGGACTGAATGGACAAGGAGACTGGTCAGCAGGAAGGAAAGTAGGCACTGGTTGAGCAAGGAGACTGGGAGCCAGTTGGCACAAGATGTGCAAGGTAACACAGACTGGATGAGGAGCCAGGAGAGTTGGGAGAGTGGAACTGACTGTACAAGGAGAAAGACTGGTTGGGGGAGAGGGAAACACTCTGATAGCCAGCCTAGAAAAGGAGACTAAGACTGGCTGGGCAGGGAGATGGAATGAGAAGCATGAGGAGTGAAGACTGGGACTGGATAGGTGTGGAGAATGGGAACCTGAATAGAGTAAGGGACAGATTGGAAAGGATAGGGTGAGTATGTCAGGCACTGAAGGAACAGATCAAAGAATGTGTCAATTTGAGTTCACATTCCTTCAGAGTCTAGAATGCAATCCAAGATTTCCTGGAGTTACCATTCCAGTGGAGTCAATACAGATCTCCGGAACCCCATGGCAAAGTGTCCAGTCCTTCCCATTCCCCTTTAATACTGGTGTACACTGAGGCTGGCATCTTACTAGAGCTATCTAATTCTAAAAGATCCAGCTTTGCTGAAGAATATGAAAGAATCAACTATTATATAAAACCAAATGATTCCACAATACAGTTTGTTTTTATTTTACAAAGTGCACACACAAATAAATAGAAAGAATGATTGCAAAGTCAAATACAGTACTCAAAAGTTAAGACATGCCACACACACACACACACACACACACACACACTAACTAAAAGATATTGGCACCTTGTCCTTAGTAATTTCCCCAATTTTCAATAAAACAACTGTCAGCATTATCTTACAATTTTGTTTCTTTGGACTCAAAGATGCGTATTATTCAGTCAGGTGAATTTACAATTCTGTAAATTTCTAGAGGCCATAATATCTGCCAATTCTATTCTGATACACTAATAAACAAATGCCCTTATGAGAGAAATTTCCCAGTCATCTACCTTCCAGGTACCAAGAGAGACCAGCGAGGGGAAAGTGACAATATTTCTAGTCTATGTTAGAAAGCCACTAACTGGTGCACTTTATTCCTGGGGTACTTCATATTGGTACTTTGTTAGGGCTAGTGTTAATAGACTCTTCAGGTGCACAATTTAAGAATTGACCCCCTACTCCTGATAACATCCATCCATTCAGGTTTACTCTCCACTCATCAACTCAACCTGTCTGCAATGGTATTTTCTTTTCCTGCAAGAGAGGTGAGCACTATAAATGATGCCAAAGGCTGGGTCCCACAGGTAAATGTGTGTTATAACACATGTTGCACAGTCAAAACTCCGCAGAAAAATCTTTAGTGTTACAGATATGGTTGCTGCTTTCAAATTCAAAGTTAAGCACAGAGCATGGTGACACTGAGGCTACGTCTACAATGCACATCAATTTTGAAATATGCTACTCCGGAATAGTTATTGAAACAGCACATCTACACTGCAGGGAAGCCTCAAAATTAGTGCAAGGCAGGCTTCCCTGATTTAGACATGCTACCTTGATTTAGAGCCCCAGGAAGCACTGGGGGGGAGGGGGAGAGGATAACTTAGATGGTCCTGGTGAGGGGCTATTTTGAAATAGCAGCAGTGGTGCATCTACTTTGTAGAATGAGGTTTCCAGATTTCGGAATAAGCTGCATAGACGCTCGCAGTTATTTTGGAATAATGGACGTTATTCTGAAATAACTTTGTTGTGTAGACATACCCTGAGAGTAGAAAAGTAGAATGCATGATAGCACATTGTTTTTTGAGCTTACCTTGATGCAATGGTTTCTTTAAAGGGAACAGGACTAGAAGATCAAACACAATAAAGAGTCTCATGCACTTGAGAGGAATTCCTTGGTTCAGAGGAAAAACTATACTGTTTTTGAAGGAGAACAAAGAAGAGGGGAGAAGAATAAAATACAACTGGCTCTGGCTACTTTGAAGGGAGGAGATAAGAATATGTGAAGAATACAACTGTAGATAAAAACAACTACTCTACTGGAGGTTTGCATCTCAATATGAATTACATAATGTTTTAATGTTTTGTTCATTTAAAGACAGGAAAACTGGAAGTGAAGCAACAGAAGCTTAAACTTAGTTCTAGTTATGCATGGGAAAGAGTAGGATTCCAAGATACTGTCTATTGAACATTTGTATTAATTAAAGTCCCAAGTCCACCCACTCCCATTAAGAAAGAGGACACTATTTCTGGTTACCTGTGCAAATTGCACAATCATCAATTTTGTCAAAGTGCTGTGTGGGATTATTGTTCACTTATAAGCAATCATTTTTTCATTCAGGAGTAGGCTACACTACTTTAGTAAAATTAATGGATCTCAACATAGCATGCAATGAGCTTAGGACACCACAGAGTGAAAGGCTGTAAGTAAAAGCCATCATCCTTCACACCTCTGTTCACAAAGAATATTTTAAAATACATTTGCAAAAAGGTAGCTTGCTTCTGGTTTTTTTTTAAATGTTATTAGAAGGTTCACTTTCCACTTGCAAGGTATCTTAAAACCCCCCAACCTCTGGCCTTGCAAGGGAGATTTTTGTTTGTCAACTCTAGAATAAGTATATTTGTTTTCCCAGTCTATTTCTAGGCAGTAGTTTAAGAAAATAAACTTAATAGAAGACTATGCAATAATGTATAGAGTAATACTTCAAACATTTGATAGAGTTTCTTTCTTTCTTTCTACTGATTTCCTCAGGTAGCCTCTTTTTTTTTTTTAAATTCACAGTGCTGCAGATCCAAAACAACTTGGCTGGAAATCTGAGTCTTGTGCTTTATAAGAAATACTTACGAGAGAGTGAAATAAGTTGTTGTATCACAGTACAACTACTGTCTTATCACAGTAGAAAATGTTACAATATATCAGAATGCACAGGAACTAGCAGGTAGCCTGGTAACACACAGTTATAACCTACCACCTCATAAAATACACATGCTGTTAGAAGCATGTTATAGAACCCCATGGGTTAGCACCACTAAATTTCGGCAGTATTAACATTACAGCATGCTAAGATGTCAGATGCATGTTAGTTGGTGAACCAAACTCTCTAAAGACCTACAATTCAATCTCAAAACAGCACGATGGAAAGGCTTGCTCAAATTCGGAATAAGATTTGGTCTTGGATATAGGCTAGCTAAATTAAATACAGTCTAGAATTAGAATTGAGGAAAACAAGCAAAAGCAGTGGCACAGGAGAGCACCCCACAATTCTCTCTCTCTCTGTGAGAGAGAGAGAGGGGGGGGGGGCCTTGCTAGATCTTCACCTAATACTGCTCTTATAATTTACCATTTATAAAAGGGCCGTGCTGTTTTTCCATACATATAGCTTTTGTTCTAGCTATCCATGCCTTTGTCATCACATGTTCCATATTGGTAGTCCTCAACTTTTTTCCAGATACTGAGTTGTTTTGCATATCATCAAGTTTCATCTCAATTGAAAATTGCTTGCTTACAAAAATCAGACATAAAAACAGAAAAAGTGTCAAAGCACATTTAAATGGATTACTTTCTTATTTTACCATATAATTAAAATAAATCAATTAGAATATAAATATTGTACTTACATTTCAGTGTATAATATATGATCAATGTGAATAAGTAATTGTATGAATTTCAGTTGTATAGATTTAGTAGTCCCTTTTCTGTAGCTTGTTGTAAAACTAAGCAGATAACTAAATGATATGCATCCACCAAAAGAAAGACTTTTGTGTACCCCTGATTGAGAACTGCTGTTCTACATTATACAACAACTTATTATCATTCAGAATTTTAAAGTGGTATGTTATAACCTGCCCATTTAAGTATCTCAAAAATTTGAGAAAAGATTCTGGGAGACATGGTGAAAAGAATGGTAAGGATAGGCGCAAAAAAACTATACAAATTCATGTAAGATGTAAAGTTAGTTGACCATAAATTTAGCTGAATTTAGTTTTTTCTTTCTGGATATGGAGCTTAAGGGGAAAAAGAGGATTGCCATAATATTTTCAAGGAAACTGGAAGAGGAGAAACCTTGGCAGGTGACAATGCTACCAATCTGATAGCTTTCTTTGATAGGATAACAAGTCTTGTGGATAAGGAAGAA
>CM057847.1:87444837-87455344 GCA_030068395.1 Apalone spinifera
TTGGCTCATTTGCATGGCTTTGGCGGAAAAGGGGGCCAGTCTAGACGTAGCCATTAAGTTTTTCAACATCCTTCCAGCACCAGTACCAGCATACTCATCTGACTGATGGATACTACAGAAGTGGAGTAGATTGTCCAAGACTACCTAGTCTGTCGAAGAGAAAGGATTTAAACTAAGGAGTCCTGATTTTCAGTTTTCCAGCAACATTGCCTCCCCTCAAATATGGGGAAGGGGCAGGAAAGAAAGACCAGATTAAGCCCCCTTGCAGACTTAACTGCCATCACAGAGAACACTACTGTAACAGTTGCAATGTCAAGATAATGTCCAATTTCTTTAGGTTTTTACTATATTGTTATCCCTTTTTGAACCAAAGGGTTAGCCAAAACTTCAGAGTCTTGCTGGTTGTTCCAGTTCAGAGAAAGTTTTATGAAGCAGATACCTTTAATGCAATCTAATTTATAAATATAAAAAGTCCTATTATCCCAAACCCAAGAAGAATCAAATGTTAGGATATAGTTTGAGTTCAACCCTAAACATTTTATAGTAAAAACCAGACCTCAAATCCCCCTCTCTACTTTTCACATACTGCTTGTCCAGCTTGACTTCAGCAGCCTTCTCTGTATTTCTCTGTCTAAAAAAAAAAAAGTCAATCATGGTGTGAGGTAGTGGAGTCCCTTTCAAGCCTTTGAAATGTATGTATTAATTCGGTGGAATTTACTGGACGACACAGAACATAACATTTTGTTCTAATGAGGAATTCACTACTCAACTTCCACAGCAACACTCTCAGTATCAGATGTTAGCCATGCTGAAAATCATGTCCTATTTTGAATAGCCCTTATGGATAATTTTGATCTTAGTCCTGGAACTCAACTGTATTCTATACACAACCTCATTTATTGTGTCAGTAGTGTATAGGGTCCCTCTAGAAGTTTATTAGCTTTGGGTGCCTAGCTTTTTCTTTTTCTAGGATTTTGAAATCAGATAAGGTCCCCTCTTTAAAAAGCTTCTTCAGATGGCCTTCATCGTAAAACCTTTTCATCTTATCAGAAGCTATGCTTAAATTTTCTCTAGCAAGAGTATACACTATACACTGACTTAAGAACAATATTTATAGATATTATAATTGTATAGTAAAAATTAGAAAGTAAATATTTGTCACATGTGCTATGATGCTTCTGTATTTTTAGGTCTGATTTTGTAAGCAAGTTAGTTTTTAAGTGAGTTGAAACTTGGGGTATGCAAGACAAATGAGCCTTCTGAAAGGGTATTACAGTCTAGAAAGGTTTAGAGCCACTCTACCATCAAAGGGAACGAGATATTCTGTTACTAGTCCTTTTGGTGCTGTTCTATAAAAACCTGAATCCCATCAGACTATGGATGAGGTGGGATGTTGCATTTTTTGTGAATCCATGCTGAAACACTTTGTCTTTAAAGAGTTTTCTTTTGCTATTTGAAACTCAACAGGGACTCCCCAATTGGGTGACAAAAATATTCAGTAGGATTTCTGCTACTGCCAGAGTGTCTTGATTTCTTATTAGGTAAACTTCAGTTCATTTTGTGAATTAGTCAGAAGCTACTTCAAGATATTGCTTACTAGCCTTTATCTCATGCAGAGGTCCAAGTATTCAAACAGTAATACACTTCTCTGGTGCCCTCACAAAATACTGTGTCAGAGAGGAGAGCCCTTCTTTGTAATGCAAGCATCAATTTTTCTGCATCCTGCCTGAACTTTACCCAACAGAAAATCTCCTAGCTTTGCTAAGATTTGTGAAACCTTGAAGTGTTCTGAAGTTTTAAAATCACAACCTCAAAATTTCCTTTTCATTTGTATTTAGTAAACCAGCTAATACCTTTATCCATCACCTGCTTTCTCCTTCCCCCATCTCCTATATAATATTTCATCATCTAACCTATTTCACCTTTTAACTTCAGGTTCTCTCACTGTAACCAGAAAGCATTTATTGTGGTATTGTGAAGGGATACTGAATTTCAGAGTGGCTGCGTTTGTCAATGAATTTTTCCATCACATATTCTTATATCAAAATCCTCTCTTTGGGAAGCTTGTAGTTGTTTTAGAAAGTCTAGTCCTATCACCCCAGGAACATTTGCACTTCTGCAAACTATGGAAAGATGGCAGTCATTTCTTCTTAAGAACATTCTATTCTCATTAGCAATGAAATTCCCTGATTTCCTATGGAAGACACTATTTGCAATTAGACTGTCAACAAAGCATCAGCACTACTATGTCTGTGTCCAGATACATGTGCATTTGTGAAATAATAGTACTACAGGTTTTTCAACCACCTGGGTAGGGGCAGGTTGCCTTTCAGGTTATTCTGAATCTGAAGAGCCATTACATCGATGCATAGTCTATCTTGACCTTACATGTTCTTGCATATAAATAGTGATGAAAATATTCTACAAATTTAACCACTGGCAAGAGATCTTTTCAGGTACTGTACGAATCTCTCTCAGGAAAAGTTAGCTATTTGATATAAGCAGCCACCCTTTACAGTCCTTTATTTTCTTGTGTCAACACTGACCCCACATGAAAGCATTAGCATCTTAGTTCAACATAAAAAGTGTTTTCAAACACAGATAGGCAAAGACAGGAGCAATCGCAAGACCCTTTTTCCACTGTGAAAATGGCTCTTCACACTCTACTGACCACTGGAATAATTTCCATTCTCACCCAAATTATGCAGCAGTTTTGAAGCACCAGCAAAAAACCACCTCTGCAACAGAAGCAGAGTTCTACAAAACTCTATGTATTTATTAATGTCAAACGAGTTGGTCAGTCTGTACCACCTCTATTTTTCATCAGTCGAAATTCCTTCCACGCCAATTGTGTGCACAAGATAAATTGCTCCATTTTAAAACAATTAACATGTTGGGTTGGGCTGTGTGTGTGTGTGTGTGTTAGTTTCACATTGGAAACATTCAGCTTACCAGAGATCATTTGTAAATTTATCAATACATGTTCAAGGGTTGTAGAATGCACCACGATATCAGCTGAAAGAGGCATACTATGTAAAGTTTTTTCTAGTTGTCTCTTAAATGTGGCTGGTGCTTTGCACAAGTGAATCAATCACTTCAAGTTGTCAAAGGTGTTATCCAGGTGTAAAAATAGTTTTTCCTCTATTTTTGATCCACTTCCATATGTAAATATCTATTTTTAAGATCCAGTGTGGAAAACCAGATTGAGCCTGCTACAGGATCTAAGGTATCATATATTTATGTTAGCAATAAGAATCTTTTAAAGTAACTCCAACATAATCTGGTCCTGCTATCTGTTTTCTCATCCAAAACTACTATGGTTGAGGCACAAGGACTGGTAGGTAGAGCTTTTTACTTTACTTTTCCCTTTTGGAAGGGAAATATAAAGACGAGGCAAAGATGATTAAAAAAAAAGTATCACTACCCACTGTAGGGTATGATTTCCTTCCAATATACAACATCCTCTTGAACAAACACAGCAGCAGTACATCCTAAATGGTCCTATATATTTATTTCATTATGGATGTGACAGAAAGGCTCTGTTTTATACGTAAGGTTATACTGAAGTAAAGCAGAGAGTAAATGTTTGTTATCTATGAAAACACGTATCCTCTAAATTTACAGTACTTGAAGTGCAAAATGAGTTCAAAGTATTAAGAGTGTTGAGAGTGTTTTTAATTTTTAAAATTAGCTACATAATAATGCTCCTGCTGATTTTCAGGAAGCACAACCTTCACTTTAACATACTGTCAATTTTCTGGCTTTTACTAATGTCCCTGTTTTTTGTGGGGTTGAGAACTTTTACTGGTTCAGAGAGCTTTCTGTTTTTAGCTTCTAGCTTTCATGCTCTGGAAAGGTACAAAGCACTGACAAGCAACTTTAACTTTATTTTAGCCAAAGTTTTTTGTTGGTGAACATACTGTCTCTAAAGAACAAAAATCATCATATGCTGTGTTTATTTCATTCCCCCTGCCCATCACAGCTCCTTTCCTTATTTTTGTTTCTACTTATAATTTGAGACTATAAAGTTGAGCTGGAACAAATGAAAGAGCTATTTCCTTAGAAAATGTCTACTGAAAGATTAGGTAGCACCAATGCTATCAAGCAGTTTAACTCAGCAGTGCTTTTCAATTTCCAGCTGAAGACTACTTACATTCTAATTGTATATGTTTTGGGGGGTAACTGTCTCTTTCCAGATCTGAACCATCAGTCATGTATCTTCCACTGTGCATCACACTAAATCTGTGCATTCAGGGAGTTCTTCCTGAGCCACCATGATGCCCAAAGTTGTTTGAGAGAGTTTTATGATTGACTCCATTAGTCCAGTTTCAATCCCCTGTGTATATATTTTCCTTATGATACAGACATTCCCATGCATTTCCTATAATGTACAAAGCATGCACACTGCATATGCCCTATATATTGACAAGCACACAATTAGGTCTTTGCCACTAGTTAAAGTAGTGCAGTTGACTTTGATGAATAAGCTTAAGAAAGTATTGCCAACTGTCATTTCCACCAATTAAAAAAAAAAAAAAAACCACCTCTAGACAGCTGCAACTTTTTCAGAAAAGTTTTGGTCTCCTTTATTACAAATAATTGAAAATCAAAAAGGTTGATGCTTGCTGTTTTGGTTTTGAATTGACTGCAGCGAGTGATAAGGAAGCAATTGTTATGTTCAGTGTCATTTTATGTGGCTATGTCTGTGTGACTATTAAAAACTAAGCGCTAAAACTTGAATGGCTATCCTATAACATGTATCAACAGAGTCAATTCTGAGAGTTGGTGTACAGTGCCAGATCAGAAGTCTTCTCTATGATCAATTCCCTCAACATCTATATTTCAACCAATCATTTTCAGCACCCATATCCTATACATTTAAGATATATTCTTGTATTTGAAGAAACACCTCGGAATAGCCATTTATTATTTCTGTATCTCAGACTAAGGATGTTAAAATGTGGTCACTTTCCTAATCAAGTCGACAGATTTTTTTAATTGACCATTTATTGACAGATTTTTTATTGACTTTTTTATTGACAGATTTTTTTTCTTATTGATTAGTTGATAAGGATTGCATTACAGTGCTCAATCTGGCTTGTGCCGGGTTCCCAGAATAATCTCCTCCACTGCCGCACTGCATTATAAGGGACAGGTGAGCCGGTGTGTGAAGATGCCAGCTCAGTCCCTGTTCCCACAGGTGATGGGTCAACCCACATAACCTGCTTCCTCACCCACTCATCTCCTATGGTTATGTGGGCTGACCCATCACCTGCAGGAGCAGGGACTGAGCAGGTGTCTTAGCATGCTGGCTCCCATCTCTCAATATTGTAGAGCTGCAACTGGGGTGGGCGAATGTGGCGAGTTGATAGTGCTAACTAATAAGCTCCTGCTTATTGGTTAGTTGACTAGTCGCTTACATCCCTATCTCACACACCATTTCTCAAAGAAACATATATATACACAAGGGTAAGAAACCCAAAACTAGAAGGATTTAGCAAGCAGTTTAGTAAGAACCAATAGCTAGAAGTTGAAATTTTAAAATTTGCATCTTTAGTTCAAGTTTGAAATACCTAATGTAATTAATAGGAACAATTTATGTAGGGAAAAAATGCTTACTTATCCTACAGCAACTGTCATTCTTTAAGAGCTGTTTTCAGTATGGATCCCATTGTGCAAAGACCCCTTTCAAATGCCCCAAATGTTTAATACTAGATTCTTTTGAATAGTAGAATGCTTTGGAGCGGTGCAAGGACATGAAAGCAAAGTGATCTAACTTGTTCTTTGATTTTTTTCAATTTGAATAATTTATGTATATTTGTAACTGTACATATATATTAAATGTTTTTAAATTACAAAAGATTAGCATAAGAATTAATTTCAATATTTGATATTTGAGATATTAGTATCAGCTGTAAGCAAATAATAAAAATCCAAGTACAATAAAAATGACATCTTGAAGATTATTTTTTGATAAGTTGGTCTAGGTTACTCTCAATTCACAAGTCATACAACTATGCTTATAGAAAATTTTTCTTCACATTGGGTACATCTATACAGCAGTGTTATTTCCGAAAAACTGACGTTATTCCAAAATAACATAGTGAGCATCTACACTACAAGCCTTTATTTAGAAATAATGTCGAGCTAGAGGATTTCTTACTCTGACTCACGGTAACCGTCATTTCATGAGGAGTAAGAAGTCAAAGGAAGAATGTTCTTCCTTTGACTTCTTGCTGTGTAGACAGTGCCAAAAGCCGAATTAAGCTATTTCGACTTCAGCTTTGCAACTGATATAGCTGAAGTTGCATAGCTTAATTTGACTTTAGCCCTGCTGTGTAGATATATCCTTGTTGTACCAAAAAAAGCCAAAGAAATTAACTGATCCAAGCAAAGGCATTGTAAACTATATCAAAATAATTAAAAATAATTTTTATATACAAACACAAAACTTACTAAGAGTACGTATATCATCCAGTTAAATAAAATTCAGTGTACACTTTCCAGAAGTACATTACATGCCAAGAATGGAGGATTTAGAATTATTTGCCTTCAATATACCTATGTTTCCCAGGAGTAATCAGAATACAATGTTATAGTCACTCTTCTGTCCCTTAACAGAGTTGGAGTATGTAATTTGTTTTGTTTTATAAACAATATGGTCAGTTTTCTTTTGACCATTCAAGTAAGCTAGTAAAACTTAATCCACAATACCAAATGTGAATGTAGTATTGAAGGCATTTGTTAGCATTCTAGAGAGTATTTTGACCACTTAATATCTCACGAGGCCATTTTTTTTTGCAGATCTAAATTATGTCTCTGTCCTAGATCTAATTATGTCTATTGTCTAATTATTAGATCTAAATGTCTAATTTAGAGACCATGAAATTAAATTATGTAAATAAAATAATTTTGATAGTGACACACAAACAGTTGTTTACAACCAGAGAACGTGCAAAATTTATCTTTGCAGCTCCTGATAGATTGTTCACATTTGATTACCTACTTTGCTTTTATCTTGCTAAAATTCACGTATATCATACTCAAAGTATCTTTTATCTGTGAAAGTCACACATTTATCAGAGATCCCACACTTATGCCAATGACATTGCAGTCAACATCTACAATCTAGGGATGTTAGATGTTGCGTATTTTAGTAATCATGTAGCCACAATTTTTAGCTATTGAATGGTTACTAAAATACTCCACGGGGGCAGGGCCACTAGTCAGTGTGCTCCTGGCTGCTGGTCCCACTCCCCAGAGTCCCCTGCCAACCTGCACTACTGCCTCTGTATCACATATCACCTGTTACATGTAGTCATTTCGATTAACTGAAAAGCCTAGACTTAGGCCGGGAGTTCCCCCGTTGTGGCTCTGCAGTTTAAATGTGGTAAAGTACCTGGTGGGCAGGCAGCCTCCCCTGCCTCTTCCCCTGCCCCCGAGCTGTGAGGGGAGCACTAGCTCCTGCTTCCCCTCCCCCCCATGCTGCCTCTGATACAGAGACAATGGTGGGAAGAGGGAGAGGGAAATGCCCAGACTTATTGATTAGTTGACCACTCGCTTACATCCCTATCCTAGACCCAGCACCTCCTCCTTTAATATGGAAGAGTGTAGCCCTTGACCATCAAAAATTATTGCACACCCTGGGCCTAGAAGCATTACCATCATTTCAACTGCTTACTGAGCTCTTAGAAGACATTTAGGGGTACACTGGAGCTAAATAACAGCACAGAGTACTGAGAGTCAGGACTGGTGGCTGTAAATAAACTCTAAGGGACTGTGGGAAACTTGACCACCCCCATGATAACTAACATCATGCTAGGCCACGGATTTGCTGGACCAGAGTGTGCTGGATTAGAGAGGTTCAACCTGTGCTATAGAATGTTTACCCTATCCACTCAAGCATCCTTTTGTTGTACTTAGTACTTAAATTAGGAATAGCATTTTACTAATCAATGACATTCTAGTCTTCCATTAGGCTACAAGTTTTCAATTTTTTTAATTCCTTTTAATTTCAAAGGAAATCAAAAGATACACTAGACATGTAAATAAAACTGATAATGAAGTGTCAAATTCAAAGTCCATTTACTCTCTGGAAAGACTTCTATTTACTTTATTGTGTTTTGGATCAGGCTGTAAGTAATTTTAATCATGGTAACTTTAGCACACCTTCTTGTGAGACAATTGAGTTGCAAGTAACTGTACAGAAAATAAAAGGGTGTTTAAATACCTTAGTTACTTAGTGTTTCTACTTGAATCAGCTAACTTAGGTCCCAATTATTCTGCAACTAAAGCCTAAGCAATCAGTTGCAGGACCAGAATCTTAATATGTGGCAGCGTAGGTAAGATATTCTTGAGATTGATAAATAGCAAACTATCTGTTGTTTAAAACATATTGCACACCTACACACACATACTTTTAAAAATATACATTTTTAGTTGATCATGACCCAATTCTTACCTTTCTCTGTTAAATTTGAGTGAATGAAGGATAGCCGGTCTCTTTTGACGTAAATTCCACAGGTGTAAGGTGTCATCAGCCAAGGCACTCACAAGAGCTCCCTTAAGAAAAAGGATCATTCAGATATTCATTTACACTTAGATGTTTATAGCATCTTTCACTTAAGTAATAATTAGTTTCCACAGACTTGTTTACCAACATCAACATAAGAAAATATATAGCAAGACCATGATTGAAACTGGAAAGTGTTATAGTAAATGTATTCTTTAGGGAGCAGCTTCAACTGTAAAAATTGACTTTTGAGGTAAAATGCAACAAGGACACTAATAAAACATAGAAACGAGTACCAGTTCCGTTTATTGACAAAGTACATATTTTACGCTACTGGATCTCAGTAAATATAACATGCAATGTGTATTTCAAGACAGGTAAAGAGCCTACTTCCATAATAAGTCACATATTGCTTTGTAGAAAGAAAAGGGAGCTTCTGGTTATATTCCTTGTCATTTGTTCCACAAGATCCCAGACTACTGCATCATATTTTATGAATATTCTTGAAACTATCACAAAGTTCATATATTAAAAAACAATTCTACCTGAACGTTTACATCTACTAACTCTTACAAGTTACATCTATGTATATTATATTTAGAATCTATAGAAAAACATTTTTATTTTGCCAGATTTACTTTTTGCATGGCAGCATTTTTGTTACTTTTCTGTTTGAGCTAAGCAATAAGAGTGTAAAAAAATCATTAAAATTCAGAATTCTGAAGCCACAAAAATTGGCCAACTGTTTCTAGAGATGTAGATAAACTAATCACTTTTAAATGACTTATCTTTCATATTAATGGCATTCCTTTAAAATCCATGTGTAGCTACTCAATTCACAATCTTTGTCAATAAAGGCCTGTCTAAATAGCTTCTGCAATGTTTAGAAAGAGGAGGTGAATGAGGTAAAATCTTTTTCTGTACCAACTTCTGTTGGTACGAGAGACAAGCCTTCAAGCTTACCCATTCTGCAATATCTGACCATAGTATTTCTAAAACGATTATTAATACTAATATCTTGATAAAATACCCCAAAGAGAAAATTATTTTGGTAATAATTTATATTTGTACACTTATTTTATTTCTTAGAACAAAGCAAGAAATAAGTTCTATTTGCTGTCCATACCTTAAATCACTATTCAGCAAACAAAATCATAATTCATATTCTTATTTGTATTTGGAAGCTTTAAAAACATAGCCTTAAATATAATGTAAATTCTTTTGATTTACAGTAAAAAATTAAACTCTTTACTAACCTCATTAATCAGGAACTGGAGCTGGATTACTGCAGCTCCACTGTCATGTTGGCAGTAGCATTCAACTCCTGGCCGCCCAAATCTGATAATGCTATTAAGGAATAACTGTTGTATGCAACAAAAAATTAGTAAAATGAATATTATGAAAGACATGATGTTTATGAACAGATCTTGAATACCTTTGAAATCTGATGCTTATTTACCACCAATTTAGCTAACTGTAAAACATTCTTATGAAATAAACAGAAAGGTTAGAAATCACAAAGCCATTTCAAAATGCAGATTGGACACTTGATTCCTGTTGTTATTGTTCTCGTTAAGAATATAAGTTCAGACCCTCGTTTAAAAACTAGTACTAACATTTTTCACAAATTTGGCCAAGCAAGACTCAGAAAGTGGCAAGGGAATAGCAGACAAGGCATGTAAGCGACTATAGGCTGAAAATCTCTTAACTGGGATCTTCTAGTCTGGCAACATACATGATCCGACATGGCTATTGCAGGACCAGAAAGTCCCAGTGGACGGCCAATGGCAAGAATCCTTGTGGGGCTGGCAGGACAGTGGGCTGCCTGCATCAAGCCCACCATCAGTGCATGGCAGCAAGTCTGCCCATTAGGGCTGGGAGCTGCGGTAGCCCAGAGAATCCTGGAGCCAGGGTAGGAATGGCTGCCCAGAAGGATTGGTAGGGTAGCAGGTGGTGAGGAGCTGGCTGGGAGGCCAGTGGGCCAGGTGGAGAAGC
>CM057847.1:87455354-87470499 GCA_030068395.1 Apalone spinifera
TGCAGGGGATTCAGAAGTGACCTCCCCTGGTCTGGCATAATTCTTCATATAGGACTGATCAGGTCCCAAGGGTGCCAGACAAGGAAGGTCCAACCGGTAGTTGACCATCTATCTGATAAGCTTAAGCTTATTAGATAGTCGAGTAGTGACTCATCTAGTCACCTCCTCTTCCCCCCTCCCCCCACCGCCTTGCTGCCTCTATCAAAGAGAGCCAGCAAGAGGGGGGAGCAGGAGCTTGTGTTGACCCCATCTAGCACCGGCTCCTGCTTCTCCCCCTTCCTGATTCTCTCTAATAGAGGCAGGAAGGGGGGGAGCGAGCGACTAGTCGAGTCACTACTTGACTATCCGATAAGGTAGCAGGGGGCAGCAGGGGAGGGGGATATCAGAGGCTGTGGGGGAGATAGGGGAGGCTGCCGTTCATGATGGCTCTGCAGAGTGGTCCTATTGACTAATCAATTAGCTAGGTAACTGCAATTTAACATCCTTATGGCAGAGAAGTAATTCCAAATGATAGCGAGGTATTATCCCAGTAGTCAAGTCACTGTGACCCTTTCTATGCTCAGAGGAGGAAGGAAGGATTTTCAATGTTGGTAGGATTGAGGTAAACCTGGGACTGAACTATGAAAGGTGAAATCTAGACTCATTTCTCACTGAATCCTTTATTTTCTCCTGCAGAAATAAGAATGCCTCTTCTTTGGTGCTGTGCAGAATACATTGCTTGCTACTGATGAACCTGACTGATGCACCAAACTCAAGACAAAAAAAAGGAGGCTTTAGCACTCATGTTACTTGCCCTCTAGGGCACCTGACATTGGCCACTATGGGAACACATGATAACCGGGCTAGATGGACCTTTGGTCTGACCCAGTATGGTTGTTCTTATGTACCTAAAAACAACCCAGTATGGTTGTTCTTATGTACCTGGGTCAGACCAAAGGTCCATTTAGCTCAGTAACCTGTCTGCTGACTGTGGCCAAAACCAGATGCCCCAGAGGGAGGAAATGCAACTGGTAATCACCATGTGATCCCTATCCAGTCATCCATTTCCAGACAAAGGCTAGGGACACCATTCTTACCCAACGTGGCTAATAGTCGTTGATGGACCTAACCTCCATGAATCTATCTAGCTCTTTTTTGAACCCTGTTAAAGTCCTAGTCTTCACAACATCCCCTGGCAAAGAGTTCCACAGGTTGACTGTGTGCTGACTGAAGAAAAGCTTCCTTTTGTTGGTTTTAAACCTGCTGCCTATTAATTTCATTTGGTGACTCCTAGTTCTTATATTGTGGGAAAACTGAATAACTTTTCCTTATTCATTTTTCCACACCAGTCATGATTTTATAGACCTCTATCATATCCCCCCTTAGTCTCCTCTTTTCTAAAATGAAAAGTCCGAGTCTTTTTAATCTCTCTTCATATGGGACCCGTTCCAAACCCCTAATCATTTTTGTTGCCCTTTTCTGAACCTTTTCCAATGCTAATACACCTTTTTTGAGATGAGACCTCATCTGGACCCAGTATTCAAGATGTGAGCGTACATGATTTTATGTAGAAGCAATAAGATGCTCTATGTCTTATTCTCTAGCCCTTTTTTAATTATTCCTAACATTCTCTTTGCTTTTTTAACTGCTGCTGCCCACTGAGTGGATGTTTTCAGAGAACTATCCACAATGACTCCAAGATCTCTCTCAGGTAGTTGTAGCTAAATGAGTTCCCATCATATTGCATGTATAGTTGGGATTATTTTTCCCTAATGTGCATTTACATTTATCAACATTACATTTCATTTGTCTTTCTGTTGCCCAATCACTTGGTTTGGTGAGATCTTTTTGAAGCTCTTCACAGTCTGCTTTGGTCTTAACTATCATGAGCAGTTTAGTATTATCTTCAAATTTTGCCACCTCACTGTTTATAAATGATCTGAAGAAAGGGGTAAATAGCCTGAATAGGACTGATCCCAGTACGGACCCTTGGGGGACACCACTAGTTACCTCTCTCCATTCTGAAAACTTACCATTTATTCCTGTCTTTTAACCGGTTATCAGTCTAGGAGATCATCTTCCCTCTTACCCCGTAACAACTTACTTTACTTAAGGGCCTTTGGTGAAAGACCTTGTCAAAAGCTTTCTGGAAATCTAAGTACACTGTATCCACTGAATCCTCCCTGTCCACGTTTGTTGACCTCTCAAAGAACTGTAGTAGATTAGTAAGGCATGATTTCCCTTTACAGAAACCATATTGACTTTTCCTCCAACAAATTACGTTCATTTGTGTCTGACACTTTTATTCTTTATTGTATTTTCAACCTATTTGCCCAGTACTGAGGTTAGACTTACCAGTCTGTAATTGGCAGGATCATCTCTAGAGATATTTTATTTAAGTAGTTTTATGTAATTTTAACCTTTAGCCCTTTCTATTATCTCACATTTAATTACAGACCTGTGAGGAAATGGAAAAAAGCTGCTGGAGCACCTCAAGATTGGCAAGATAATCAAACCAGTCATTAAAGAAATGCAGGGCAATTAGTATGTAAAAGATTGAAAGTTCTCTTTGAATGAAATTATAGTCATGTTATGCTCTATAATAATGGCCTGACCTTCCTACTCTGTTTTAGGTTTAGAGAATCTATCAAAGAAGCTCTTGAGTGGACAGAACTTAGCCCAAATATTATACCACCATCATGTCCAAAATATTGGTGGAAAAATCACTTTGAATGCTATATTCAGGCCCTATCACTTCATCTCAGAAGAGAAAAGAAAAGAAAAGAAAGCCAAAGATTGGCAATTATAATGACTAGCAGAATGAAAAGAATTCCACATAAGCAGGGCTCGACAAATCTGCTTGCCCACTCGCCCGTGGCGAATAGATTTTGGCAACTAGCGAGCTGTGACGGGGCGGAGCCACCTCACAGTGGCGAGGGCGACCTGCCCTGAACTTCAATGGCACCGACCCCTGCATTCAAAAGGAGAGCAGCAGAGGAAGGCACAGGGGAAAGGAGATGGAGGAGAGTAACCGAGGGAGAGGGGAGAACAGAGGAGTGAGCTAGAAGACGGCGGTGGGCGAAGGAGTGAAAGGTGAGAGCGGAGCGGAGAGGAGAGAGACAGGAGATGGAGGAGGTCAGAGAAAGCAGGAGGGAGACAGGGAGTGAAGCAGAGAGCAGAGCATGGGGGCAGAGGACATGAAAGGAGAAGCGGAGGTAGGAAGCATCCCAGAGCGGAGACACTAAGGAGCCCCATCCTGAGCTGTTTCCTACCTCCGCTTCTCCTTTCACGTCCTCTGCCCCAACGGTCTGCTCTCTGCTCCCTGCTCCACACCTTGTCTCCCTCCTGCCTTCTCTGATATCCTTCGACTCCCGTCTCCCTCCGCTCTCACCCTTCACTCCTCCGCCCACCGCCATCTTCTAGCTCACTCCTCTGTTCTCCCCTCTCCCTCTGTTACTCTCCTCCATCTCCTCTCCCCTCTGCTTCCCTCCACTCTTCCGCTCTCCTCTGCTCCCCTGTTGAATGCGGTGCTCTCTTGTGCCAGCGCCTCTCCCCCTCACGTCAGGGACGCACGCACACTCTGGCCCCGCCCCCCGCTTCCGGTTCCCGTCCCAGGACTCAGCCCCCCTGAACGCTGCTCAGCTGGGCGGCCACATGGGAGCAAGCGGCGCAGACCGCTGTCAGAACGCCATGCTGCCTGTGCGGCAAGGGGGTCAGCACCGTTGAAGAGAGAGGCAGGTCGTCCTTGCCGCTGCAGGGTGGCCCCACACCGTCACAGAAGCAAACATGCCGTCCTGGTCATCCCATTCTCCGGGTGGTGCGCACCTGCGCGATGGGGGTCACGCAGTAGGAGTGGCGAGTCCCTTTTTTGTCTGGCAAGTAGGGTTTTCTATAATTTTGTCGAGCCCTGCACATAAGAGCAGATCAAAGTATCAGGTCTGTTTAGGTTAGAGAGGAGGTGAGTAAGACGGAATGCTGTCGAGATATATAAAACAAGAAGTGGTATAAAGAAGGAAAGTAAGACAATCCTATTTAGTATAAGAAAAATTTCAATTAAATGGAAAGGGAACAAATTTAAGACTAAAAAAAGAGTTTTAACAATTTGTAATAAACTGTTGAACTCACTGCCACACAAAATTGAGGAACAGATGCAAGAAAAGACTATTTACATGGACAGCAACAGTTATATGAAAGGTTTACACAAGTTAAGAACTCTAACATAAACCAACTACTTGAAAGCAGAAAGAAGTTTTTCTCTATGGACAAAATTATTTAATATTTGTCCAATAATGGTTTTGTGCACCATTTTCTGAAGCATTTAATACTGACCAATGTCAGAGACTAGAGTATATAAATAGCTCATCTTTTCAGCCAGTATGGCAATTTCTATATTCCTATTTTGATCCTTTCCGGGATCCAAGCACCACAGTTTAAATGTTCAATCAAAATAGCTTCCTAATTTAATTCAGCTATTGTGCAGAAAACTTACATCCCAAGAGGACAGCCACAGATTATTCTTATTTTATTCTTGCATAACTTTATTTGACATTTAAAGGTTTCACAGAGAATCCCACAACTGTAGTATTGACATGATGCTTGGTACCATAAGTCAGTTTACCTCCCCAATTTCATGAAATGTTAACTTTCTGAAGAAACAGCCAAGAAAACACACAGTAGTTATTTCAAAGAAACAGAAAGGCTTAATTGATAAGAGATTAAGAACTCCTATTTTTACAATCTCATCTCCCTAAGAAATGTTGTGTCTTTTTAAAAAAATTTGAATTATTTGACTATTTCAGACATCAAAAATAATCTTAATTTTTCCAGTGTAAATGGTCTGACAGCAGAACTATCAGACTGCTATAAACTAAACTAAACTGATAGGATTTTTTTTTCCTGCCAAAAGACAAAAGAAGGAGGAGTTAGCACTAGGGATGTAAGCATGAGCTTATTGGATAGTTGACTCAACTAGTCACTTACCCCCAATCTACTGCCTCTATCAGAGGCAGCAAGGAAGGGGATCAGGAGCCAGTGCTGAGGGGAGCCAGCTTAAAAGCTGGTTCCCCCCAACACGGTCTCCACGGGGGCAGGGAGATAGCGAGGACTAGGCGTGAGCCAGGAATCAAATGATTCCCAGCTAACACAGAGGCACAGCAGGGGGGACCCGGTGTGAGCCAGGACAGCTCGCTCCGGGTCTCCCCCACTGCACACCAGCCTTTTAAATGTATTAAGAGCCAGCTGGAGTGGGGTTAGCTCCCAGGGTCAGGAGCTAACCCTGCTGTGGCTCCCCCACTTACTGACTAGTCAATGGAAATTCCATTGACTAGTCGATTGGTTAATTAAATTAAATGTAACATCTCTCATTAGTGCTCATGGAAACTATCAGAAAAGCTTCAATTTAACTTTTAACAGTTCCTACAGGAACAGTATTATTTCCACACGGCTACCAGAATGCTAGCTACTGATCTTGTTAATTTGCTGCATGCCTGACACCAGAAAGGCCAGTGACAAACCAATCATTTCTGGCCAGATTATAAATTGTCAAAAAAATTCACTGGTTTTGTGTTATACATTATGGAAAGTTGCTTCTTGCTTCTAGTCACTCCTGCATGATTCGTTTTTGCCCCATCATATGTTGCCAAAAATTCCCAAAAGAGTGTGCTATGTGGTGGTAAACTTCCCATGGTGCACCTGCATGTAGTATTGAAACAGGCACTTCTGGTGAATAGAGACTTCACTGACAAAGATCCAAACAAAGTGTAGGATGATCTTTCCAGCAAAATTCATAATTAGCCACAGACTAAGTTCAAAAGCTTTGTTAGAAAAATAAATTACATAAAATGCATTTAAAAATGAAACCACTATGTACCCCCTAACTTTGAAGCTTACTACCATTTCTACTTCTACATGTGGAGAAACTGGAGAAGGTCCAGAGAAGAGTAATAAAAATGATTAAAGATCTAGAAAACATGAGCTTGAGGGAAGACTGAAAGAACTGGGCTTGTTTAGTTAAGAAAAGAGAAGACAGAGGGGCCACGATAGCAGTTTTCAAGCATCTAAAAGGGCGTTACAAGGAGGAGGAAGAAAAACTCCTTGGCCTCTGAGGATAGGACAAGAAGCAATGGGCTTAAATTGCAGGAAGGGAAGTTAAAGTTGGACATTAGGCAAAACTTCTTAACTGTCAGGGTGGTTAAACACTGGAATAAATTGCCTAAGGAGGTTGTGGAATCTGGAAATATTTAAGAGCAGGTTGGATAGACACCTATCAGGGATGATTTAAATGGTGTTTGGCCCTGTTGTAGGGGCAGGGGACTAGACTAAGACCTCTCAAGGTCCCTTCCAATTCTAGTATTCTATGATTCTATGTCTTATGGAAAGTACTTAATGCAAAAGTGTACTAGCCATTTTATTGGAGTAACTGTGTCATTTTTCAACAGAAAGCTATTATAACCTAAAAATTAACATCACATGTAGTTTGCTAAAAACCACAGCAAGTGACAAATAAATCTAGATTTTTTTTTGCAGAAAACGTGATATCTACACTGAGACCTTGAAAGTTTCTGCTCAGAATAAAAAGTTTGGATTTAAAGTTTGATTTAGAAACAGCAATGCCACCTTAATTGCAGTTGCCCTAGAGGCTTCAGTTACAAAGAGCAATAGCACACAACAGATACATCCAGATTTTAATCTTACTCATGGGGGGAAATTTTTGAAAAAGCTGGACTCTTCATGTTAGCAGGTCTAGCTAAGAAAGAAAGACGCTAAGAAAGACAGACAGAAATAACTATTATTTTTCAATGCATTAATACATACATTGTGAATCAATGAAAAGATACATCTGCTTATTGAGTTCATTAAAAAAAACACCCAAGACAAATCAGAAAAAAAAAGCAAGTTGTCAGTGTATTACAGCACATTATTTAAATACTAGGGAAATGGGGTGCATAACTCCATTGCTGCTTTGACATTCCTCAGGCATGGAGAGCTCACAAAAATGCTGAGGATGCTGCTCCTTGGCCCCTAATGAAGCTGTGGTAGAACACTGAAGGAATTATAGAACCAGAGGCAGGCAGGCCATGTGGGCTGCTTGGGGAGAGACTGCTGTGCTGATCAGAACCATGGACTGACATGCAGGGGGGACTGTCCCCTTCACCTGCCTCAGGATGTATCAGTCAGCCTGTCATCTCCCCATCCCCAGACACACCACTGTCTTTCTCCCTTCTACTACTTCTTCCCCCCCAACATACAAATCAGTTGACAGTCTACCAGGATGCCCTGGAAGGATAGGATTGAGAAACCTGCATTATGGGACATATCCCATGAGGCACTGTGACCCCTTCCGAAATCATCTTGTAGCCGGTTACACAATGGGATTGCTACCACAGACCATTGCTCTCTATATCAATAGAACTGTTAGTATGGGTGACAGGTGAACTCCTAGCTTGGGGAGGCAAGCCCACCCATCCTGCCTTCCATTCCTGGAACTGCTCTTTCTGTCCCCACCAGACTCAGCCCTACCCCTCACTGTGGTCACTGCTGGCCCATGTCTGTAAGAGAAAGGAGGACTCCAGAGAGATCCACCTGAGCTCTTATCTGGTTCTCACCCCTTTCACCCATCTATCAGGGCACCAAATGAGGAGTCCACACACAAAATTATAAAGGAAACTAAACTTTATTATCTATAGGATAGGGAAGGTAAAAAGAACTAGGGAAGCACATAATAACTGGGTCTGGAACTGCGGGAGTCACACAACAACAACAGCAGGGACACAGAAGAGGGTAGCCCATGTTAGGCCTCCTGTCTCACCCAGCTCCAGGGAAAGCTGACTTCGAGTCACCTCTCCAGATGACAGGGATCGGGAACGACTCAGTGACAGTCGGAGCTTAGGCTAGGCCCCAACTCAGAACCCACCCTAACCCTTTTGCACCGACTCGGGTGTGTGTTAGCCCTGTTTAATCCAACGATCCGTGTGCGCTTCCCCACTAATCAAATACACTGTCTAATATTACCCCACCTTACTCAAATCTGACACTCCAAGCCAGTGACCAGCTGTCTGAGAAGCACTCACTGTATCCTGTCAGTGAGCAGGCTGGAGGAAGAGAGCACCAAGCACTGAGCGCCCCCTAGTTATGCACTCCTGTTGCCTAGCAACACTTTCCCTCTCTTTCCCTGTTTTGTCACCTTCTCCATGAGCAAGGAAGAAGATGACTAATCAAAATGGAGGCTCACCTGTTGTTCTAAACAAAACAAAATGGTGAACCCACAAATAAACAACTTAACTGATTACTAACAAGGTCTAACATTAATAAAGCAGCCCACATTTATAAGTCCACCTCCCAATGTAGCCACTGGCCTTTGCCCCCTGCCACAGGCTAGTGCCCGCAACCCAGGATAGTACAGCCCCAGCCAGCCAGTGGGTAGCATGGCTGCATCCATCTCTAGTCCTGGAATGCCAGACAGGAGAGCCAAACAACATGGCCCCAGCCTCTCCAGGTTATGCCTCCTGGCCGTATCTAAGCCATAAAGCCTCAACACACAGCTGAGCTGCCACCCCATTGCAGGAGAACAGGTGCAGCTTCTGGCACTGGACCCCCCAGCCTGCCTGCCCCAGCCTCTGGCACTGGAACAGAAGTTTAGAGGGGGCAGCTTGGGGAACTCCGGTAGAGCATGGTTGAAACTAAGTGAGGCTATTTGGGAAGGCAATACCTTCCCCTGCCTATTATATCTGCCATCCAGTTTGTTAATGTGGATGCATTCTGCTGGCACAAGGGACCAGTGTGGACATGAAATAGCGGTTTTAATTAAAGTGGCATAACTTTTGCTGACAAAAACTCTGTAGGGTAGATAAGGCCTCAGAGTCAAGGTTCTTCAGATCTCTAAGATCCTTAAATTCTAAAGATCTTTTAAAATCTTTCTTTGCTCAAGCCCTTAGTAAACCTGATAGAGAAACAGAAGACTCACCACCCCCCTCAATATACTGTGACAGGCTGCTGGCTAAGCCAAAGCTCTTCAACTACAGCCTGGCTGAAAAGATCAGTTAGAACCAGCTGAGTAACCCCAGGCCTGAAGGGCTAATGGAAGCAGCTATGGGCCTCATTAGCCAAAGGGCTATATAAGGCAGCCAGAGGGGAAGTGAAGAGAGAGGAGAAAGAAGGCAGGGTGTGGCTGAGTGTGCTCCCAAGCCAGAAGGAGAGGCTGGTTGAGTTTGCTGCAATCTACAACTTTGTAAATAGAAGGTGGTGGGAAGCTGACAATAAAAGGCATGGTGACGACACCAAAAGGGGTCTCCGGCTGCTTTGTGGACCAGAAGGCGTCCCAGGAAAAGGGGCCTGAGCGAGGACCTTGCCACAATATATTCTTGAATATTTAAAGTGTTAATTACTTTACAGTCAGACAAAATTGGTCACACAAAATACAAGTTCATATAGGTTTAGCTGTGCCAAGTGGTCACTCTGGGCCCTTAGCACCAACTATCAAAATCAACCCACCTCAGACATTAAGTGACTTGAGTTGGCTTTTACTAATGTGGACCATTGCCTGAATCTCTTCTCTTACCCTGACTTAATTCTTGTAGGTAGCTACTGATACTAGGACAAGAAAGAGCTTCTATCAGGTTAGTTGGGGTTTGTTCTGCTTTGGGTAGGG
This sequence comes from Apalone spinifera, assembly GCA_030068395.1. Taxonomy (NCBI): domain Eukaryota; kingdom Metazoa; phylum Chordata; order Testudines; family Trionychidae; genus Apalone; species Apalone spinifera. The sequence continues at coordinate 87,464,980 of CM057847.1, forward strand.
ATTTGAACTTGACCTCCTGAGGTCTCTTTCAATTCTATGATTCAATGCTCCTATCTCTTTCTGAATCCAATGAGCGCCTCTCAACTTTCAGACTTCACTCTGACATCCAATCCTCCTTCCAGGAAACTTGATTTCATTAAGATTGTCTCAAGAGTCAATAAAACCTCCATCTATTCTTTTCCCTTCAGTTGGGTCTGGTGAGCAAGCAGCCTACTGACAAGTATAAAATGACAACCCTAAAGATTGTGAAGCAGTAGATGGTAAACTCTGGAGTTCATGCCAAGTAATCTTTTTGGGTGACTGACCCTCATAGCCAACTCCTGCAACCTGCCAATGTAACAACAGTGAGTACAACTATCTACTTATTTCAGTCTGTAACCATTTTTCAAACAAGCAACCCTATTAGGGAGAAAGTTTTCTGTATTTCATTTGCTGGGGATACTCTTATCTTACCAGATGATATGCAATTAAGTTACCAGTGGTTCTTGAAACCACCCTTGTAGCAAAGAAAAATTTATCTAGGGGCCCACCTCAAGTAAAGCTTATTTTAACTAAGCTAACACCTGGGCTTTAATTATCTAGCATTAGGTGGCTATGGCATGTCTTGTCTAGGAGTAGTGATAGGTGATGTGTCTCTATTTATGGGCTATATTCAAGGAAACCATCTGTCCTCTTTGCTTTAACTATGTTCCTCTCCCAAGGAAAATTCCCTCAGTCTGCACTACACGAACACTTACATCAATCTAGTTATGACAATCAGGGATGTGAAAAATTCACACTCATAAGAGATGCAGTTACGCTGTCCTAAGACCACACAGACATGTCTAAATTGAATAAAGAGTTTATCTGTCAATCTGGCCATCACCTAGAGCACTGGGAAAAACTGTTTCAGCTATTATAGCAGGTATCTATACCAACAGTGCTAAACAATGTATCTGTAGTACCATAGCTGTGCCACTCATTTCACCGGCAATCCCTCAATTAGAGGATTATCTTTACCACAGATTTCTATAGACGTCCTAAGGAGTGTTCCCTGTAACCTGTGCACTTGGGGGGACACTCAGGAGAGATTCAAATGCCTTCTGGCTGATTAGCAGAGTGCTCACAACTAAGTGGGTTTTTTTGTTTTTACTGATGGTGCACATTCAAACATGCCTCAGTGCACAAATTTATTCCACATACGGATGGAAAAGTTTAGAGGGAACACTGGTCTTGAGGTTACTCAGGAGTCTGATCGTGGAAACAACTCCATCCGCAGTAATTATAGATATATTGTAGCAGGCCAACCCACCTGCTAGGAGACAGTTTTTCCCCTCCTCCTCTCTGTTCAACTTCATGGACAAGGCACTTCTCCTCGAAGCACGTTGCTGCCTGACAGAGGATATGGCACCACTGGGGTCAGTTGGTGGCTTGCTCCTCCCAACTTATGATGGCCGTATCAGTTTTCTTAAGAAATTCTACAAAGATATATTGAAAGCATTTCCTCTGATCACCATGGGATCTTTGACCATAGCTGAGCTGAGTAGAGAACTTGTTTTGGGAGGAAAGAGTCTAGCATCTGTGCACAATGTCCAGCCCAATGAAGTGCATACATGGGGAATCACTGCTTCAATGCTGGTGTCATTGGCTTCAGCGAGGTTACTGGTGTTAGTGCAAGAATCTTGCCACTTGATGAACGATCCTACAGAAGCATTGTTGTTGCTTCCTCTCCAGGCTTTTGAGGTGCTGTCGACAGGTCCCCCAAGTTTTCACATTCCTGAAGGAGTGTAGGGATTACAATAGTCTTGAAGACCTGAATCTTGGTGTAATGCTATAAGTAACAGTCCGTGAAAACATGTCAGAGAAATATCTCAATGGAAGCTCTTTCGCTATGAATCCTGTGCTGGATCTCTCTGTCAATGTTTGTGTTTTGAGGAAATTGGCTACAGAAGTAGCAGAAGTGTTGTCTCCAAAGTCTGACCCTCAATGGTGATTTGTGGGGAGTCAAATGCAAGGTCTGAAGCAGGTAATGGAGCACTTCAGTCTTCTCAATACTGAATGAGAATCCTAGGCTTCAGTAAGCTTGTGCATTGAAATCCAGTAGGGACTGAAAGTCGCTCAGTATGCATGAGGAGGGGCAGTCGTCAGCAAACTGAAGATCAGTAGTGGATTCCCTGAAGACTTTAGATTGAGTGGAGACGAAGATTAAAGAGCCACCCATCGATTGGAGGTTGCCCATTTTGTATTGAATGTCAACTCCATTGGGGAAGTGATCTTTATCGAGAACTGCTAAATAGATGGAAAACAAGGTTGGGGCAATAACTTGTTCTTGTTTAACCCCAGTTTTGATGATGGAAGGTTCAAGGCCATTACACAACATTTTGGTAGTCATCTGAAAATGGAGAAGCCTTAGGACCTGAATAAATTTTGGAGGGCAGCCAAATCTGGCCAGCAGCTTCCACAGGGCTTCCTGGCTACAAGAGTTAAGAGTTTATCAAATTGCTGAAGGCCATATACAGGTCCTGATTTTTCTCCCAAGACTTTTCCTGGATTTGACAAGCAATGAAGGTCATGTCGGCTGTCCCACAGGATGGTCTAAAAGTGTACTAAGATTCTAGAAACATTTCCTCAGTAAGAGGAAGTAATTTGTTTAAAAGACATGGACAAGAATTTTCCCTACTGCAGATAGCAAGGCACTGCCTCAATAGTTTGCACACTCTGTCTTGTATCCTTTCTTAAAGATTGTAACAATGTTAGCATTTCTCAAGTCTTCTGGAATCATCTTATTATACCAGCATGGGGGGAAAAAAGTTTGTGAAGCTTCCTTAGCAGTTCTTTACCATTGTAGTGTCTATAGCTTCCCCAATTCTCCATTCTGCTTCTGTGTCGGTGGAGAGTCAGGATTCTTTGACTGATCTGGTCCATCACTATTTGTGGACATCCTCTCTAATGGATGTGACCTCTATTAGAGGTCACAGCCTTATGACTGAAGCCTATGTATTTTAGAAACCGTGCCTCGGTTTCCCTAATAGCCAATGGAATCTTGTCTGCAGCCACCCTAAGCTGCTGATTGTTAAATAACATGAGAGAGTTCCTTATCAAATGCACAGGGCATAAAGATCTTCCCATTCCCACTGTGACCATTGTTGATCACTGGGTTTAGCCATTTCCTAATCCCTCAGATAAGTGTGACCCAAATGCAGTAGAAATCCTTGAAGGAGCCAATCTCCTTTTCTTTCAGTTGTGGGTAAGCACTTCACAAAAGCATCACTTCTTTTAAATATTAATTTCTTTCAGAAAAAAGGAATAGAAATTATATAACCTATAAGGCCTGTTTATAAGATCACTATTTAGTGCCATTTTCCAGCCCACTGCACATTTTTCGTGAATGAGGGATGGATCTCATGTCTTTTTATAAAGCACCGTGCAGTTGATGCTATAAAAATAAAACCAAGCTTCTTTTCTAGAACTCTAAATTCAGCACTTTTACTACACATACTTTTTAAAAGTGTAACATCAGATTTTTTTGCTGGTGAGAATTTGCAATAAAAAAGGATCAAAATATAGTTTAGTGAAGTATTCGTTTATTTAAAATATTTTTACCTTGCCCCTCTCAGCTTACATGTTTAAAACACAATAAATAATACAAACTAACAGTGAAATTAAAATTCAAGTCACTAAAGAAAAACAGAAATACAAACAGAATACAAATAAATCAATGGAACTTAGATACAAGACAATAATTAGCTGGGAATTAATGACAAGTAGAATTGAGGATATTTTGCAGTGCTTACTTCCTTCAAACACATCATGCCTTGCTCTAGCCCACTGCAGATCATATGTAGAATTTGATTTATTAGAGGAGAATGGTTAGACTGAGTTTTCCCACTTTGCTTTCAAATAAGGAGCTGCAGCTTTATTAGGATCTAATCCTTAAAACCATAAACAAAATATGTAAAACCCTAATGTGCTCTTATAGTAATTCCATCTAATTTGGGACCACAAACACTGAAATGCCTTACACAAATCATATGGTTATTATATAGCATCACATGGGGCCGAGCTAAGGTTGTTCAGCTACCTTAATTCTATTTCATATTTGTTGTTTTTATGTTAACTCTAAATTTCCTGGATTAGTTATGCTTAGTTTTAGGATAATTAAAACATTCTTGTAAGAAGCTTTATCCTTGAGAGTACATGTTTGTAATTTTAATGTTCCCTCTAATTTTTCCAGGCGCAGAATATATTTTGTTAATACACTGAGGCATGTGCGGATATGCATCACCAGAAGAAATATGTTGCCAGCTGTGGATACTCTGCTAAACAGCTGGGCAGCATTTCAATCTTTCCTGGGTATCCTTCTAAGCATTCAATTTACAGGGAACACTGCTCTCAATCCTAACTCCAATTCAGTGGAGTTTTTTTAACTGAGAACTGAAATGAAGATTTTGAAGTCTTCTTTCACCAACACTCAGTGCTATAAAATGCTAGGACATCCATTAATAATTATAGGAGGCTTTTATTCGGGGGGGGCGGAGAAAGCAGGTATGGAGCCTAAAGAAGACTTGCTTAAATATTCTGAAGCTGTCAAACAGTCAGCAAATGTTCGCCACCTCCCCATTTGTGGATGTAAAATATTCATATTTTACAGAATTTTGATTTTGTCACTACATAATTAAAACATCATAGTGAAAATACTCTATAGGAAGCAGCGATTAAACACATTTATATTTCAAAAGGGGCTGGGAAACCTCTGTTTTCTGGATCTTTAAAACAATAACACTGAAAGGGGCGAAGAATAGAAAAAGAGGAGAAAGGCAACAGAGGAAGCTTGTAGGATCTATTTACTTTGAGATTAAAGTTAATCTGATGAAATGTATGTTTTCATTATGCAAGGAAAGGAGACCAGAGGGAGCAGGAAATTGACATGTAGGGAGCAGGGGTATAAACACTGAGGATACAATCAGAAGACATTCACTGCAATTCACATCAATGAAATGCTACCTTTTTGTTACACCTTAGCTACACCTACACCTACACTCAAATGTTTGCAACTGAACAAAATGTTACAGTTGGTCTTTCAAAAGTTTACCACTCAAAATTGACTTAATATAACTTTGAAATTTAACTATGCAGTTGAAAAATTCTGCTTTAACCATCTTAATTTAAATCAGTGGTTCTTAACCTCGGGTGTACGATGCCTTTTCTGGGGGTGCGAAACATGCCAGATTTTTTTAGAAGGTAAATCATCGAAAACACAAATTACTGCAAAATTAAAATAAATATGTAATTCTATCTCTTTCTTTCTATAGTTATGATATATCTTAGGTTTAAAGAACTGACCTACTTCAATGATTTTTAATAACGGGTGCGAGAACATATTTTGAAAACCAAAGGGGTGCAGGCTGCAGTAAGGTTAAGAACTACTGATTTAAATGAAGCATACAATTTCCTTACCTTGTCAAATCTTTTTTTAAACTTTCCCTTTATATTTTAGCAGTTGATCAGTGCTCTACTGTTTTGTTTTGTTTTGATTTGATT
>CM057847.1:87470599-87482852 GCA_030068395.1 Apalone spinifera
TTTAATATAATTTCATTTTGTTTTCATCACAATACTTTGAACACTTGTCGCTAACTGATATTTTCCTTTGTGCTTGTTTCCACAGGTGTGGATAGATTGAGACCAGGATAGACCAAGTGGTTGCTTGGAGGGAAAACAGTCAACATTGTATGATATAACTGACAACAAAAGCAACTACACTGAAGACAATTAGATCCACACGGGAATTGGAATGAACAGAATAATTAAAAGATTAGGGGAAGCAGGTAGCCTTTACTTTAAAGGCTCTTCACAGCCAATCTGTACCCTACCTATCAACTCCTTCACTTGGGAGCAGTTAATGCTAATCTCTGACTGGCACAAGATGCCAGCTTCCATTGTCCACTTGCTAAATTTTCCAAGATGCTCTGTTCCATGCTAGACCACAGATTTGGAAGGCACTCTCCCTGAGTATCTGCAAAGCTACTTGACTATCCACCTTCAAATCCCTCCTCAGAACTTTTGATGTAATTAAAAAAAATCCACACACGTACACAACAGTTAGCTCACAGTTTCAGTTGCCTATTCAATGACCGATATTGCTCATTGATCCTTGTGCTTCCTTTTCTGTCCATCTTAATTTGTGGTTGCTTGTGTTATACCTAGATCGCTAGCACCTTGGAGCAGGGACCATCTTTTTTTTTTTCCCCTGCCTTGGTACAGAACCTAGCACATGACTAGCTCTTAGCTACTATGGTAATACAAATAATACAAAACAATGTGTGCTACTCCCTGTTCTTTTGAAGACATGCTCTGCAACCTTGGGCAAGGCATTTTCTCTCTCTGTACTTCAACTTCACTCTCTTAAAAATGTCTGTTTACCATCTCTTTTGAAACTGCTTTGAGATTTATGGATTTAAAGCAAAATTTCTATGCTAATATTATATAGTTCTCTCATAACATGTGGTATAAGTAGTATAAGATGCATCAATTTTTAATCAAGTGCCAAATAAACCATAAAGTGATAAATATTACTGAGTCACATTAAAAGGAAAGGCAAATGAAACAGAGGCTGAGCAATGTAGGTAGCTACATCAATATAAAGACAAGTGTGGCTTTTAAAATTAGTCTTGAGACTGTTGTATGCACATATACATTTTTATCTGGATTCTAAATTTCAGAACAGTTGCATCCATTTGGTCCAACATCTGAAGTTAAATCTAAGTTTCACAGCCAATTGCTTCCATACACAAATTAAGAACACACTGTTCTTATCGTCAGAGGGGAAGATGCCACTAGAGGGCAATGCAAGGTTGCTCTTAACCAAGGAGAAGAGACATCCCACCACTCTCCTTTGCTGAACTCACTACTCTATAAGAATGTATAGTATGTGGGGGAAAAAAACAGAAAAATTAAAGGAAAGATGACTGCCTCAGACTTGAGAGGCACTAAAGTTACTTTCTCCCCTTAGGACTAGAGAAAGCTGAAAGGGGAAAACAAAGAAGAAATGTAATTATAAGAGTACCAGAAGATTTACCTGGTGAGATCAGGTTTTTACCTGAAATACACTTTGTTTTTCTTTATTTAAATCATTGTTCTGGGGTAAGGTTCAGTATGCAGGCTGCTCCTGGGGAGAGAGGACAACCCCAATCCTTCTTCACAACAGCAGCTTGGGGCCAGGTGAGAAGCACCTGTCCAAGGCTGCGGCATGGGCACAGTCAGAGAAGATTTCATGTCAAAGACTTGAAGTTAGTAAGAGACTAACCCATCAAAATTTAATTTTATACTTAATCAAGAAATAGTGATCACTCTCTCACTACTGATGCACAATAGGAGTAAAAAAATTGTTTTAAAAATATCAAAATAATTTAAATATAATTTTCTTTTTAAAAATAAATCTTAAAATTTTAATTTATGACAAACTATGTTAATGCATAAATTTACTATACTCTATTAAAATAATTCTAATTTAAATACATTCTGGTAGTACATGTTTGCTGCTGAAGTTATAAAAACAGCCAAAGTGATGAGCTGGTCAAAGTCACCTGATGAGCATTAGAATTATAATTATTTGTTTCAGTAAGCCAGCTTTTTCATAGGAGTAGCCTCTTCTGCAGCTGCAAAGAGCATATTTTATTTCAATTTATTCAACTAATTCACTTTGATGACTAGTTCACTCAAAGTTAACAAACCATTGGCAGTTGAAAAATGCAGGAAAGCTTATTTTTCTCTTCTACTTGATTAATACAAACTAAAAGAGTAAGATCCAATACAGACGTTCTAAAATTCTGAAGTACAAGTTGTGCAGTTAGAAATCACTAACTACGGATAACATTATCTTTGTTTAATAAATAATTATTTTAATTACAAAGCATGTTTTGATAAACTTGCTTTCTTGCCTTATGCATACATTTGCAGTTTTTTATTATTGCTGTTTAAACAAATAAAAAAAATGTAAAATGCTCTTTTGTGCATTTTAATTGGATTGTAATTTTCATCCAAATACAGTTTCATACAACCACCAGTAAAAATGAGAGGCATTTATCCTCCATTTTGCAACATAAAAAAACCTTAAGAATCTGAATAAATGAGAAGCTATGTAATTGCTAAAATAATTGTATGTAGAGTTTGCTAATCAAGAGGGTACAGTAAATGTCACAGGAGACCCATGCTTTATGAAAGTTGGCTTTTGAATATGAATATGCATAATTCAAAGATGCTTTAGGCAAAATGCATCATACATCATCATTTTTAAAGTTACAATATGCTGAATATGTATAGTGTTTTTTTCCCTGTAAGCTTCAACTGTGGTTGGTTATGCCAGGACACGCGGCCAGGCCACCTTATTCTGGAACCTATTTTGGATATGGTACTTTTCCACTCAAAGTGCAAAGCATTTCCCCCTTAGGCACAAGGAATATAAAGGGGGAACCAAACAATACTATTATTTGCCATACTCTAAAAAACTCCCATCTTACCTCCCAAGATGCCTGCTGAAAACACCTGAAAGACTGAACTGGGGAAGGATTGGTCCCAAGCTAGGAGGCTGTCTAACTTGTGCAAGAGATGATCAGAACATCTCTTGGGGTAAGAATTTGCATGTAACAAGTTTCTTAGTGTATTAGAATTAGCTGGATTGTTTGGTTTAGTTTAGTTTAGCAACTTACTTTGATCTATCTTTTTTCACTTGCAATCACTTAAATCCCACTTTTTATACTTAATAAAAAACTTCTGTTTTTTATCCAGCCTAGCGTAACCCAGCAGGACAGGATGCAGGGAAATCCCAGGGAGGCAGGTAGATGGGCGCAGTGGCATGGCCAGTGCGCACAAGGTGATATCCCAAGGGACCCCTCTGATCGAACCTTTTACAATAAGTACAGTGAAAGCTTTATTCAGTATACTGGGGGAACAGCAGTTGCTGGTTAACTGAATGTGCCGGATAAATCAGCCCTTGCCAGCTCTGCTCCGGGAGAGGAGGCTTACTCTTCCCCCAGGGACGGAGCTGGCAGTCTATCCAGCACTCTGTTAAATTCAAACTTTTTCACTGGCTAGGGAAAATGTCAATTAACAGTTTTCCCACTTAGAGTGCTGGATAACAAAGCTTTTACTGTACCATCAAACTTAACACAAAATCTATATTTAATTGCAAATCAACATATTGTAATGGTTACCAAACAACAAGAATCAGACATTGTTTGGGAAAGTAGTTAAAAAGTACAAATGCAAATCAAGATTCCCTTTTTAGTGATTTAAACGGATCAAAATTAGTGATTTAAATCAATCCATCCTGAGCACAACATTTACTGGTAGCATTCATCACTAATGAAAAAGTAGAGACATACTAAAGTAAATTAAAAATGGTCACTTTATTCAAGACATTAATATCCTATGGGTTGTCCATGCTAATTTTGCTTTCCTGATGCCTATAAAGCTCACTTGTAAGCTATATCCCCTATGGCCACTCCACACACCAGTTTATGAAGCAAATATAAACCATGATCTGCAATTAAATTCACTACAAAATATTCCAATTTAGGCAGTATTTTAAAAACTGTTGCTATAGTCAAACAACAGAACACAAATATAACAGTAGCTTCACACAACAGATGTGTCAAATTGCTGGTAATCGATTGTTCCAATTAAAATATATATTTTTTATTTTACCCAGAAAATCATAAATACATTAATTCATTATGGTAACTGCATGACTAGAGCAACAAAAATTTATATCTGATAGTCTGCCAACTAAAAGCAAGCTGCGAAAACTTTGGAATAGTTTGGTGCTTAAGAACTCCTGAATACCAGAGATAAACCAAACAAAAAACAACACACATTAAACACACAAGCCTAAAATGAAATTCTGTAGTCAGTTTATGCCTAAAAAAGATAAGTCAGAACAATAGCAGCTATCCTAAATTAAAATCATTTCGGAAAGAAAAACAATTTTTAAAGCAATTTGCATAGTGTCTCCTCTTGTGAGAAAGGAAGAAAAAAGTACATAACCATTTCCCCATACCCCTCCCACCGTAGCTTCTTATATGCAGATTTTATTAAAAATAACTGAACAGTGACTGTTTGGATTCAGAGCTTTTTAAAAAGGGTGGTAACATACCAGTAAAATGACTAGTCTACAACACCGCAGTTATTTCTATTGAGGAAAAAAGCATAATCACAGCTCTGATTTTTGGAAAGACTATATACAAAGTACTAAGATTTAGAACTAATCAGTGAGTAATAAATACAAAAAGTGGTATATTAACTCAATATTAAGATTACATTCACAGCAAGCCCAGGTGTGTTGGTGAACCAAACAAATAATCTTCAATAAGTATACCCAGCTCATCTATTCTCTCAAAATTCCTATTAATTATTATAAACACTCCCCCTCCCCTTAACGATCATCTCCTCTTTCATCTTTCCTCTTGCCCATTACTCACTGCAGCCTGACAATGCAGCTGAATGGACACTTAATCCTCTGTCTTAACCAAGGAAGAGAGGAGATACAGGTTTCAGAAGCCTTTAAGCCAGTAGTCTCCAACCTTTTTACATCCAAGATCACTTTTTAAATCTCAGAACAAGTGAAGATCTACCACCCCACCCTTCCCCCAACACTCCACCCCTTCCTTGAAGCCCCGCCCTCTCTATTCTCCTCCTCTCCATCACTTGCTATCCCCAGCCTTTATACACTCTACACTGCCACTTCCCCCCCAATTCTTATGTAGGAAGAGGTTTTTCCAACATTTGGCATGTCTAGACTGCACCAAGTGTTAGAAAAACCCCTCTTTTTGAATCCCTCTTATTCCTCATGGAATGAAGTACATAGGGGTTACCAAAAGAGCATGTTTTCTCTTCTGCTTTTTTTAGTGGAAGAACATCCCTGGATGTGGAGGAGTTTTTCCAGGATCTCTCTGGAATCCTGGAAAGACTCCTGGGCTGTGTCTACATTGGCGCTGTTTTGCGCCAAAGCTATGCAAATGAGGCTTAGCGTTAGAATATCGCCGAGCCTCATTTGCAAAGCTAATGATCCGCCATTTACACGGACCAGGTTCTTGCGCAAGACGGGGCTGTCTACACTGGCCCGTCTTGCGCAAGAAAAACCCTTTTGCACAAAGCCGTTATGCCGATCATTTTCGACCAACCTCCTATACAGCTGGAACCCAAGTTACGACCGAAATCCGCACTTACGAATAGCGCGGCCATATGTAAGTGAATGTAATCCGACTTACAAACAGATCGAGTTACAGTGTAGTGTTTGGTACGTTACTTATTCGTAAGTTGGGGACCGGCTGTAACAAGAAATAAGTTCCATGTGATTGAAAAATGGCAGTAAAATCATTATATGCTGCAAATAAAATCATTGTCAATGCTTTGTTTAAAAAAAACAAAACACCCACCCACCAACAAAAACAACCCATCTCCCCCAAACAAACCACACAAACCTGGGCTTAAGTTGGTTTGTTTTTCAAAACCATCATGCATTTAAATTCAGATATAAGTAACCAGGTTGTGCTACTAAAAGTTTGTTTATCCACAGAATGGATATAGCAAGGGTGGGGAACTTTTTTTGGGTTGGGGCTGCTGACCCACCAAAAAATCAGTTGGGGGCCACACACAAGTGAGAAGCAAAAACAAAACAAAAAACTTTCACTGACATGGCCCCCAACTGAGAAGAAGACACTCCCCACATTCCCCTCACACACTAGAGCCTAGGCAGGTCCAGTCTAGTAGATTGTGTGTGGTCCAGCCCCACAGGGGAACAGCAGGGGAGAGGGTGGGAAGGACTGGAGTGCCAGCGCAGGCTCCCCAATGCTGAGGGGGAGCCCAGAGCCTTGGGGGGCCAGATCCAGGCAAGGCAAGGGCTGCATCCGGCACCCAGGCCTTAGGTTCCCCAACCCTGGAATACAGTATAGAGGATAAGCCACAACTGTTTCTTGAATAGGAAAGAGGAACAATCACCACTAGGAATGAGAAGCATTAGAAAAATAAGAATTACTGAGCATCTGCAGTATGAGTAGTGTCTTAGGGTATTAACCATCCTACCATATGATGCAATTTAAATGAAATGTTTCTAAAATAGCAAAGAGTTGTTTTCTTGGAGCTTATTATTCAAGACATTTTTTAAAAATTTAAGATAGTGACCTGTTTACAATATAATGATATCTCAGCTCAGCACGGGTTGAAGGCAGAATGGACTAGCACATCATAACGTGATTTAAATAATAGGAGGACCTCCAAATCATACCAAAAGCATTCTCTTCAGCTTTTCACCATTCTAATTGAAATCCTTCTGCTCCATTTAGTTAGTACCCTCAACATATTAAAATATATTTACCCTAACAATGCTCACCTCAGCTTTTATAGGACGGATAAGGGGGGGCCCAGAATATAGGGAGGTTGGGGGGCTCCTCCAATGGTGCAGTGGATAAGGTACCCGCCTTGGGAGCAAGTGGGATCAGATTTGTAGGAAGTCTTCTTTCCTCCCATTCTTCCCAACAATTTCTTTAAATTAATAATTGGAGTCAAGCAGTGACTGGCTCAAAAAGAGGTTCAGATTAAATCTATTGTGGGATTATGGGCCTACAACTAAATCCTGAGTTCAAACACAATTAAGTTGCATAATTACTTCAAAGTTACTCAAAATTAACAATAAAGCAGTTATGAAAACCTCTGACTGCCTGAGAGACCTCAACCAAACTTGAGGGATTTACATGGTCAGGTATTGATAAATAAAATTATTATGCAGATCAGACATCCTCATGCAAAATTCCTGAAATTTGCTTAAGTGAGAAGAATACACTTCTGAGGCAGTAAATTATTGTTATCACTGTATCTGTTCAGTACACTTCTATGTTACGTTAATCATGTTTTTCTAATATAGTATTTTGATTGCATTTACAGTCATGAGTTTAATTACAACAGGTAGAGTGGTATGAATAAAGACATATCCAAACAACTGAGAAGACAACTGGAAGTCTAAGGCACTTTGCTTGAGTTCAAGATGTTTGAAGGAATGGTTTGCAGACCCTTAAAACATTAGATTTTTTCCCTAATGAATCTAGAAATAAAGATGACCATACCAAAAGGCTGAGCTTAACTTAATGGAGCTATGACAGTTTATGCTAGCTGAGAATGTTCCAGGCAACTGATTTAAAAAAAAATTCCTTGGTGACTTATTTGTTCGCATGTGTATATATACACACATATAATTATTACTATCCTTAGTAATAAAGTGGTAAAAGTGCATTATTCTAAGTATTTAGGTGCATAACTAAGACAATATTGAAAAACACCCACCACACACACACACAGAGCAGCCAAGTTCTTAGGCACTTCCTCAGGCTCAGAAGCCTATTTGTAGTTGATCAAGTTGGTCAGGACTCCCATCACTGTGATTGAAAAAAAGGAATCTAGGTTGCTTTTTGTTTCAAATGGCCAGCAGTCATTTCCCCACCTAAACTGATGATACTGTCATTATTAGAATAAGCCTGCACCAAGGTCTCTACCTTGGGTGGAATAGCAATAACAGTCTCATTCTTAGGAGCAGAAATTTGATCCATGTCCTACATATAACATAAGCAGTAAATGGGATAGCTTAAACTTTAGTAGATGCTAACTTAGGCTGACAAAGACCAAATCATATACATAAGATGAAGGTCATACATTTCTTACTCAGAAATCACAGACAAAGCAGTGTTTCTGAACTCTCATTCTTGTGAAAGACAAAAAAAAGAGTTGCCAGAACTACTAATGATTAAGGTTTCCGAAACAGATGTATTAAAACCCCTCAACCAATAACTCCCAAGCTAGCAGACACAAACACAACACGCAGATTGACAAAGAGTTCTCTATAATAACAAACATTTCTTCTATGTTCGTACATCTTCCTTTTAATTGACAGAGTACTTTTTCCAGAACATACTTCTTGCAACTCATTCCTGAAGTGCAGCAACAGTGAATTCAATAGAGAGGTCAGAACAAAGTACTATGCACCAAAATATTTAGCACAATTTTTCTTCTACCTACTATGCATGCGCTGATAGCACCTGACCCAAAGTTCCATAACTGCATATCAGAAATTGGAGAGCTGCTTTTAATATTCTATTTTATGTTGCTTTTCCGGTATGTGAAGAAAAGAATTATGGAAGAGGAATACTGTAAAGGTTTTCAAATCAAAGAAATCCATGCAAACTGAAAAAGTAAAAATTAAATATAATTTTCATTATTAGTTTTCCTTGCAGCCTTATACAATGCAGTTTGAAATATACTTTTTTTCTTTAAGAGCAATTGATGAAAAATTTTCAGTATTTCTAGTGACCAATACCCTGATTTAAGCACCAGTAAATGAATGAGTCTACTTCTGGGATGCTACTGAAACCAGAAGGACAACAGAATAGCTAAAGTCACACCAGCAGAAAATCTGGCTCTAGGGCTTTAAATGCCCAATTTCTGGATTTTTTTCACCTTGCCAAAGAAGGCTGTGAAACTGCAGTCATTAGTACTAAAATGGAGCTATTAATACTACACTAGACATCCAACTATCAGCTTCTAAATTAAATTAATCCAGACACTGCAGAAGATGAGCTAGACTACACACTAGATGCCCTTTCCAACGGAAATGTTGGATATGTAATCCTTGTTTATTATTGGAACTTATAGCCATACATCATTTTTAATATTAATTACCCTATTCCAAAACATTAAAGGGTAGTTTCAGTCTGAAGAGTGAACTGTAAAAACTGCACTCAAATCCAGAAAGAAGATCTGTTACCACGGTGTTATCTGCTAACTGTAGTTACAAAAAGAGCCAACAGCTAAAATTGAGTATGCTATATAGATTACTATGTCTCATTTATGAACAGAAATGTTTACCAAGGTCCAATCAGTTAAACCTAGACAAACCTATTTAAGATAAAAAGGTTACAAAAAGCCTAATCCGAAGACAATGACGTAGCACACACAACTTGAGGACAAAAAAAATCTCTTCTACAGAAACATTATTCCTGGACATGGTTAACAAAAAGGAAAAGAACCCAGTTTATCCCTCAGCAAAGGCTGAATTTACAGGGCTTCTAGTGTGGGAGGAAAAAAATCTTCCTGCCTGTAAATCAAATATATTTAAAAGGAAAATTAACATAAGAATGGCCATACTGGGTCAGACCAAAGGTCCATCTAGCCCAGTATCCTGTCTGCTGACAGTGGCCAATATCAGATGCCCCAGAAGGAGGGAAAACAGGTAATCACCACATGATCTCTCTCCGGTCATCCATGTCCAGACAAAAAGAGGCTAGACACACCATTCCTACCCATCCTGGCTAATAGCTGTTGACGTATCTAACCTCCATGAATCTATCTAGCTCTTTTTTGAACCCTGTTAAAGTCCTAGCCTTCACCACATCCTCTGGAAGGAGTTCCACAGGTTGACTAAAAAAAAAACCTTCCTTTTGTTTGTTTTAAACCTGCTGCCTATTAATTTCATTTAGTGACTCCTATTGTGTCAACAGGAAAATAACTTTTCCTTATCCACTTTTTCCACATCAGTCATGATTTTAGACACCTATCAAATCCCCCTTTGGTCTCCTCTTTTCTAAAATGAAAAGTCCCAGTCTTTTTAATCTCTCTTCATATGGGACCCAAGACGTGGGTCCCATATGAATGGTACGCTCAAGATGTGGGCGTACCATTTTTTTTTTAATAGAGGCAATAAGATGTTCTCTGTCCTATCTCTATCCCTTTTTCAAGGATTCCTAACATTCTATTTGATTTTTTGACTGTTGCTGCACACTGAGTGGATGTTTTCAGAGAACTATCCAGAATGACCCTAAGATCTCTCTCGAGTAGTTGTAGACAAATTAGTCCCTGTCATATTGTGTTTATAGTTGGGATTATTTTTTCCAATGTGCATTACTTCGCATTTATCAACATGAAATTTCATTTGCCATTTTGTTGCCCTATCACTTAGTTTGATGAGATCTTTTTGAAGCTCTTTACAGTCTGCTTTGGTCTTAACTATCCTGAGCAGTTTAGTATCATCTGCAAATTTTGCCACCTCACTATTTACCCCTTTCTCTAAATCATTTATAAATAAAATTGAATAGGATTGGTCCTAGGACAGATCTTTTGGGGATGCTACTAGTTACCTCTCTCCATTCTGAAAACTTACTATTTATTTCTACCCTTGTTTCCTGTCTTTACTAGTTATCAGCCCACGAGATCCTTTCCTCTTATCCCGTGACAACTTACTTTAGAGTCTTTTGTGAGGGACCTTGTTGAAGGCTTTTTGGAAATCAAAGTACACTATATCCATTGGATGGATCCCCCTTGTTTGTAAAACCCCTTAAAAAACTCTAGTAGATCAGTAAGGCATGATTAGCTTTATTGAAACCATGCTGACTTTCCTCCAACAAATTATGTTCCTCTGTGTGCGTGACAATTTCTTTACTATAGTTTCAACCTATTTGTCCTCTTATGACGTTAGACTTACCAGTCTGACAGGATCACCTCTAGAGCCCTTTTTAAATATTAGTGTCACATTAGCTATCTTCCAGTCATTAGGTACAGAAGCTAATTTAAAGGATAGGTTACAAAAGACAGTTAATAGTGTCCAAGACAGAACAACAGAAATGGCTGCCCGTCGCAGGTGAGCCATAGCCTGTATACACCTGAAAAGGCTGGGGGGGGGGGGCTCTGTCGGTGAGGCAGAGCGCTTTCCATATAAGAGCATGTAGAATAATCATCTTCCCCTGCTCACTCCACCCACTGCAGCAAAGATCAGCCAATGGGCTGACTTGTGGTCAGGCCTGCTTACTCCACCCACTGCGGCAAAGAGCAGCCAATGAAGTGCCAAGTGACCGGGTAATAAAACAGGCAGGCGAGCCCCTTCACAGTGGGGATTCGCATCGTGTGAACGCCTGGCCTGATCACCCAGATACCTTTCACCCCCCGCTCTCGAGTCGAACTGAGCATACTTCAAGTTGGTCGACCTGAGTGGAGACAGTTTATGAGCATGTGGCTGGTACTTGTGTTCCTGCTGTCTCCAGAACTGGTATAACACCCCTCCCCCACCAGTATCCCTATTCTGATTAATTTCAGTCGTCCTTGTTACCTGTCAAGTGACAGTTAGTTAAAGAGTTGTTGTATTAGTTTGTGAATAGTCATTGTTAAGGTTTTTAACTGTTCTCTTTTATAAAATAGTGTAAATAGTTAGCTCTATGAACAATATCAGTGTTAATTCTACTGTTCCTAACCCCTGGACACTTTTTGAGAACTATTGTGATTTGGAAAAACCTCAGGGGATTGTTTTATATTGTTTGGTAATTTGTTTATTTTTTATTCTGATAATTGGCTGGCGTCCACGCATCTGACTGAGTTTTCAGTCACAGGGCGTCAAATAAAATGAGTTTTTCTTTTTTACAACCCCAAGTCGTGGTCTCATCCTTTCCGGCATCCCTTTCGAACCTCACGTATTGCGGGGACCGACAAATAGTTCCACAATTTCACATTTGAGTTCTTTCAGAACACTTGGGTGAATGCCATCTGTTACCGGTGACTTGTTACTGTTAAGTTTATCAATTTGTTCCAAAATCTCCTCTAATGACACCTCAATCTGCGACAATTCCTCAGATTTATCACCTAAAAAGAATGGCTCATAAGAACATAAGAATGGCCGTACTGGGTCAGACCAAAGGTCCATCTAGTCCAGGAGCCTGTCTGCCAACAGTGGCCAGCACCAGGTGCCCCAGAAGGGGTAGACCAAAGACAATGATCAAGCGATTTGTCTCCTGCCATCCTTCTCCAG
>CM057847.1:87487838-87507376 GCA_030068395.1 Apalone spinifera
CCCCCCATGCACCAGCTCCCTGGGACCCACCTGACCCCTCTCCTCCCCCAGCGTATAACCATGTAACCACTGATGTTTTCCACAGTTACATGTTTACTTGAATAAATGTTTTTAACATCCCATTGGAAAGCCAAAAGGAGTTCACAAGAAGTGCCAAATAAACACCTTTGAAAACCTGACCCAAAAGAGACCTGGCTTCAATAGTCCACAAAGTTCATGGGGAACCATTCTCCACACCCGCAAAAATTTTGGAAGATGCAGATACTTGGTGCACAAACAGAAAATTAAAGACTCTCCAGTATGCAACTGTGGTTACCCAGAAGAGAGCATGGAACATATAACAACTCACAAATACAAGAGGCACCACTATCAAATACAGTGCTAACCCAGACACAATTATCTGGCTTAACCATCTGAACATAAAATTAAAATAGTTGCTCTACATTTAGATCAGCTATATGAAAAAGAAGAAATGTATGACTGCTTTAATTGTAACTATTTCCAAGGCTTTCTTTGTTTCACGCCAGACCTTTCCCCCTAAATTTTTAAAGGAGTGTACAAACTGCAACTGTGATTGATTTTCAAAGGCTACTATACCTGTAAATCTTTACATAACCCTATAAAAGGATTTATTACTTTGTTGTTTCAAGGGCTGGCTACTACAGGAATAAGGATCTACTTTACAAATTGGATTATCTCTTTTCTGATAGGGTCCTGTTACTTAGAACAGTGTCTATTTAATATTCTCTCCCCCATTTGTCTGTTCCTTCTGCAGTGTGAGGTCTCATCTTAATGTCACCTCATATCTACTTATGGACACATTCAAGCAAGGCCAAAGAAACAGCTTTCTAGAGAATGGAGTCCCTGATGATATCAGACTGTCAAAACTAAGTATGAGCCCTGTTTCTATGGCTCACATTTAGCAGTATGTGTCTCCAACTTGTACTCTATAGATGCTGCTTTTCAGGGGTGTTGCACTGTAGCATTCCAATTAAGCATACTTCTGCTCCAGGCCCTTAATTCATAGATAAAGAAAAACATAATACCTGATGCAAATTCTACTGCTTTTCCAAAGCTAAATGAAGACATCCTCTTCTAGAATACACACCACCCTCATTATCCTCTTATGTAACCATGTTGTTTGGACTTTGAACAAATATAAATAGTAATAAGGAGTACAAGAGTTTAAATAGTAGCAGAAAAGGGTATGTCATGATTTCAGAACATGCTCTACAATTACCTATCATATATGTGAGGAACAGGTAATGCCTGTTCAATATTACATATTCCTCATCCAAAATTATGTCAACACACACAGATTTTGCTCTGAGTAAGCAAGTATCAGACAAAAATGGTTACTATCTTGCAAAATGGCAAGTTAATTTGACAGTCTTAGATCCTCAAAACTTTTTTTTAAAAATTAGAAGATCTATTTATTCTTTTGTTTTCTAAATAAAGCCATTAACCCTATTAATAGGGCCCTATCAAATTCATGGCCAAGAAAAAGATGTCACAAAGCATGAAATTTGGTCTTTTGTTTGCTTCTACCCTATAGTATACTGATTTCACAGGAGAGACCAGCATTTCTCAAATTGAGTCCTGATCCAAAAGGGAGTTGCAGGTGGATCTCAAGGGATTGCCATATCATGCCCCCTTTACTTCAGCACTGCTGCCTTAAGAGCTGGGCGATTAGAGAGTGGTGGGCTGCTCATTGAGTGCCCAGCTCTGCAAGCAGCAGCACAGAAGTAAAGGTAGCAACACTGCAATGCCCCCTCCCTCACAAAAACCTTGTGACAGGTGTTCCCTGTAAGGTTGTGTGGCCATCCAGGAGAGATTCAAATGCTGCCCAGCTGATTAGGAACATGCCCACAGAAGAATTTTTGTTTCTATTGGTGGTGCGCATTCACACATGCCTTGGCGCACATAAAATTATTCTGCACACAAATGGAATAATCCACACATGGATTAAAGAGATTAGAGGGAATTTTGCTTGTGTCATCCTCACAACTTCTTTTTGGTTCAGAACCCGTACAGTTATAACACCATAAAATTATGACTATGAAATAGGGAAGTGAAGGTTTAACCAGTGGGGCTGGAGCAGCTCCCCGCCTGCTGCAGGCAGGAAGCTGCTCCAGGCCCCACCAGGGAACCTCCACAGGCAAGAGATGCTATTGCAATCTGCCTGGAGCAGCCTCTGTCTGTGGAAGGTCCAGGCGCCTCACAGGTAAGGGGATGGAGCAGTCCCTGCCTGTAGCAGGAGAAGAGGGGGCGTTCCAGCCCAGTGGCGAGAAGGCATTCCAGCCCAGTGGTGAGGAGCACCATCACAACTGCCTCCCCCCTCTCTTTAATCAGTTAACCTGTTAAACATATTAAACAGGATTTTACATCCTACTGTAAAACTGACTGTGAATTTAGTAGTGCCCTACCAATGAACCTACTAGACCCTTTACATTTCCCTGGAGACAGTGGTGCTCCCTCCCCCTATATTTTTTATATATAAGTATAAACATTTTCCTGCAGGACAACAGAGTGACATCATCATCACTGCAATCACAGGAGCCAAGCCCACCCACTCTGGCCTATCCCAGGGCCCACATGGAGAGCTTGGATGGTTATGCTGCAGCCCTGTCCCGGCCCAGCCCTTCCCTCTCCAGTGGAGGGGGGGAGGGGGAAGGAGGAGGAGGAGGAGGGAGAGCAGGGCAGAGGAGCTGTAGCTGCCGTGCCCTTAGCCCAACCCTCCCCAGTAGCTGGAGGGAAGGGGAGAAGATACCAGGGCTAGCACAGCCCCAGCTCCCCAGCGGTAGGGAGGACTAGCCAAGAAACCTGGCCCTCCCTGGCGACTTGGGGGAGAAGAGCTGGGGCTGTCTACCCCCAGAAGGGGGGGGGGGGAAGATGGCGAGTGTAGCAAGCAGGGGGTGCAGCCCCCTAGTTTAGTATAAGAAAAACATCAAAGAGAATGCATAGGGTTAAGACAAGGAAACAAGAACCATGGAATCTTCTGCTTCCATCTACTAAAAAGCCATGTGATTTTGTTTGAAATGTCTAGAGTGAGATCACCATATTTTGCCATCCATAACTGTCAAACACAGTTATGGAAACTCCATTGTGACTGATTCATTTATTAAAAATTCAGACTGCTATGGAGCAGAGTCTTTTTTATTCAAAGAGCTGAGACAGAAAATATTGTTTCCTATTTCAGGTGTTTAATACCTTCTCACAATAGCATAATGTTACAGAAAGTTATTTGCTTAATAAATATTATTTTTAAATTAATCCTGTTAGAAATGTTCCTTGTTCAAACATGGCTATCAAACTTTATATGGAAATATGAACAACCACCAGCTGCAGGTTGCATATTTAACCACACCTTCAGAACTATATGCTGGAGTAGATTTGTACCCTAGTCTGTCACTCTGAAAACCCACATTCAAACACTGAGTAGGGACACAAGTATAAATAAGTTTTGTGATCCTAGTATCTTATGGACAGCTCTGTGTATCCAGGATCAAGAATCAACTGCTGCTCAATGAAGGAACAAGCTGGTCATGGAATAGCAAAGCCTTGTGTGAATAAACCACCCCTCAGAGCAAAGTAAGTTATATCAACCTAAGCACCTATGTAGACACTGTTATGTTGAGCTACTGCCTTTCATGGATGTGGTTTTATTACACCAATAGGAGAGCACTCTCCCATCAACAGAGCATTTTCACCAGACATGCTAAGAGAAAAGGTACATTTTTAATGCTACCATGCATGCACTAAATCCTGATATTTAAACAATTATTCAATATACTTAAAAATATACTTATTTTTCCAGGTGCAGGCATGGCCATACCAGACAATAATTAGATGGGATAGCTGAAGGGAAGGTGTCATGCTCCTAATCACACTATGAAAAGCTCTCATCTGTACTGATTTTAAAACTTGAAGCAGTTGAAAAATACTCTTTAGAACAGTTTAATTTTTTTAACCACTCAATGTAGACGTTAAAAATCATATGTTCAAAAAGCATTAAAATAGTTGAATAATATTCATTACTAGGTAGTCCTATAATTTGTAAAACATTTTGGCCCCATTCCCTTTCCCAAGTTAAATCATGTTATCTCTTTATATTTCAAATGTTTTAAAACTATTTAAAACTGCATCAGGTAAAAATTTTAATAGAAGCTAAGTGGAGGACCTCTCATGAAAGGGAATTTCCCATATAAATGTGTAGAGGAATGCCTAAAAACCTGCTCTTCATACCTTTAACTTGATGTATATTGATTTGAATCCTTAAATATCAGTTACTGCAGTCATTACAAGTCCAGAGTTAGAAATATGCAACATGTTATAACAAAACACTAGAAGGATTTCAAAACCTAAAAACATACTTAGTATTTACTACTCAAACAGCTAATACAAAAGACAAGAGGAAATCCCACCAACTAGACAATGTGATTGGGGAGACTTCTCATCTAGCTGAAAGATACCCTACTTCAGTCTAGACAGTACCAGAGTGTGTGGAGACAGAAAGATGGATCTTTTACTCACTAACATCCCTTAGGCTCTCTTTTTTACATCCTATTCCCCTGTGCATAGCTCTGGACCATGTTTCTGTTTAGAGTATTCATTAATTGTCAACAGTAAAAGATATTGTCAAGATCATGGCCCTCTCCAAGGTTCTGACTAATAACAACGAAACAAATGTCAAATAAGTCTTGCCTATATATACAATCAGGAAGACAAACACTGTTTCATATTTGGAATGCTTCCCTTCTCTCACAAACAAAACCAATAAGTGAATGTATAAATTCTGCAGACTGATGGTTTGACACTCCTCTCCAATTCAAAGTGCCTGTAAGTGAGTTTTTCAAGCCTTATAAGTAATATCAAACATTAGCCAAAGATTTACCAGCTAGATGTTCCAGATAAGAGCCATATTTTGAAATCTCTCTCTCAATTCCACTAATTCAGTACAACTGTTTCAACATTCCCATGAAAAGAAAAGAGTAAAACAAAAACATTAGCTTTAGCAGCAGTGTAAATGCAAAACTTGCTTGTCCTCCAAATGCTTACCTTTTCCTATTAAAAATCAAACAAACTCATAAGGAACTATTACACTGACAATTTAACCTCAAATTCTTTCCTCTCTGAATCTCTCATTTAATGTTTTGTACATTTAATTTAAAGCATCTGAAAAGAGATCTTAAGAAGACAAACATCCATTAATATTCTTGAGGGATACATTTCATTTTTAGTTGAAGGAGGTTGGGTTATCATGATAATCTAACTCCCATACTATTATAAGTAGCAGCAAGTAGTACCAAAATAGCAACAACAACAAAAAGATATTTACCTGCCACATATAAACAGATTAATTTACTTTCCTAGAAAGATGATTTGAAGCTTCTAGAAATGCCATAGCTCCAGTGCATTTCAGGATAACAGCAAATTCAATTGACTATATTCCTCTATTGATGTTCAGGCTATGCCAATCTATTTTTGGAAAGACAAATAGCTCCTTCTCTTAACCATATAAATGCAACTAAATTTTTAGTTAGTTAGTTCTATGTACACACTGGTAAACATAGAAAACTGTTATTGTTGATTTATGCTACAAATTCTATATGCTAGTTTGAGTAACTTGTCCATTTTAGTATTGATGGTACAACAATTAAAAGATCAAATGGTGCTTCTAAAACAACCTTTTGTGGGCTTAAAAACAAACAGCAAGTAATTACAGTATTAGAAAGCAGTTCCCAAAAAGAAAAATCCACAAACAAGCATGAAGCCAATATTTCTCCTTGGGTGATTTTCAAGTCCAAAACCACAACACTGCCACAATCTTTAATATACACCAAACCTCTAACTGCTGTAAAAATAACAATGCAGGAGAGACTTCACAGACGCTTACACCAACACAAGATAGCGTAAACTGAAGAACCATACACATACCACTGGCATATCCTCAAAATGTGTAAATGCACAAAGAAACAAAAAAGAGAGAACCCATCAAGAGCAACTAAAGTTTTCCCTTTCTCTTCTTCCCCTTCAAATGCAACACATACCTGATTTCCAGAGTGCTTCCTCGCATTAGCTCCAGCAAAGCAGAATAACCCAGGACAGGACTCCAATTAGCAGCATAGTGATTTTCTTTTTATAACAGAATGAAAGGATACAGCCTTAAAGCTCCCGTCTGGGTCCCAATAGCCAATATCTTCTGAACAGGATCAAATGCCAAGGCCGAAGGCTGATAGGGGAAACCATGGCGAACGGTCTAACAAGTCAGAGCAGTGAGGTAATGATGGGTCAAACAGCAGACCAAAAATAAATAAAATCAGAAGAGAATATTAGGGAGAGAGAGATTCAGTTTTAATTGCACTTCAGTAAGGACACAAGCATTTAGGAAGAAAAAAATTGATGCAAAAAGCTCTTTAGCCTGAAGTCATTACAGAAAATTTCTGAAAGAGAATCTATTCATGCATACTTGAATATAAAATAAAGGATGGTTACTGAAATCTTGATTGCATTTATCGCTTCTCTTTAAAAAGTCACCCAACTAGTCCCATTTCCCTCATTTTATTTTGTCCTTACCCCGATCTCTGGCTTCTGGTTAATAGCATTTGACAATTAAAATATGAAATGTTTCCTGGGAAGTTTGACAACACAGTTTAATTTACAGTGCTGGCTATTACCAATCATTAGAACTGCTCTTCAGTGAGCCATCCCTATCTCTCTCAGGCAGGACACAGTGCATCCTCTCTCCAGGATAACATTTAAAAAAAAAATTACACATCTTTTCCCCCGCCTCCTAACCAATAGTTGATTCCCATAAAACAAAACTGAAATGGTTACCTTTTTGAACTAGCCAGGATTTTAATTACAACTTGTGCAGTTATTACATTAACTGTACTTTAGGATAATAATTGACTCAAATTAATGAATTGTGCTGTTTCATTGCATAACTCACATTTCACACAAAAAATAATAAAATGATCTAACCTTGATCACAGCTATGCCAATGAACATAAAGCCATGCAAATGCTAGCTTTTCTATTTTTAAGAATTATATTAAAATTATATATATATATATATATATATATATATATATATAAATGCCAATGTAGTAATTTAGAATCTCAGAAATGCACACACAAAGGTTTTACTTTGATGAGGTTAAGAAGGTGATATTAAACCGCTATGCTTCTCAACTTACAATAATTTTTTAAGTGATAAGGTACACAGTGCAACTGTAAACAAGGCCATTTAACTCAATACTCATTTTCCTTTCCATATCCCTTACCTCTTAAGTTTCTGGTAAAAATGCATGTAATACTAAATAAAAGGTAAAACAATATACATGACAAAGCCCAAATAAAAACTAGGCCTTGTGTCTAGTATAGAAAAAGATGGGTTTTAATATCCAAACTACTTTTTATTCCTGTTGGTGCAGCTGGCGGATTAATTTGCTGCATCATCCTTTAATAAATGTACAGCCCTCTACTGCTATAATTATACTAGCAATAAATATTAACTTCTCTTCCACCTGATGTTGGGAATATCAGTAGTGGCTACTTGATAACAAGCACCAACAAATGTAACACAAAGATCTGCAGCCCATTTTAGATGCAAAAGAATAAACACATTTCCAAATAATGTAAAAGGATAGGTCCCTCATACTTCCAGTCCATTATGAGCAGTATTCACCCAAATGCAATAGCAAGCAGATTTCCATTATATCCAAGTACCATTACTCTCCTCCCAACTTTCCACTCTCCCCTCCCCCCCCCCAGCTTTTTCTAAACAGACACAGTATTAGGTGCATAAAATAACCTGCAGGCAAGAGACTCAATCTAGAAATTGTCACGGGAGAGATGATTCCCACAAAACACTCCAGCAAACCCTTTAGAACTCCCTTCGCCTTCCCTCCCCATCCCTAACGAGTGGAGGGGCTCACATAATTGTAGGTATTAAAAATCAAAGAGCCTAAAGCCTGCATGGCCCATCATGGCTACAATATCTCCTCTGAGCTGCGAACGGGGTTCTCAGCTGCAGACTTCACCTTGCAGAGCTGGAAGTGCTCCGACTGGAGCGTCTCCGGGATGTCGGTCTCCCGGTTCCCGGACTGCTGCTGTTGCGAGGAGGAGGAAGCCGAGGAGGACGACGAGACCGCTGTCAGGCCGTCCAGCACCTTCCTGATGTTAAATTTCCTCATGGTCTCGACGGCGGCGCTCCCAATTCTCTTGGCCCTCGCCGCTACCACCTCCGCCTTTTCCCGGGTGCTCCCCGCAGCTCAGCCGCCCGCACGCAGAGCGCCCTGCAGCTCAGGGCTGGGGCGCTGCTAGGCGAGTGGCGGTGTCCCAGCGGTTCCCCTCATTCACGGGGGAACGCAGGCAGGCGGCGAGCCCCGGAGTCGGCAGGGGAGGCTAGCGCCTGGCGCAGCGTGGAGCCCAGCCGAGGGGAACCGGGGCGCCAGCAGGAGGTAAAATCACTGCCCCCGCCGCCTCCTCTCGAGGCCTCGAGACCACCACCCCCCGCGCGCCCGACCTGACCCCCTCCTGCGGCTGCCGAGGCCCCAGACGAGCGCAGCCTTGGCCCCGCGCCGGGCCCTTCCCGTTGCCGAGGCCGCTGGCCCCCGCCTGCCTCCCGGTGCAGCGGCGACGTGACAGCCTCGGCCTTAGTCGCCCAGCCCGCCTCACATCGCGGGAGGCGGCCGCGCCGCTAGCCCTCCATGTGCCCCGGCCGCCGCAGTCCCTGCCTTTCACACTCGCCCTCCCTCGGCTCGGCTGCCTCCGCGCCTCAGTCCCAGCGCGGCGCCCGCCTCAGGAGCGAGCTTCCCGTTGGCTGCCGGCCGCAACCACCATCCTCCGGCCGCCGCCCCCCCCGTCTCGCCCCACAACGCGGAAGCGCAGCGCCCTGAGGAGCAGCTGCCACTGCTGCTGCCGGCCGCCGCTGCCTCCTCACCCACCCAGCGGCGGCTCTGGAGAGCATGCGCGCAAAAGGCGCCAGCACCCGGATGTCCGAGTCCTTGCTACTACTCTTGCCCCTGTTCTGTGCGGGAGCTTGGTGGACCCGAGGAGGCCACCGCAGGAATGGGTGGGTGCACGGTGGGATGGCGAAAGGCAGCCGCCTCTGAGCAGAGGCAGAGCCTCCCCCGGAGGTTGTGGGTTCATGTGGGGAGCTCTCTGTGCAAACACCACAACCACAATTGTTTGCCACTCTGATGTGGTACTGAGGATCAAATGGGAAGGGGCGAGAGACTGGTTCCTTCCCTCTGTGTCTATGCGGTATCAGTGGTTCAGCCATACACGGGGTGGAAGGGGAGGCATCCTTGGTTTAATCATACCCAGTTACGGTCATGGGTGGATACCAGTTGTGGGGCGGCTGATCACCACCTCTTCATAATTAACCCATCCAGCTGGGGAGATGAACCAGAGACCCTTCTCCCGGGTACTACAGATCTAAAAACAAAAGACTACTGGAAGAGCTTTGTTAACAATAAACTCCCTTATGTCCTAGGAAGCAGCAATCCATAAATAGAAACTTGATCAGAGACCAGTGGCTAATATTACTGTTCCAATTGCTGAAAGCAGAATTTGTTCCACAAATACAGAATTGTAGTTGACATTTTTGTCTAATTACAGATATATTTTCCTAACTCTCCTGGTGCTTCATTGGTGTTCAAGGAAATATGGAACATGTAAATGGTCTGGGAAGGGGGAAAGCCCTTTTTGAGTTGAGAGATAAGACAGACAATTTCAAATCAGAAGAAAATTTGAAGAATGGTTTGAACTTTTCCAAAAGTTTTTCTGAAACA
The DNA here is from genome assembly GCA_030068395.1 of Apalone spinifera. Classification (NCBI taxonomy): domain Eukaryota; kingdom Metazoa; phylum Chordata; order Testudines; family Trionychidae; genus Apalone; species Apalone spinifera. The sequence continues at coordinate 87,497,638 of CM057847.1, forward strand.
GTGACCTTTGCCCTCTGATCAAGCCAAAGCAATTTAAAAAAGTTTTAGGTAGTCTAGAGCAGTGGTGGACACCTTGTGGCCTTGGGGCCATCTGATGCCCATCCAAGTTGTGTGTGGGGGGAGACATTTTGTTTACCATTGTCCAGGCTGCATGATGGCCAGTTTCCAGTGGTCTCCAGCCACATATTTTTTCCTACCAACATTATAAAAGTGACATGCATGTAAAGAAAGGACACACGAAGTGAGGTGCATGCTGATTGCACACAACACTGACTGTGAGAGCCGTGTGCTCCTTTCACATCCAATCAAAATGTTATTACAGTTCAGTTGGCACACCCCACAAATTCTAAGTACACACACAGTTAGCAAAACTACCCAATTCTGGGAGACTGTATTGGTTATGACAATTTTATGACCACTGAACTGAAAGAGGGCTACTTGTGTGGCCCACTTCAATAGCCTAGGCTGCCCATCACTGGTTTAGAGCAGAGGAGAAGCTGATTATAACCTTAGCTACTAATGAGCTATTATTGCACCACAACAAATAAAGCAGCTGAAATTAATAAAGAAAGTATTTACAAGGGTTGTCTATCCTCATTTTATAAGGCATAAATTAATCAAAGGGGTTAGTAAGACATTTCCTTAATAGGTGCTAGTACACAACTGAACAATTTAGATGGGTGGAGCAGAGTTACACCTTTCTTTGAAGAATATGACATTGGCTGTTGTCAGATGCAGAATATCAAGACAGACTGTCCATTTATCTGTTGCAGGATGACAGTTTTTATTTCTCACTAGTGGATCAATGAAGAGTAATGCTGTCATCCTTGCCTCAAGGATTAGTTCCTTTATTTTTAAAAAAATTAAAAATCTTCTGAAATGCAAATCATCCTCAACTCTTCAGTTAGTGAATAAAGAAGGCGAATCTATTCTAAATATGACTTATGAGAAAAATAATTCCAGATAATAATTTAATGCAATCCTGGTAATGTTAGCCAGCGGCTTTACCTATCTGTAGCAAGAACGTTTTAAGAATAGCATTAGACCAATACACAGCACTTACATAATCTAGCTACATTATACATAAAATAGAGGTTTATTAGGGAAAAGCACAATAAATTTAAGCACATTTTAGAAAATGGTTGACAGTCCTTGGCTGAAATAGTCACTTTCTTGTTACCTGTGAGAAGAGAGGGGTGAACATTGGACTTCCTCAAATCATCTTCAGTGAAGTGCTCTAAGCCAACCCATGAGATGGCATGAGTCTGTTGGAAATATTTAATAAAGATGGCTTAGATAAAGGCCAGGATACGTTTTGTATTAAAAAAAATCAATGTTTTTGTTGTTCCTGTTTATAAAACAAATTCTGGCCCTTTTGTAAAATATTTAGGTAGTTCCAACTCCAGTTTTATTATCCACTGCTCTTATATATTGTTAATACATATTTTTTTAAGGTTTAATTTGATTTCTTCTATCTTCTGACAATTGTTTATGATATAAACAAAAAACACTTGAAAGGAAAATACTGCTACTTGACTGCTCTACTTGTATGATTACATGCATAAGGCATAATCTTACAAAGAGGCTGATAAGTAATTTTACATTAGGCATGTGAGTAGTTCCATTGAGTTCACATTACGAGCCCTAAGCCTGCAAACACTTACCCACAACTTTAGCTTTACTACTGTGAGCAGGTCCAATGAAGTTATTAGGGCTGTTCTCGTGTTACACTCTGATGCAGCCCAGAATAGCAGTCTACAAACACATACAAACTCCCTCCTCCCCCTCAACAGGTGGGTTGTCAATCAAAACCTGTAATAACCATGAATAGGGAAGTCAGCAACAGTCTGAACAAAACATGGTTACAGTTGGAAGAGGAGCAGCAAAAGAGGAATGGGGAGAGGAATAGGAACAGGAAGTAGGAATTAAAAAATCACTTATACCAGTCATCATATCACAGTAGTAAAGGTGTGTGCTTAAGTGTTAGACAATTTGAGGCCTGTATAACCATTTTTTCAGACTACAGTCACCTTCATTTTTTGACCCTGTCTATTGTCTGCTCTCCAGTTGAGTATTAGTGTCTTTAATAGGGATAAACTTAAAAAACAACAAATAGTCTGGTAGCACGTTAAAGACTAACAAAACATGTAGCTGGTATCATGAGCTTTCATGGGCACAGCCCACTTCTTCAGATGACCAGAATGTTGGATGTCCAGGACCATGAATAAACACTCTGGTCATCTGAAGAAGTGGCCTGTGCCCACGAAAGCTCATACCACCCGCTACGTGTTTTGTTAGTCTTTAAAGTGCTACCAGACTCTTTGTTATCTTTTAAGTTTTCCTGTTACAGACTAACTCGGCTACCCCTCTGAAGCTTTAATAGGGATGTTAGAGTTTAACCGGTTAACCGATGAGTTGGTGCTTATTGGTTAATGCTATCGGTTAAACTCTCCCTCGCTCCCCAGGGAGGCGGCTTTGATGCAGCAGCGAAGCGACCACCCTGGAAGTGGAGCCTGCACACTCTGCGTATCTGGCTTCTGGGGAAGTGTCTTTACTGTGGCAGTGAAGTCTCCCTGGGACCAGAGCCAGTAGCCCCTTCCACCTGGCTCCCAGTTTGGCAGCTTCACTATGGACTCTGAAGTGTGAAGCTTATTTAAGCTTTATAATGAGAGCCTGCAGTGTATGTAACCATAAGATTTTTACCGGTTACATAGTTACCTTATTAAACATCTTTAACAACCATAGTCTTTAAATATTGTAAGATCTTTGGAGTACAGACTGCGTTTTGCTCTTTTTTTCAGTGCAACACCCAGCACAAGAGGCCCCTCATTCTGACTGGTGACTCGGAGCTGCTGTTATACAACTAATAAATATTTATAATAGATGCAGATGTTGTTTTCTTTAGTACTGCAGTTCCCCATCCACCACCTCTCCAACTGTTGCCTTTCACCAAGTAGAGCCTTCCTGCTACTTTAACTCCTTCTCCTATTGAAGTCCAAGGCAAAAGTCCCATTGGCTTCCATGGGAACAAGAGTGGGCTTTTTATTTTATAGTACAGCAAACACCGTCCTTATCCTATATCTCTCATGTTTAGTTTCAGTATTTCAAAGCTTCCTGCCTCCCTGCTCCTCTTACCCAATAACCACATCCTCTCTTTGCAAACTAAACTGACTGTGCCCAACTTCCTCCTTGTGGCCTACTCAGACCTTTCTTCCCCTGATACTCTGAACTCTTTCCAATGTTTGGCACCATAGTCCCAATCTGGGATATCATTTGCTATGGAGCAAGAGGATAGTTGCCTCACTCTCTGACCTTGGTTTGTCCCTGCTCCCAATTTTTCATAGGCTTATATGCAGCATTGTGTCTTCCACTCCCTGTCACCCAACTCTGCAGGGTATAATGTAATTACATATAGAGTTTCATCAGCTGACACAGCTTTGATCACCCTACCCCACTCCGAATTTTTCTGGAACGATGCTCCTTAAACAGCTGGGGAGAGGGGCAACCAGACCAGGTTCTGTGGCTTGCTCCAACTGTCACAGAATCTTGTGGCTTGGTTGCTACGGTTGCCTCTGTAGAAGTGAGCAGAATTTCACTCAGCCAAACACTACATTTTAATGGGCTTTATAATTCTCCATCTGTTACTATACCACATGGAAACCCTTAGCACTCTTCAACTAAAGACTCATTTTACCGCTGCCCTTGGAAAAGAAGCAGTCCTCTTGCTCAGTGATGAATGTTCTGTTCTTCAGAAACTTTATAGGAACTCAAACTTTCTTTTATCTCTAATAAACTTTCTGTTCCTGGAAAGGAACTCTCCTTCTTTGGCCATATTTTTATTTAAATCCCCCAAAAGACTACTTTTAATTATAACATCTATTATGGGAAAATTCTGCTCTACTGGTATAAATCTGAACTAATGTCACAAGGTCACTGGAGCTACTCTGTATATTAATTAGTACAATAGAGCAGACCTTCACTGTATATTAGCAGAATAACACTTGACTTTTTATAGATACTTTTATTTTTTCTTATTACTTCACAATGGACTCATAAAAATACTTAATATATTTTACACATACACTTGTCTCCAAGTAAAATCTTTGGCTTTCCACTTTGTATATTAGTGATAATGCATATGGTTTTGTATTTCCTTTGTGAAAATTGCTTTTCTGATCTCAATCTTCTTTTCAGTAGATGAGTATCCTATCAATACATGCAAGTTATTTTGAAGAAATATTTAAGATCCAGATCTGCTTTCTATATTTTCTTCATTTCTAGTCACTTCTTCTGTTTCTGAAGTAAGGTTGTCTTAGCAGCATGTTCTTCTGGTTTGATTCCAGCCACTCCTTTAATTTATATCACTGTTCTAAGGAGTAATTTATTTTTCTGCTTATCCAAATCTTCCTTGGCCAATGCAAAGACTTAATTAATTTCCTTCTAATGTTGTTTTGAGAATGCATAGTACTCTTCCTTTTGTTTATGTAGTCTGTCAATTTTTCCCTGCTTCCTATGTTCCAATAAGTATGAGACCTGGCCAGAACAGAAAAAAAGGATAGTTTTTTCCTTTACTATCTCCTTTTCTAGTTTTTGTTTAGCATTTACTGTAGCATTTTAAGTGTTTCTAAGCCCTTTAAATAACTCACTTAATGAAAATAACCTACTTTGTCTAACATACACAGTATTACTTTATAGAAGTAACCAACTAGCAATGGGAATTTATACTCAGTTTTGTGGTGCCTAATCTTAGATAAGTATTCCTAATGGAATCCACAGCATTGACTTTGCCTAGCTTCTCTTTACAAAGTATGGTAAAAATTAGGCACCTAAGAACAGGATCCACAAAAGCCAGCAAGGTGAATAGGGACACTCTCTAAACTATTGAACAAAAAATACTGAAGAAAAGGGCAGTCTTATATACTTATCACTATTCAGGAGTCACAGTTGTGAATCCGTCCCTGAAATTAGGAACCTAAACTGTTTCCTGTCAAAAGCCATGACAGTAGTAAGCTTATAGTAGCCAGACCATTGATCAGAGCACTCATTCAGAATTCAAGAGTCTCAGATTAATAATCCCCGTTTGTCTGATTTGAAGCAACAATTTAAATGTATGTCTCCTACCTCTCCTGAGTCCTCTCAGTACTCTCCATTGGGAGTCTATTTAGCAAATCTTGAATTCAGTACGCTCTCCCATTGCCTCCGGTACTACAGCAGAACAAGATGCATAGACATGGGTGGTGGATGAAGGTCGGGCTGGGGGAGGCAAGCACCAACCCCACCCCTTTTGCCCAGGCCCTGTCCCAGCACCACAGGGAGGTGGGGCAGTGCCAGGCCCTTGGCCCCCCTCCCAGCACCAAGGATAGGGCAGAGGCCGTGTGGCCCCAACCTCCCCAGCCTCACAACATGGGGAGGGTGGGTGCTGGGGGCAGCAACACTCCACCCAGACTACACCTACAATAGGCGTTCTAGGGGCGGAGTGTGGGTGGGGCCATGCCTGGTAGTTTGGGAAGGCACTGCCTTACTCCACCTATGATACTGCCACTGCTATGCCTAGGGCAGTGGTTCTCAAACTGTGGTCCATGGCTCAAGCTCAGCCTTGGTCCTTCCCCTGCAGTGGGGAGCCCATGCTGGCGCTCCAACCTTGCCCTCCCTCCCCTGAAAGGTTGGAGCTCAAGTGATGGCTTCCAGCTGGTGGTGGGGAAGTGGGGGAGGGAAGAGAGAAAACCCTGAGCCTTGCTGTGTGATCTAGTTCATGGGGAAGAAGTGCTCTCCCTCCCCTGGCTGGGGGAACAGCAGCGTGTGGGTGCACTGCTTGGAGGCTTTCTCCACTGCTCCCATTGGCCGTAATCTGGCCAATGAGAGTAGCAGGAGGCCATGCCTGGGAGCAGCATGAGGCGCAAAGGCAAATTAGTGTCCTCCCATCCCCTCATGCCCAGACCCCACACTCCTAGCCCCCTACTGCACCCCCTCCCAAAACCTTGTACCCCCTTACATCTTCCCTTGCTCCTGCACCCTCCCCCCTGGCCAGACACCTTACCCCCAACCCACTCCTGCACCCTTCCTCCTGGCCAGATACCCTACCCTTAGCCACTTGGCTACACACTGAACCTTCCCTTGCTTTTGCCTCCTCCCTCTGGCCAGACATCTTATTCCCAGAATGCTCCTGCATCCTACCTCCCACCCAAACCTTGCACCCTCACCTCCTCCTGCATCTCACCTCCCACCCAGATCCTACACTCCTATTCCTTTTGCTGGCAGCCCTACCCCACACACCAAACCCAACCCTACAAAATCCATTAACTCTGGAATCTCAGAAGAGTAAATCTGGCCTATGGGAAGCCCTGAACCTCAGTCCTCCCTGTCCCTCTTTCTTGCCCTGTTGGGCTGGAGAACCAGGGGAGTGAGTTTTCTCAGTTGGCGAGGGATAGGGGGGGTTTGGAGGGGTTTTGGTTGCTTCTCACTTATGTGGTCCCCAGCTGATTTTTCTGTGGATAAGTGGCCCCTGACCAAAAAAGGTTCCCCCCGCCATAAATAAAGAAAATATGGGAACCTTTTGTGTTGAACATAAATTAATATTTTACTTTAGTTAAAATGAAGTTTAATAAACTAAGATGAGAAAGGTAAAATGCTTAATGTGTTTAATAATTTAAATTAATATTTCCTTTCTTACTGATTAAATTAAACCTTTTCCCCTAGCTTCAGCACTAACAAAATGGCTCAGGCATAATAATGCAATTAACAGTGAGTTTCCATTAGCAACTGGTGGTCCAAGGAAAGATTTGCCTTGAGCCAGGTGGGTCACTGGCCAAAAAGTTTGAGAACCACTGGGATAGGGTAAGCTGGCTGGATAGTTTTTTCCATCAACTCAGACATAGCAATAAGTTGACCTAAGCTACGTCAACTCCAGCTATGAGGTTGATTTAGCCCAATATCGTAGACCAGGCTCAGAAGCACACTCTGAGACATGGGATATGCTGGTTGGATCTCCCTGCTATTGAAGCCATTCCATACATGAACACATCTATTGAAAATGCATCAGGTCCCTGTTCAGTCTTCTTTCCTCAAGATTTAACACACCGAGTTTTTTTAATCTTTCCTCCTAGCTCACATTTTCTAATCCATTTTATATTTGTTGCTCTCTTTTCGACTCTCTTCAATTTGTCCATATTTTTCTTAAAATGTGGCATCCAGAACTAAATACAGTGTTCCAGGTGTGGTTTCACCAGCAATGAGTGGAGCAGGACACTTTCCTCCCACATCTTACGTACAACACGCCTGTTAATGGCATGTTGTACGTAAGAATATTAACCTTTTTTGCTGCTGCATCCCCATTGTTGACTTACATTCAATTTATGATCCACTATCACCACCAGCTCCTGCTCAGCCCTACTATTGCTTCGCCAGTTATCCCCCTAGTTTAGTAGTGTATATTTGATTTGATTTTCTTCCTAAGTACATTGCACTGTCATTATTAAATTTCATCTTGTTGATTTCAGACCATTTCTCCCAATTTGTCAAGGTCATTTTATATTCCAATCCTGTCATCCAAAGTGCTGTCACCTCTTCCCATTTTAATTGTGCAGGCATTTTGTATGCATCTATTTTTTTCCCTTTCCTAACTAATGATATCTGCATGAAAGAAGATTATTTCTCACTAAGGAATTCATCTCATGGTGCTTATAATGAGAAAGTTTTGTTTAATTTATGCTTGGATATGCATGTAAAATATTATCACTAATACAAGGAACAGGCAACAAAAATTAAAATGTACAAATTGTGTACAATAAGAATGTGTAATGAAGCTACTATTTATCTTCAAAATTCAAGTCTATTTAAGGTTTCTGGCAGTGGCTGCAGAGATGCTAGTAATGAATCATTATAGACTCAAACCTTTTTAATCTGGCAACCCTGGAAAATAGGGTTTGCCGAATTAAAGATTTTGCCAGGCCAGGGAAGGTGTGAAGGTGATAGGGCTCTTACCTGGCACTCCACATCCCATGCCACTCCGAAGGACTGCTTTTCCCCTGCCTCCTGCCACTATGAGTGCAGTGGAGAAAAGCCTCTAGCAAAGCACTCTGCAGTTCCCTGAGCTGAGGGAGAGGAGGAGCAGCAGTGCACAGAGTTGTGTTTGCCTCTTCCAGGATCCATTCCACAGGTGTTTCCAAATTAGGGTCACCTGGAGTACGAAGGTTATAGTGTATTAAAGCACTTCAAATTTTGGCCCTCATTTAGAATAAAACTGAAGTGTACTGTTAAAGCTAAGCACTTACTTAAATCCCATTAAGTTCAAAGGGATTCATACACATACTTGAAATTAAGCCACATTCTTAAGTGTTGTCCTGAATAGTTAGGAATATTTTCCTGTACTAGAGCAAATGATAGTATAAAATACATGTTACCAATACTAAATACGTAATTGATTGTAATGTATTGCTTTTATAATTGTGTTTATTGAATGCAGATTTAAAACATATTGATGCATTAACGAAAAATTGAAATTACGTTAATGAAGTGACTACATACTGTGTCCTGTCCTAGTGTTTGCATTAAAAGTTGTCCTGGATAAGAATTAGGTTTCACTTTTGCAATCCTAACAGGGAAAATGCTCACTAAAAATAATGGAAATTTTGTCCATACAAAAAATGGCAGGATCATACTTCCAGTGATTTTTGTGAATGAGCATTGTTTTATAATTATTAATCATGGAGGTTTTGTTGCATTGTATTTGCCACATAAGTACCACACAATGATATCAAATATTAAATTTAATCTCCAGTAAATGGGAAGTAATATATTGTAAGTCAAATGAATAACAGCTTTATAATAGTCATATTGTATAGGATGAAATATGATTATCTGCCAAGTGAGAAAGGATTTTCTGACTAAATAAATTAAACTTAAAATATGGCTGACAACAGTAATGTATCTACTCCTAAACACAATTATAGTGCTACAATTTTGAAAATGGCTTTCCCATGTAGTGCTCAATGCATGCATGGTTTTTGCATACAGTGCACAGTTCTAGAGAAAGACTCTTTCATCAATGACTCATTGTAAATGGCTATCCACCTACAAGATTTAAAAAACCAGATCATTTTTACAACTGTCATAGTAATAACAACGCATCTCATGGAAGATGTTGTATTGTAGTGTACATTCAAAATTCAGACAAGTATACATATGTTAATCACAAGTATTTTTCATTTACTTCATTTTCCTATATATGTCTTACATCTAGAATATATATAAGCAGTGATGACTAGAATGCTGCTATTTATTTCTAGCAGGGGTGAAAGTAATTTAAATGTCTTACAAATACTGTCCTTTTGCAATCCACCTCCCCATTGCGGGGGTGTACAACTTCTTAGGAGGCAATTTGTTTCACTTTCTACTGTAAATTGTGCATCTGACACGACAGACTAATCTAATAAGTGGGGGAGGTTGTCCGAATCTCTGTTTATACGCTGAATATAAAACTGCTTCATTTTAGCGGAGGAATCCACTTTTACCATCTATTTGAGTGAGGCCCAGACAGTACTGCTATGCCACATCAGACCAGATGTGAATGTATTCTACTCGACAAGAACTAAAATGAAACCTTAAGAGGATTTGTAATGTAAAATATTGTGAGTATAAAATACATGTAATTAAAGTCATAACTCTGATTTTCAGTTTCATCCCATTGGAGTGTGCGCAGATTTGGTGGAGCTTAGGGCAAGGGATTGGTAGTGTGTGGGGA
>CM057847.1:87529082-87556464 GCA_030068395.1 Apalone spinifera
GTAATGTCCCTGCTTCCCCTGCTGCAGGGAAAGACTATACCTGTGGGGGGGGGGAACAGGAAAAAGTTCCAGCAATAGGGGGAAGGCTTCCCACTGGCAGAGCTCTTCCCCACAGCAAGGAAAGACTTTAGCAGTGGGCAAAGGCCGTGGCACCTCTCTGTTGCTGGAACCTTTCCCCATTGAAGGGAAAAATGCCAAAGGCAGCAGTAAGGAAAGAATTTGGCAATAGGGAAAGGCAATATGACTCTCCCTTCCAAAACCTTTTCTCACCCCAGTGAAAGGCCCCAGCTACTGAAGCCTTTCCCTGTTGGCTCACCTCTTCCAGTCTTTTGCTGATATGTGTAGCTATGCACTGCAGTGTGTTGCTAACTGTATGCTACACATCACTCGCTATTGTGTATAGTGTAGACATAGCCTAACGGGCGGCCTATCAATTGGTCTTTGTAGATCTTGTTGCTTCACACTAAGGCTACATCTAGACTGGCATGATTTTCCGGAAAAAGAGCGTCTAGATTGGCACGGACACTGTTCCACAAAAGCACTTTTTGTGGAAAAGTGTCCGTGGCCAATCTAGATGTGCTTTTGTGCAAAAAAGCCCCGATCACCATTTTCGCGATCGGGGCTTTTTTGCGCAAAACAAATCTCAGCTGTCTACACTGGCCCTTTTGCACAAAAGGGACTTTTGCCCGAACAGGAGCGTCAAAGCTTTTCTGCAAGAAGCACTGATTTCATACAGTAGGAAGTCAGTGCTTTTGCGGAAAATCAAGCGGCCAGTGTAGACAGCTGGCAAGTTTTTGTGCAAAAGTGGCTGATTTTCCGCAAAAACTGGCCAGTCTAGACACAGCCTCAAAGTTTTCCAGTGTACTTTACTGTAGTGCTATTTCCAGGCCTGTTGACCAGAGGCATAAGCGGGCAATTGCTCAGGGACCCAGGCAATTTCAAGGACCCAGAGGGGCCCTGCTGTACAGGTGAGATTCACATGCCCTCCCCTTCATCCTGCTGCAGCTCAGTGTTCCTAGACTAGAGGTGGACAAATACTGGCCAACAGGTTGGATCTGGTTCTCCAGAGTTAGTTCTACCAGGCCGTAGGTGCTATACTTACTTGCATCTCTGCAAATATGTGCAATTGTAGCTCCCATTTGCCATGGATCACTGTTCCCAGTCAATGAGAGCTGCAGGAAGCAGTGTCTGGGTCCGTGCTGCTTCCTGCAGCTGCCATTGGCTGGGAACAGCAATCTGTGGCCAATAGGAGCTGCAGTTGCATGTACCTGTGTAGGCTTAGGTAAATATAGTAGCGGCCTGCCAGGGGCTAACTCTGGAGAACCACCGCCCTTTTATCACCCACCGCTGTGCTGGGCCTTCCTGCTAGCTGTGTAGAGCAGGGGGTAGAGGTTCTGATATGACAGTTGCGGCTACCCCTATCCCTGTACCCCATGTGTGCAGAGCAGGGAACAGGAAACACAGGAGGCTCTGGCTCAGGAGAATTCCATTCAGAGATGTTTCCGTCTACTTAGAATGGTAAGTGTCCTGGATCTTAAAGAGACAGTGCACTGTTTCTGAGATTTCCATAGCAGCCAGATCACACACCCCTTGCATCTCCCCTTCCCCTCTCTCACACACACACTCCTGTGTCTGAATATCTCTCTCTCACACACTACTCTGTCTCTAAAGTTTCAGAGAGGTAGCCGAGTTAGTCTGTGACTGGAAAAACAACAAATAGTCTAATAGCACCAAAGACTAACAAAACATGTAGATGGTATCATGAGCTTTCATGGGTACAACCCACTTCTTCAGATGAATGGAGTATTAAAAGTCCAGATCCAAAAATAAATAAGGGATGGGGGGGGGGGGCAGGAGGGGAAGAGTGAATTAGAGGGTTCAAGTTACAAGAAGCTGATAAAGGAGGTACAAATTGTTCTTAAATGCCCATTGTTTAGCTTGTTAAGTCATTCAGATGTGCAAGGTAGTATGCTAGCCAGGTAATGTCATACCTTTTTGATGGCTCCCAAATTTGTAAATGAAGCTAAGTTCAATGCTTCCCTGTGTACTTGGCTTGTGGAATTGGCCTGAAACAACATGGTGACTTTGAGATCCATTCAAGAGTGCTGGGACAGGTTAAAGGGTTCTCCAACAGGTTTTTGTGTGTTGCCTTTTCAGATCTCTGATTTGTATCCATTAATTCTTTTCTTTAGAGACTGTCCAGTTTGGCCAATATACATCACACTCACCTCCCAACTAGGGATGTTAAATATCAGTTAATCAAATAGTCAAATAACCTCTTGAAATTTTATCAGTTAGGCAACTATTCTATAGTCCTCGGGGGTGGGGCCAGCAGCCACTATATCAGAGGCAGCAGCATGGGGTGCCAGGTGGGAGCTGGTCCACTAGGGGAGACAGTTTAAAAAACAGCTCCCCTTGCAGCCTGGCTGCCTGTTGCCCTGTGCTGCTGTTTCTGAGAGAGAGGCAGAAGCCCGGGGTGGCAGCAATCCCTGTCTGGGTGGGGTCTGAGCTCCCGGACCTGGTGCAAGCCAGAATGGAGCTGGGCTGCTTGCCCACCTGGCTCCTAATACACTTGAAATGCAAAGGTGCAGCAGGGATAGGTACCAGACCTGCCACAAGCCAGGACTGAGTCAGGCTGCCGGCCAACCTGCTAAAAAATTTACTGACAGAGAGAGGGAAATGCATGTAGTCTACAGTATTAACCTATAAGCTTTTGTTTATCAGTTAATGGACTACACTATTACATCCCTACTCCCAACACATACTTGTCTTGTTATTACTTGGTACTTCCTGCAATACAAATACATGTTTATTTGATTGTTTTGACTGATGTATGTATTTCATAATTTTTTTCTTACTTAAATTTAATTATTTTGAGTATTGAATTCTAAAATGTTTAACTTGTCCTGGCTGGGGTAATTATCCTTATGGTAATTAAAGAAAAAATCTAGGTTTTTATTTCTACTGAAGGTGCACATCTGCACATGCTTCGATGCACATAACACAATGTACTGCTCACAAGAATGAAAAAAGTAAGAGGAAACACGCCAGCAGTTCAAGCACAGCACCGCCCCGATGTCAGTTGGACTGTGTTGCAAGGGCCCATTGTCTGTTCTGCCCTAGGGCCTAGAATTGCTGTCAGCAGACTTGAATATTTCCACTGTAGTGCTGATTCCTATGTTTTTGAGTAGGAATAGAACAATAGTCAACATCAGATTAGGTGTAGATTATAAACTCTTGGATCGTACTATAGTGGTTTCCTTTTATTTTGATTCCCTCTCCTCCCCCCACTTTTTTGCTCTTATCTGGTCTCCTCTTGACATTGTTCCCTCTCCTTCCTTCTTAGTTCCATTATGTCTCAAAACTTTCAGCAACTTTCCAGGATGATCTTCTGTACTTTTAATTTCACATCTGCAGAAGCTGATGCCAAGAACCTCCACCACCCACCTTCAGTCAATAAATATCATTACCGCAAACAAGTATGAATTGTAGGAGCAGAACAAATCAAGATGCGCTTTTGACAGGTTCTCTTGGCAGTGTAGGAGGATATTCTACAATTCTAAAAATACTTTGTATTTTCACAGACATTTTGTGACGTTTCTGTAAGGTCTCAAAACAGAAGATGGTCCCAGATCCCACATGGTAAAAGTCAATTTGACAGATATTGTATAATAATCCATCTTGATTATACTAGAGCAAGATATTCTTTTCACCTCACCTCCCAAACAAGGAGCAAAAAGATTCAAGATAAAACAGCTTAGCCTAGACAGAAACCAAAACAAAAAATAGCATTACTCCATGTTGGGGGCCCAGTGTCACTATGTCACATGAACAATTATCAGATGAGGTAAAGTAACAAGCAGCACACATTAGTTAGAAAGCTAATACTCAATATTACTTCCATGAAAGCAGAAAAAAGAATGCAAAATAACCATAGCTGTCAATTAATGACAGTTAACTTACATGATTAACTAAAAAAAATTGCAATTTTAAAAATTAAATTGTGCTTAATTTGAATTTTAATCACACTGTTAAACAATAGAATACCAATTGAAATTTACTAAATATTTTTGGTTTTTCTACATGTTCGAATATACTGATATCAATTGCACCACAGAATACAAAGTGTACACTGCTCACTTTACATTATTTTTATTACAAACGTTTGCACTGTAAAAATGATAAAATGTATTTTTCAATTCATCCCATACAAATACTGTAGTGCAATCTCTTTATCATGAAAGTACAACTGTCAAATGTAGATTTTTTTTGTTACATATATCTACAATCAAAGACAAAAGAAAGCAATTCTTTAGGACCTACAAGTCCACTCAGTCCTATTTCTTGTCCAGCTATTTGGTAAGGAAAAAAAAAGTTTGTTTATATTTACAAGACATAATGCTGCCTACTTCTTATTTACAATGTCACCAGACAGTGAGAATAGGTGTTTGCATGGAACTTTTATAGCCAACATTATGTGCCAGATATGCTAAACATTCATATGCCCCTTCATGCTTTTTCCAGCATTCCAGAGGGCATACTTCAATGCTGATGATGCTTGTTAAAAAAATGTGTTATTTAAATTTATAACTGAATTCCTTCGGAGGGAACTGTATGCACCAGGCTCTGTTTTATCTGCATTCTGCCATATTTCATATTATAACAGTCTCAAATGATGGCTCAGCACAAGTTGTTCATTTTAAGAACATTTTTACTGCAGATTTGACAAAACACAAAGAAGCTACCAATGTGAAATTTCTAAAGATCACTACAGCACTCAATCCACGATTTAAGAATCTGAAGTGACTTCCAAAACATGAGGGGGATGAGGTATAGATTATGCTTTCAGAAGTCTTAAAAGAACAACACTCTTATGCAGGAACTACAGAACCTGAACTACCAAAAAAAGAAAATAAATCTTCTGCTGACAGCATCTAACAGAGATGATTAAAATGAACACGCATCGGTTCACATTGCTTTGGATTGTTATCAGGCACATTGTCTAGAAGAGTGGTTGAAACATGGAAGGATATATCAAACTTTAGCACATCTGACATGTAAATATCAAGTGACACTAGCTACAACAGTGCTAGGCACCTGTTCTCACTTTCAGGTAACATTTTTAACAAGAAGCAGGCAGCATTATCTCCTGAAAATGTAAACAAATGTTTTTATCTGAGCAATTGGCAGAATAAGAAATAGAACAGAGTGGACTTGTAGGCTATAAAGTTTAACATTGTTTTATTTTTGAATGAATCTTTTTTGTGTATAATTCTAATTTGTAAGTTCAACTTTCATGATTAAGAGATTGCACTACAGAATTTGTATTAGGTGAATTGAAAAATACTATTTATTTTGTTTATACAGTGCAAATATTGGCAATAAAAATAAATATTAAGTTATTACTGTGCACTTTTTACTGTGTTATAACTGAATTCAATATTTGAAAATCTAGAAATCATCCAAAATATTTTAAAATATTATATTCTCTTATTGTTTAACAATACAAATAACTGCATGATTAATCACAATTAATTTTTAACCACTTGACAGCCATAAAAATAACAGAAATATGAATAATTCTTTACAAAATAAAAATACAGCCAGTCCCCGACTTACGAACACATTGACTTATGACCATCCGCACTTTTGACCAACTTCCCATTAACCCCATTCCAGCTGGTCCCTGACTTCGAACGCACCACCCGCTCTTATGAACAGCGCGGCTGTATGTAAAAGCATGTATTTCCCGACTTACGAACAAATCGGTTACAACCAGGTGTTTGTAACGTAACCCGTTCATAAGTTGGAATGTAACCCGTTCATAAGGGGGAGTGGAATGCTAGAGAATGGCACAATATTTATTGTATACGTTTTCCTGTTTTATCAATATTGCCAAAGTTTAATTAATTTTTAGAGGGGGATTGGAAGCTATACAGTTACATAGAATTGTTGGGCCAAATTGTGGCACACATTAAATCTCCTCTTTGCTTCTGTGTCAGGAAAAAGGGAACTAAACTTCCCAGACAGATATCAGAAGATTCCACTGAGGCAGGAATAGTCTCCTGTCCCACCAGCACCCTACTTTAAGAGATGTGTTAAAGTACATGGCCAGCATACAAAGTACTCAAATGACTGTGTCCATCTGCAAGTCCTTGAAGAGGCTGTTACTCAGCAAAAGATAGAGCAACACTATGATTGTTCTAAATTTCACAAGAGGCTAAACTGTTCCCTCAGATTTTTGATCAAAAGGCAGTAAGATTCAGTGAGACCAGCTTTGCCTCCTGTCCCTTCAGTGTGCTGAGAGTATCTCTAGTACAACTGAAGGCTGGTCTCTTACGTAAGCACAAACACTTGCAACCTGTTTTATGGTAGCACTTATTAAAAAAGACTAGGAGCTCTTGGACATTAATTTCATTTCTTTACATCAAAACAGCTCAAGCATTCTGTTAAACCTCCCAGTCCTTATTGAATATCACCATTGATTTACAGTGACACACTATACCAGGGTGGGCAAGAGGCAGCTAGCAGGCTGGATCCGGCCCACAGCCATCTCGCTGTCACCCTTATTACAGAGCAGCCACTTTAAACAGCAGGCTGCTAATTGCTATGCAGTCTGGGTAGGGAGGAGAAAACTTCAAGGGCTATCCCCACCCGCCCTCCAGTAAAATCCCTCAACTCCTATTGGACAGTTTCTGGCCAATAGGAGCTGAGAAATTTTGCTGACGCCTGGGCAGGGAATGAAGCCTACTCACACCCCCCTTCCCTCCCAGTGCTGGAGCAGAGCCAAATGGAGCAGCCTGCCCAGCATGCAGGCAGGGTTCCTGCAGACCTGCTAGATGGGAGCTGCCTAGGTAAGCCCCCCCTAGCCAGAGCCTGCCTCTGACACCCCACCCTCTTTCTCCCCCAACTACCTGCCCCAGGCCACCACCCAAACCCTCTGTACCCCCTCTCCCAATGTACTCCAGGTCACAACTCCCTCCAGACCCTACACTCCTTCTACATTCCGTCTCCAGGCCAGAATCCTCTTCTGCACCCATATCCCTCCCTGACCCTGCACCCCATTGCCCTGCCCCACGTCACCACCAAACACTCTGCACCCCCTTTCTCCCAGGTCACAACTCCTTCCCATTCTCTGCACCCCCTAGATTCCTCTCCTGCACCCATACCCCCTTCTGGACCCTGCACCCTAGGTCCCTGCCCTTGATCATAACCCCATTCTTCACCCCACACTCCCTCCTGCACCCCAGTCCTCTATCCCAAGCTCCCTTCTACATCACACCACAGCTGCTTTCCCAGACCCCACACCCTCTCCACAGAAGTACAGCCCTTGACTACTTACCAAGATCTTGGAGTGGCCCCTCATTAAAATTTATTGCACTTCATGCTGTATCTAGTGATGGTGGCAGTGTCCGCAGGGGTAGGAAACAAAGGAAAGCACAGAACCTTTTCAGTCTAATAGAAAATGATAGCCTTCTTCAGCTGAGGTTTAAATAGCCCAAAGTGTGACATTTCCTGATAGAGGCAATTGTGAGTACTCATATAATCTCTAGCTTATTCAAGACTTCAGTTCTTTCTTTTTTAGTTTAATATTCTCCTCTCACATGTTTATCACATCAATAGTGTACTAAACCAGTTGGAATTTTCTGAGGTTAAAGCTAAGAATCCTAATCTCTAGCAGCAGTGGGGCATTTGTCTGCCTGAGATAGGTTTTTATCCCCACCTTCCCTTGGCTTGCTAGGAACTATGCTAAATGTACCCACCATCATTGTCAAGGTTTAAAAAAAATCCTGGGACAATTCTTCAAAATTGGTCAGACATCCAGTGAAAGCTAATATGTCAATTTTTAAAATGGGTAAATGGAATGACCTGGAAAATTACAGGCCTGTCAACCTGACATCAGTCCTGGGAAAGATAATGGAGTAGGAGATATTGCGTCTATATAAATCTATGGTATGCCCACATCTTGAATACTGCATGCAGATCTGGTTATCCTGTCTCAAAAAAGATATACTGGAATTGGAAAAGGTTCAGAAAAGGGCAATACAAATTAGCAGGGGTATGGAACGGCTTCCATATGAAGAGAGATTAATAGGACTGAAACTTTTCAGCTTGGAAAAGAGATGACTGTGGGAGAGAGTGGTATGATTGAGGTCTATAAAAGGAACTAGATAAAATTAATAGAGGCTAGATCCATCCCTGGCATTCTTAGCCTCTGTTTGCCAGAAGCTGGGAATAAGCAACAGGGAATTAATCACTCGATGACCCCTGTTCTGTTCATTCTCTCTGGGGTACCTGGTACTGGCCACTGCTGGATGATAGGATATTGGGCTACATGAACCTTTGGTCTGATTCTGTATGGCTGTTCTCATGTTAATATGATTCAAGGGCTGGAAGTTGAAGCTAGACAAATTCAGACTGGAAATAAGGCATAAACTGGAGAGAGTGGTGGTGAGGGGCAGATCAGGCCCTTAGTGGTTAAGTCTGTCAAAGAAACTTATTAGCTTTAACTTTTATGATTGTGTCAAATTTTCTGGGAACTAATCACAAGCCTCCTTTTATGGGAAAATATATGAGCAAAGAAAGATAAAGTAGAAGTTTACAAAGAGGGTGTGTGCTCATTTTACTTAGGCCCATTATTGTAGTCTACAGTACCTGCCACAGATGCAAACTATGCCGCAAACATTAGTTGCAGAAGTTACTTCTCTGTTGCCAAAAACAGCTGTTCAATATCCTGGTTACTTCACATCATATCTTATAAAAGCAAAAATCTCCTTTTCCATGTGAGCAGTATGGAAGAACCACAACTGTCTTCTCCATTAGAAGTTTTATGTTTGATTGCTATAAGATCAGCTTTCATAAAATGAATGCTATAATCATTAGATTACATTAGTGTCCCTGTTTCAGCAAAGTATCTAATCATATGCCTAACTTTAAGCACTTCACTAGGATTACTCACATGCTCAAAGTTATGTGTGTTTAAATGCTTAGATTCCACTCTATTTGGCACTGGTGAGCAGGACTATCCTTATGAATTTTGATATCCCATGCAGTCTGGGCACCTGCACCCTTATTTTTTGTTGGGGGGAGCAGCTCCATGTGGTGGGCTGTGCTCAGAGCTGGGGGGAAGGATCGGTCAGGGTCAGGAACAGGGCGGGGAGGCTGGAAGAGAGAGTGGTGCAGCCGCCAGAGCTGCAGCCCAGGAGGCAGAGCATGGAGTGGGGGATTGGGGCCACAGGTGCTAGTAGTTGGAACAGGGGCCAAGGGGACTGGGAGACAGAGCAGGACCCAGGGTACCCAGGGATTGTGCCACCAGAGCCAGCACTTCTCCATGGCTAATGCATACATAGCACAGGGCACTACAAAATATAGGGCATAATGGCGTCCCAATTGTAGTGGTGTCTTACGTGGATGTATATTCAGCATATGCCTAGGGATGGGTCTGCTCATGTGGCCACATTTGGAGTACTGCACCCAGTTTTGAGCCCCCCATTACTGAAAGGATGTGGACAAGCTGGAGAAAGTCCAGTGTTGGGCAACAAAAAGGATTTGGGTGTTGAGGCACATGACTTATGAAGAGAGGCTGAGGGAACTGGGCTTATTTAGTTTGCAGAAGAGAAGTGTGAGGGGGAATTTGATAGCTGCCTTTAACTACCCGAATTCTCAGTGGTGACAGATAAGAGAATAAGAAGCAATAGTTTCAAGTTGAGTGGGGGGGAGTATAGCCCTGGAATTTTGTAACTATAAGTCAGTCAATTATAATGAATGTATGTTATAGCAAAAGGTTTGGATTAAACTTAAATACAAGATGTAGGCCTCAGACAGACCAGGCAGCTTTGTTAACTTAGCTCCAGCTCTGTTTGATGGTAGCATGTTCTGATGTTAAAGTGAAGGGATGGTCTATTGTAATGCATAGTGATGTTAATATTAGATAAAGACTTGTAGTAGACAGAAGTTTAATGTTGAAAGTCTTTGTAACTTTGTCAAAAGTGATTAGAAATACTCCTTTGTTCCATGCTACAATTCTGTAAATTTATTGTTTGTGCGAATGAGAGAGAGAATGTTTTAGGAGAGGTAAGTGTGAAGGCCACTGCATGCTCAAATGGTCAGAGGAGGGGCCGGAGACTCAGAAACACTAAACAATTATCAACTAAGTGAAAGCACACTGAAAATGCAGACTATCAGGGTAGACTGATGAACCCTGAAGTTAGTGGCAAGCACCCCTTGATAGGGAATCGATAACAACTTTTGCTGGAAAGACAACACCTCCAAGGGGTCATCAGCATATGGATATCAAATGACTGAGAATACAACTTCTTCCCCATAAGCATATGTCATAGGAACATTGATTGTGATGCTGAGTGACTGATTAAGACCTGACAAGGCAAAATGCATAGACTTGCATGGAAGAAAAATCCTATAAAGGATGGGGTGTCTTGTATGGTTCTTCCAGTTCCCATCCTGCTAAGACTATGGAGCATCAGTCCAGACTGACAAGAACCTGGTTCCCCCACCTCGTACTCGACCGATCTGGCCAATACATTGGGCCAAGCAACAGACTCGTAACTATTCCATCAGCGGAGTGTGTTTGTAAATGCATATGCTTCTTTGCTATATCATCAATAAATGTGGCGTGTTGTCTTATCCTCCTGAAAAAGATCCTGTGTGCTTCTTTTAAGCATAACAGGAGATCTAGGTCGCATATTAGGAAAAACTGTTTCAGTAGGAGGGTGGGGAAGCTCTGGAATGGATTGCCTAGGGCTGGTGGAATCTCCATCCTTAGAGGTTTTTAATATGAAGCTTGACAAAGCCTGCCTAGAATGATCTAGTGGGGGTTCTTGCTTTGAGCAGGGGGCTGGACCAGAAGACTTCCTGAGGTCTCTTCCAACCCCACTCTTGTATGATTCTATGAATAAGTTTCTAAAGCATAATCCAGATGATGAGTGCAATGTAGGAAAGAACAATTTTGGTTTTTTATTTACATTCTTTGAAAGAGTTTTTTGAAACTTTTGGGCATGGTTGGGGTCACATTTTCAAGGTTTTTTTCTACAACCCGTTATCTAAAAACTTGCTTTAAAAATGAAAGATTCTCATTTTATTACATGAGTCCAGGAGCTAGGGTTTTAAACACCAAATATTGTGAGACTCCTGACCAAAAAAAAAAAAAAAAAAAAAAAAAAAAAAAAAAAAAAGAGTTGGCTAGATTCCAATCTAGTAACCTCCTTATGCTTACTCCAGTGTTTGAAAATACAAACAAATAACAATAGATACCAACAAACAATAGGAAAGTAGCACTAATAAACCTCCTAAAATTAGGAGAATACTAAGATTGTAAAACCCTTATCCAATATTATTTAATTCAAAAAAATTAATCTGGTGCTTTCTATACTTTTTCAGTGGTAATAAAAACAATGGGCTCAACTCTGAAATTCTTATTCAGGCTTCAGTGGGAACCTTTGTTCAAAGACTTCATGGGTTGACCTACTGAAAACAAGAGGCATCTTTTCTGAAAGAGGTGATTGAAAATATGTGACAATATATTATTGATTCAGTATAAATGATAGATATCAATGAATCCCTGTATCCTACCTCCAGGAATCCATAAAACTTCCAGTGCTAAACCAGCAGTATCCCAGGTACATTATAGAAGGATTAAACTGCACCTTTGAGCCTGGCCTTAGCCTTGATATAGAGGGTGTGTTAAACATATTTAAACAACCACTCCCTAAAACTAGCATCAGTGGAAACTGTAGTGAACAAACTGGATTGACTCGCCGCACTTGTTATAATTGCAAAAGAATTTCAATTATAATGCAAATATTGCCATAGATTTTCCTTTTCTCAGAAAAATATTTTTCAAGAATATAGTAAATATAAGCATGAAACCACATTACTCATAGGCCCTAATCAATGTCCTTAAAGTTAATGGCAGGCTTTCCTTTAACTTCAACATACAATGGCTCAGGCCCGTAAGGAAGCACAGTGAAAGCATTTTATTATTGAAAACTAGAATGGTGTATTATGAGCAACTGTAAGGCAGAAATTCTCTCAGCAATTTTTTGATGGCCTCAGATTTCAGACACAATTCCTGCTATTCTTCCTAAAATACTTAATTAACTTTAGGAAAAATAAATATACAAATATGCATATCCAAATCATTTTAATTCATTTATATAGGTTTTTTTAAAGACTCAAGAATAATAAATAATGTACATTTGTCGTTATTCTTTATTGGACCTACACAGAACAGAAACACAAATAAGATGCTTTGCCTTAGTGATCAACAAGTATAATTTAAGGTGTCGGATGGAGATAAAAGCCTTGTCTATGCATCATCTAAGACTTTCCTAAATATACTTGCTTTTGAAGCAAAGTGGTACATTCCAAAAGAAAATGATTTGTATAGGTTGAATCTCTCTAGTCTGGCATTCTCTGCTCCGGCAACATCCATGGTCTGGCATGATTTTAGTTAGACAGATGTCCACTTATCCTTGGTGTGGCCCAGTTTCCTCTGGTTCCATAAAGTTTGTTTATAGTCACCAGTCCTGGCTCTCAGCGTTCTGTGTTATTTAGCTCTAATTTACTCCTAAATGTCCTCTTAGAGCCCAGTAAGCAGTGGAAGTGTTGGTAACGCTGCTAGACAATATTGACTTCCTGTGGTTCAGCAAATTCTCCGGTTTGGCACCAGTCAGGTCCCGAGGGTGCCGGATTAGAGAGGTTCAACTTGTAGTATTCTTATGAGTAGAGGCCTACCGAATTTGTGGTCCATTCTGATCAATTTCATGACCAAGGGTTTTAAATGCAGGTCATGACCCAAAAGGCTGTTAGGGGAGCTATTTGTAGTGGGGTCATTGGATTGTCACCTTTACTTTGCCCTGCTATTGGCAGGGATGCTGCCTTCAGAGCTGGGCAGCTAGAAAAGAACATTGGTGGTTAGGTACCCAGCTCTAAAGCCAGCATAATTGCCCGCAGCATCACTTAAGTGAGAATCACATGATGGTGGGGTGGGGATATGGATTACTGTGTCTGGTTTTCCCAGCAGTCTCCTACCTGAGAGTTGGAGACTGGTGATGTGGGGAAGTGACAACTGGAGCCGCAGCCACTTCAAGGGGGGGGAGGAGGATGGCAATTCGAGCTGAAGACTATATGCAAAGAGGCAACAGCTGGTATCTTAGACTCCTGCCCAGGTCAGGGGGTATGACAGATGGAGCTGTGTAACTTCCTGCAGCTGGGAGAGGTAGGTCTGACCCACAAGGAGGGAGGTCCTTGTAGGTAATAGGAAGTCCCTTCTCTCCCCATCCCGGGTCAGGACCAACAACAAGAATTCTGCCTTACTAGGACCTCCCCACTGGGCACCAGATATTTTGGGGGGAGATCAGATTTCAGTCTGTGATGCATTTTTCATGGCCATGAATGTGAGAGGGCCTTACTTTGGGGTCCCCATAGATGTATACAAGGATAATTTAGTGTAAGCACAGCAGGAATCCTCCCATTAAAGGTAAAGAAGCCATTTGGATTCTGCATCAGCTTATTAGAAAAAAAATTAACTTCAGGGAACTCCTAGGAATATCCTCTACCCTCCAGAACACTTCCTGGCAGTTTAATACCAGTTTTAAGCCAAGTGTTCACATTCCACTGCAGTTTCACGTAGAAGAGCTGTTTTTACTATCCCTCCTAAAAATATTGCTATGTGGTATGGTCTAGAATGATTGCAGTATTCTATGCCCCAAGTAGATGCATAGCAATGGAGAGTGAAAGGGATTCTATGTATCCCTGATACCTGTCTTTTTCAATAAGCAGATCTTCATGTGAAACAAGTGCTTTTCAGAGACTAATCTCTCTCCCTACAAAACAGACTTTAGTACAACCAAAGGAATTTCTCAATAGAAGATAGCTGTAATTTGGCAGGGAAATTATCTACAACTCATTTTGGTGAGAGAACTTTTAAAAGTGGGCACATGCATGTACAAAAGACAGCATCCTTGTGGACACAAAAGTTAAATAATCTTCTTTTATAGTAGGGAAAATTTATGAAATCACAGGTGTACCACCTTGTTGATAACTATTATTCAACTAGCCAATTAGCCCATCATAAGACGGAATTTTCAGGTCTCTCCTCCACATCCGTCTTTTCTCTTGAGCCTCCGGTCTCTCCCTCTCGCTCCTCCTGCCTTTCCCCTCCCGCCCCCCCCACCGCTCTCTCAGCTCTTCTCTGCCTCCTGCCTCTCTCTCTTCTCTTCCCCCTCCTGCCTCTCACTCAGGGGACCATGGAGCCCAAACGGTCACTTGTGCCCCTTGCTCCCATGTGGTGGCCCAACTAAGTGGTGCAGAAGTCAGCTGAGCACCACGGCAGGAGGCCAAGGGGGGCGGGGTGGAGACATTCATGGCGGGGTGGTGACGTTCATGACCCTGTGCTGCATGGGGACCGCGGCACACAAACAGCCGCTTGCGCTGCTTGCTCCCCCATGGCAGCCCGGCTGAGCGACGCAGAAGTCAGCCAAGCGCCACAGCGGGAGGCGAAGGACGTGACTCAGGCAACAGCGCCACTCAGAGGGAACAGCCAGGGAGGCAACAGCACCTCCCAGAAGGAACAGCCAGCATTTCAGAGTTCAGAGTTACAGAGTCTCAGACATTGGGCAACTATTTATTCAAAATGTAGGGAAGGGAAAATCCTCTTATTAATATTTAAATATCATTAATGTATTGTGTGAACTACAACCATAGGGGAAAGACCAATTTCTGCATGTTATTTTAAAACTAATCTGTTGCCAATAAACTGATGTTTGCTGGAAAAAAACAGATAACTCTCTCCATTTTAAATCCTCTTTATATCACTCCAGTTGCAAAACAGTCATATTTGGACAGCTCAGAATTCCTCCAGGACACAGGAATCCTCAGCTATTCTATAATCAGTTCAGCCACTACTACATCATCCCCTTATGACCCCTTCAGTTTGACAGACACAGAAAGCTTGATAGTGACACAGCCAGAATGCCCAGCAGTCCAGCAATGACAAATTGGTTATTATAAATCAATGCAGTTTAGAATAGGCCACAGGCTGCTCTTGACTACAGCTAAGTGAATAATTGATTTTTTTATTTGATGAACAAAGTGAACAAAAAAACCCAGAACAAAAATTGTTTTGAGTGAGCTTGAAATAACCTTCCTTTCTTTTTTGAAATGTTTCATTTTCAGGTTTCTGTTGTTCAGATGTATGTTTGACAAAAATCTTCATTTGTACTCAGTTCACTTGTCTATAGATATAGATATAAATATAAATATATAGACATATATTCCTATTAATGCTAAAGTGAGTTATCTGAATATAGTTGGCAGAATATATGCCAGAAAATGCTCTGAAAAAGCCATGTCTATAGGATTCTTTCATACCTGGCTAAGTATCAACAATATAGAAAGGAGGCAATGCCAGAAAGATGCATGCAAGTAGAGGGATTCAAGCAACAGAGGAGATGGTGCTAAGAAAATATGCCTGATTAGTTAAATTTTCCCAGGACAGCACTGCAAATAACAGTAGATCCTTTATCCTGCATTAAGTGCCCACAGATTTAACCAACATGTTTCAATCCAGTTTTGTAATCTAATAGTTTTTTCCTAGGTATTGTTATCCTTAGCTAACCCTTTCCCCCGCTAATTTGCTGCCTCACCTGAGGTATGCAGCTGTACATATTGAACATAATGGCTAATGTCCTCTAAGCCATTATCCCACTCTGGAACATATGGAATCAGAAATAGATTTTAAGTTTGCAAATTTTAAAATTTGCAAAGTATATCATTTAGATACAGCCATAATATACAAATCTGAAGCATTTTGCTATCATCTTTCTTTCAAAATATTACATGTAAACAGCCTATGACGTCAGAAACATTAGCAAATATTCAATGTTGATGTGCTATATGATTGAAAAATTAATGCATTGTATGTGATTCCTTGGGCACTGGTGACAGACTAAAATTTTGCTGTAGGTGAGAAGTCTGTTACTGTCAGGGGAAATATGTAGTGTGTTCACTGAGGTGCAGTTAAGAGGTGACCCATAATTTGACATTTTAGTATTTTAAAGGATTTGCATCATGGGGATGTCACACTGGCCAGCCTTAATTGATTTTAAAGTTAGTTTTCTCATATGGGAACATTAATAAAGGGAATACAGCAATGAAAATTGAAAGGGACATTTTCAGAGTTATCACAATTTTCATCACAGGGCTGAATTCAGCAGTGGCATAATAGGTATCCACTAACATCAATAGATTTGAACCCACTTAAACCAAGTCCAAATTTGGTCCAGACATATCCCATTATTCACTTGATTTGAACACTTCTCATCTACCTCCAGTGTTATATGACAGTGTAAGAACAGGCATGTAACTTGTTGAAAAGCTTTGTTACAAACTGGGAAAATATGCAAAACTCATTTCATTTCCTTATAACCTCGAACCTTCAGAGTAACTTCGTGAACCTTCAGAGTAAATCGGGGCCAATTTAGAGTTGTATGTATCACAACTGTGTGAAATAAAGGGTATTATGTTTTTAATCTGAACCACAATGAAACTAGCTGGAGTCTCACTTTGAAATTTTGATTTCTGAACCCAAAGCTTATTATTAAATCTGGGTTTATGCTGTACTTGAGGTGGTTTGCAAATACATACAAAACCCTATGAAAGATGTTCTAATTACAACTTCTCTCATCTCGAACCTCTTCCCATAAAAAGAAGGAATAATACAATAAAATGAAATTGAGATGTTATAGTTCAGGAATAAAACTACATTTGCTTATTCAACTTGTTATTCAAGTTGCAGTATGCAGGAAAAATGCAGGCCTCCATACATTTCAACACACTTCCTGCATGTAAATATGAAATGTTGAAATACATTAAATTCATCTTCAAAATTAGTGTATGCAGATGCCTGCCCCCCTCAAATTACTCTTTACATTAGGTTACTGATGATATATGAGTAAGACTTAAGTTTACCTTTAATTAATTTTCTGATGAGCACATAATTGTGTATTTCAGCTTATGGCTCTTACAATTGATTTTCATGCCATCAGCAGAGACAGTAGGTGAAATAGCATAGTGGCGTGCACAGTTTTGGTATACAGATTTAAGTTGCTTATAACTTTCAAAAACCTCACTTTTTGGCTGAAATTTGCCCAGAAGTGAATTTTTTGAGATGTGTTTGGCCAAAGGCGATTAAGTCATGATGAGTACAATAGATTTTCCCTTCCCCATTATTAAAAAAATAAAATCTAGTGGTGTGACTATGAACAGCTCTACAGCTGTAACGGTTGTTATGTGGAAAGCTTAAATTTACTATCAAAATAGCCCTCAGTGAGGAGGAGTACTTTTGAGTGTGTAAATGAAAAATTGTTTTGGTTTGACTGAGTTATAAGCCTTTGAAATCAGTGTCCTGCACATAGTCAGTGCACATTTTGTAGGTTTATTCTCCCATTAAGACTCAGAGCCTCAAAATATATTTAGGAATCTAATCTAAAATGTCTGTTGAAACTTTTCTTAACATGGAAAATGGAAACATTTGATTAAATGGAAATTTTTAGACACAAAATTATGTTTAAAATGTTTTCTTGTTTTGGTTGAAGTACCAAAACCCAAAAATGTGGTTGGCAGGTAGGTGCGTGTGTGAGAGAGACATAGACAGAGTTTATTTTGGCAAAAATTCCAAAACATTTTGACAAACATGAAATGGTGCAAAACCTTGGGTATACCTGTAATATCACCAGAATACAGAACATGGTGCTATTAAAATAGTTTTACAAGTTGCATGGCTGCGACTTACAGGATATACTTGCATAAATAAGCATATGAACTGCCATCGTAGACCAGTGGTCTGTCCAGTCCTGTGTCCGGTCACAGACAGTGACCAATGTCAGATGCTTTTGAGAAATGTGCAAAAACTATTGTAGACAGTTATGAGATACCCTAACTATTGGGAAAGCTAGGAGAAGGCTTGCTTTAGGGGCAGGTTATGTCTACACTTGGAGCTGTGGGTGCAATAGCTTGGGTATGCGTCCTCAAGAAAGCAATCTCTGATCGAGCTAGCATGCTAAAAATAGCAGTGTAGTCATGGTGACATGAACAGCAGCAAGAGCAACGTGCAGGGAGAGTGCACACATCCCAAAATATGCTAGAAGTTAGCTCAAACACTGAAGAATGAAGGCTCATAACCTTTCCCAAATTCTTGAATGTTTTTAAAAAGCTGTTGTTGTTCTGTCAGAACCCTGTAGTGTGGTTCAGTCACAGCTGGAGAACTCATTGGGCCTACTCTCTACCCTGGGAGCTAGCCCAGGGAGGATGTCTAGCTGCTATAGCTTGCCCCTAGAGCTTTTCCAGGCCTGCCAATGGGCAGGGGGCAAGGATGTGGGAGACAAAGGGGCAATTACCCTGTGGCCTGGAGATTCAAAGGGGCCCAGAGCTCCCAGCCACACCTACTGTGGCAGTGGCAAGAGCCCTAAGCCCCTTTGAATTGCCACCAGAATGCCACTTTGCCCGGCTCTAAGGTCTGGGGGTGGGGTTGAGGGTGGGAAAAAGGGCACACCCCAGTGTAAGTGGTGGTAAGAGCTAACTGCTCTCAACCCCACCCCTTCTTTCCTCAGACACACCCCTTCTGGGGGTGCTGAGCTGGCCCCCGATGCCTTTCCCCAGAGCCCACAATAGCTGTCTACCCTACTGACCTTGTCATTATTTCCATGTATTCATTCCTATTTCTCTTCTCTATGTTTGGTGCCTTGGGTTTACCAACTCAAACAGAAGCTCCCATCTCCTGAGGAGTAACTTCAAACTACATCCTCTACAGGCCCTTCTAGGCTCAGCTTTATCCCTTTCCACAGGCCCAACTTGCTCCTTCCCAGATGAACTGCTTCTTTCAAAAATTCTCCTCCAGCTGCTTCCTATAAGGTTAACAGACCTAATTTTAATTTGCTGTGCTTGTGTGGGGTTGACATCCCAACACAAACTCTGAGTATACTTGTGTACACAAGTGTCTGAGGTTTCTTAAATTCTGCTGTGCTGCTGGTGTCAAATAGATTCTGTGGCAATGTGTTCCACAGACTATTTGTGTGGAAAAGGCATTCCGAATGAGGACATAATGCTGATTTATAGAATTCCACATTTTTTGAATTTCTCTTGCATATTCTTTATGCATCTTAACATTTTGCTTCTTTTTTGAATACAGATGCACCTTGAGTGGAGGTCTTTACTGAGTAATAGTCCACAATGACGCAATAATCAGTTGCATCAGTTGA
Organism: Apalone spinifera; assembly: GCA_030068395.1. NCBI lineage: Eukaryota > Metazoa > Chordata > Testudines > Trionychidae > Apalone > Apalone spinifera. Next base: position 87,548,360 of record CM057847.1, read on the forward strand.
GCACAACACAATGAATAACACTGGTCCTCACAGAGAGTTTTGATTCACCCCAGTTAATTTTCACCATGTTAAAAGTTGCCCAGTTTGTTCCTACCCTATATTCCCTGTCCCTTTGTCATCTGATTATCCATGAGAATACTTTGCCTCTCACAGCAAGACTACTTAGCTTCAGAAACAAAGATATTATGTAGTGTCAGGATTAGGGGTGTAATTGTGTAGTCGATTAACTGATTAAGACCATGCATTTCCCTCCTTCTCCCCCAGCCACTAAATTTTTTAGCAGGCTGGCCAGCAGTCCTGTCTTGTACTGGGTCCAGGATCTACCCCTGCTATGGCTCTGAATTTAAAGTGTATTAGGAGGCATGTGGATAGGCTGCTCATCTCAGTTCCAGCTCACACCAGGTCTGGGAGCTCAGACCCGTGCCCCAGACAGGAGCCACTGCCAGCCCATATTTCTGCCTCTTTATCAGAGACAGCAGTGTGGGGTGACAGGGGACTCCTCAGTAGTGGGACTGGAGTACACTGGCTGCCGGCCCTGCCACCAATGACTATAGAATAGTTGAGTAACTGATAAAAATTCATGCGGTTACTCGACTATTCAATTAACCAATAGCTAACATCCTTAGTCAGAATACTTTCACTACTTAGTATGGATTTTTTTTATAGAATAGATGACTAGCTATTAATAACCAAGTTATTTTGCTTGCCTGAGTCATGGTGTCTCTTACTTTAGTAACGGAATATTTGTGTGACAGATGGTGGGATCTCTTCCTGAGTTTAAATCAAGATAAACTATTAATAATTTGCATGGAAGACCTTGTTTGTTTTAGAATATATTTAGCTATTTAGTGCTCAGCACCTTACTTCATTCATGATAACACCCTTCCACTCCCATATCTAAATTGTAGAGAAAACCAGAACTGCTTGTTTGTCTTGAAAGAGAATCCTCTGAACTGTTATTCATGCTTAAATTTGACACTTTACGCCTGAGTTTGAATAAAGAATCTAATTACCTTACCCATTACAAAGATAGCTTCCCCAATTATCACCTCTAATATCATTAGCTCTCAGACATTTACCTCCCCCCCCAACCCCCCTTCTGTTCTGAAATTTGATTTGTCCTTTTCATATGTGTTCATTTTTTTAAATTGTATCCTTTGGTATATATGGTTATGACAATTTTCTTCCACTATTTGATCTGAGGAAGTGGGTCTGGCCCACGAAAGCTCATCACCTATTAAACCATCTTGTTAGTCTTTAAAGTGCTACATAGTCTTGTATTTTGTTTCAAGTGATAGAACACTGTCAAATTACATTATTTTCTATCCCTTTAAATTAAAGCTGGTCTGAGGAAAAGCAATCCCATTTCAAGACAACTGTTGAGGTTTCAAATTTTGTCATTCCACATTGAAATGAAAACAAACTTTTTAATGTTTCATGAAATGGAATTTTGTCAAAATGTCAATTTTTGGAATAAGACGACCAAATTTTTGATTCGGGGGTTGGGATCCCTGTTTCTCGCCTCAACACCTTCTCTTTTGTCCCTATAGAGACTATTGGAGGGTTCAGAATATCAGCTAAGATTTTGATGGGAAATTGATACGAGTCTGAAACATTTCAGCTTTGATAAAACACCCTTTTTCAGTAGAAAAAACCCAAAACATTTCACTGAAAAGGTTCTTAACAGCTGTACTGTAAATGTCCTTCAGAGTCTGGAGTGGAACCAAATATTCCAAATCTCATCATTTCTCTACTGTTAGCAAATAACTGTGACACTCATTTGCAAATTGTGGTTCAATCCCCCTCTAGTGCTAGTCTACAAAGTTTTGCAACCTACTATTAGTCCTAAGTTACAACACCAACTCAAGTGGCATTGCTTTGTATGGTGGATCTAAAGCAGGATTTCCCAATGTATGGGTTGGGACCCAAATATGGGTCACCATTACATTTCAAAAGGGTCACCAAGTGTCTCCCCTGGTGGCTCTTCCCTGCCTTCTCCCCCCGTTTTTCAATTGCCTTGGGTCACCAAGGCTTCCTGAATTGTCAAAATGGGTCCCCACCTGGAAAAGGTTGAGAACCGCTGATCTAGAGGTTCCAACTCTGCTGATGAGCTATGCGAATTTCTGCTTTTTTGGTCTGCCTTTTTTTTTTAAAGAAAAACTAAGAAATTATATCAAAATAAACCATATTCATCCATGCTAGAATTAAGGGACTCGGGGGTGCTACCACACCCAGGGCTTTAAATGATTTCCATCATAGAGAGGGTTTACAATTTGGTTTAATGGGTCTCAGCACTTTCATTCTACAAATTGTTCCAATCCCCCAACTACATGAATAGAAATTTAAGGTTGCAAATAAAGCAGTACTTAGGAAGTGCCAAAACTAAGGTTGTGTGAGGCCAGAGGGGACGAGATTATAGCAATCAAGATGAAAGGTGATAAGGGCTTCCTGTCTCCATACAATTTTTAAAATGCACCTGAATCTCTGCAGAAGAGAGTGGAAGATCAAGAAATTTCCCCCTATCATTCCAGCAATGGGTTTGGTGTATATTGCAAGTCCTAGCTCAGAGCATTGTGTAGATCAGCCTCAAAACAGGGGAGATGGGTCTCCTTCATAGAGTCCAGGCTTACTTCTCTGGGCTAATTACTACCAGTCTTTTCAACTTGGGCATGGACCCTTTAGCTCAGTTTACTGGGGCTCCTCTAGCCTGTTGCTGTGGGTGCTGGGCTTATTTGCACCTCCCCTTATTTTCAGAGGAACCCCTATTTACCTTAGGTGGCTGCACTGGCTGGTCACTGATCCCTTCAGGTAGGCAGACAGCTTCTGCCTTTTCACCAGTCAGCTTTCAGTTGAGCAAGGTTCCCTTCTTCTATACTGGGGTGGAGTTAGCCATACCTAAAGATTTTCTTTAACCACTGCTGTGCTGGACAACAGTTTGTCTGCTCCCTCACACTAAGGCAGCATGAGTTAAACAGAATTCCCACAATGCAGACCTGCTCTCCTTGTATGACTTTCCCAGATGTTATAGAACATTAGAAAAGGGATAGGCAATCAGACTAAAGACATCATAACACCACTAAATTCACTGTGTGACCAGACCTAGAATATTGCATTCAGTTCTTGTTGTCCCCCATCTCAAAAAAGGTATTTGAATGGGGGGAGAGGAGAGGGAAATCCAGATGAAGGCAACAAAATTCATTAGAAATATAGAACAGCATCCATATGAGGAGAGATTAAAGAGACTGGGATTGTTCCACTTGGAAAAGAGATGACTGAAGGGGGGAGATGATGGAGGTCAATAAAATCACAAATGGTATGAAGAAAGTGAATAAAGTAGTATTATTTACCTATTCACATAAAACATGAATTGGGGTAACCCAATAAAATTAATAGGCATAAGGACATACTTCTTCACACACAAATGCACAGTCGACCTGTGTTCAGATTGGTCTCCAAAAGGAGAGCTTTTATTATCGTATGCAGTGTAGCTATAACAGTGATGGGCCCAGAACATTAGAAAGACAATATGGGCAAGGTAATCTCTCTCTCGCTATAAAAAAGCTTTTTCTGTTGGACAACAGAATGATGTCATCATGCTCTCCCACTTTCTGGACATCATCACTCTCTCTGGCCATGAAAGCCGCCATGGGGCGTGTGTGTTGGTGAGTGTAGTATATTTTATTAGATCAAATTCTGATGAGTTCTTAGGTGCTGGAACTAGTAGTGCAGAAGGTGTTGCTTGAAGTGATTTCCTTTATATACAGGGTTAAAATAGTTTGGTTCAATGGCTTTCAGTACCCACTCAATAAAAATTTTTCCAGCACTCCTGGGTGAGAGGCACAAGTTTTAAGCTTACATGGAACAGTTCTTCAGATCTGGGAAACTAATTCAAATGGTATGTCTACACAGCAATGCACGTCCCGGGCTCAAGGCAAATTCCCCATGCATCCTCACACCAATTGTGTTAACTTAGGGCTCAGGCATAGGGTTCCAGGACCCTACAGAACTGGAGAGTCTGAGATCTTGTTAAGATGATACCTAGGGTTCAAGCCCTATTGCTTTCCTGTGTGCATACTGTGATGGTGTACAGTCCCAGAAGACTCCTTGGGGATGCTTTCCAGTATGCTGATAAAGCCACTGCCACTTGCCACCTTGCTGTCTGGGGCTTATTACCACCTTGTCCTGCTGGGCCAGATCTCCCTCAGCCAAGCCACAGAGCTGAGATCACCACCCCCAAGAGCAATTCAGATCAGACACTGAAACTCTTCCAGTCTGAGGAGAATGCAGTTTTGGGCTTAGCTTCCAGGAACCCGACCCCCTAATGGGATCAGAACCCCAAATAAATCATTTGGGAAAGCCCCTTTTAACAATGAAAGGAGGATGTATACACTGATTGGTCCCCCAGGTAACAATTATTTACACTGGGCTTGATAGTAAATAAAAGTGATTTTAATAAGTACAAACAGTGGGATTTAAGTGATTGAAAATGAGAACAGGCAGAGCAAAGTGAATTACAAATTTAAAACAAACAGAAAATGCATAGCTAGTTCTAACACCCTAAAATTTATTGCAAACTTACTCTAAGACCCTTCTTATTTCAGCTAAACCTCCAAGCTCAGGAAGATCTTTTTCCCCTGGGGCCTCTGGGTTTATTCTCTTGGAAGTGTCATGCCAACCAAAGGCAAAGAGCCTGAAAATGTTGCATGTTAAATAACCTTACTTTTGGGCAGGAATTCTTTGTTACTACATTGTCCCCTTCCATGGAAAATTACTTGGTCAGATCCTGCCAATTGGAGTGGTCACATGTCTTCCTAAGACCAACCACTGTTTAAACTTAAAGGACAAAGGAGGCTGTTTACAGGCGATTACTTAGACATTGAGGTGCCCCAGTATTGGAAACAACCTTGATGGCTTTCATTCTCACATTTAATACCATAAAGCATTCCCTATTCCATATTGTGACATTAAAATTGATAGGTTACATGAGGTATTTTGTCCAAAGCATCTTCAAGTTATGCATATTTGTATGAAAAGACAATTTCATACAACATGGGGTGGGGCACTGTCCCACACATGGCCCCAGCTTGACTCATGTTACAGAAGTTCTCCGGCTGTGTCCCAGAGTTATGGATGGGATAGAAGCAGCAATGCAGGCATCCAGCACAGCAGCCAGAAGTGCCATTACTGCTTGGCTGAGTGTTCTCCTCCTTCCTGCTCAGTCTCCTCTTCCTCGCTGTGCAATGCTTGCCCAGAGCAGGGAGTAAAGCTGATGGATTGAGGCAGCTTCTAGGATTTTGGAGATCAATCCTCCCTCACCCATGCTGATTTGGGATCTCTGCCACTCCCACTCCCTGCAAGGTGGTGCTTGCTCTCCATTTAGCTCCCTGTTCCTTGCTCCTGTCCCTCTCTCTCCTGCTATCACTGGGACTGTATGTGCAGGGACGCCCAGGCTGCATAAACTGTGAGGGTAGTGAGTGAGAGCCAGCCTGCCCCAACATTTCCCCACAGCCTCTCAGTTATTTGTGAGTATAATTATTTATTTTATGACAAAGGCATTCTTTCTTCCAAATTAGAATTTCAAAAAAACTCCCAAAGTGTATGTGTGTGAGAGAGAGAGGAGGAGGGAAAGAAACTCTACCCACCTGAGCTATTGAACATTGAAAAGGTCTCCTGCCCCCATTATATATGTTTGAAAAAAGCGTAAGAAGGCCATGTTGCAGAAGGGGAAAGGATTCTGAACATGGAAAGACGGAGGAACACTATGGGAAATTGTCACCTGCACAGTGCTTAGATAGCACACTGACAGGTGCTATGAAACTACAGCAAGGCCTGCTGCCAACCTCCAATTACATGGGTTCCTGTCCTACTTCTAGAAGCTTCAGGGGGTAGCCGAGTTAGTCTGTACAGGATAAACTTAAACAACAAATGGTCTGGTAGCACTTTATAGACTAACAAAACATGTAGATGGTATCATGAGCTTTCATGGGCACAGCCCACGTCATCTGAAGAAGTGGGCTGTGCCCACAAAAGCTCATGATACCATCTACATGTTTTATTAGTCTATAAAGTGCTACCAGACCATTTGTTGTTTAAATTTATCCTGTCCTACTTCTAGTTCATGATCATGAGTACTATAAGATTTGATCCAGCAAATCATCAAAGCTCATGCTAAACTTTAAATAAGCAAATACTCCCAATGACATCAGTGCTCATATACTTAGAGTTAAGTATCTGCTTTAATGGTTTGCTGGATCCAAATGACTACTTCATCAAGTTAAATGTATATAATTGTAAGCTGGTGACATCAATGGAAAGCTTCATTAATGAAAAAATGTTTTCCAGTAAGTTTTTCCTACTGGATTTTTTATATGTATTTTATAAATAACCAACAAATCTAAAATCACCACAACAAAGGTTTTAAATCAGAAAAAATTTGGAAACAGTCAGCATGTATTATTGCCCATCCCACAATAACGGAGAGTGCTTTCTTTTTCCAATGTAAATCTACTAACCATATAGCTGTTTTATAGTTTCCTGCATTCCCTCATCAGAACATAATTGGACCATCAATTTATAGTATGAATGCTATCCAAATGGACATTTTTTAAAAGGCTAGAGCTCTTTGGTGAACTATATTTGGCTTTAAATTTGGTTTTATTATTTTATGTATGCATACAGAGTCAAGTGGTTTGTGTAATATGGATTTTCCAGCAGATATTTAGTTTCTGCAAAGGTACATATTATTATAATTTTGTAGCTTACAGTAGCTGACATCAAGGTTATGTTGTAATCCCAAAAGGGGAATGAATGTGTTTCCTAGCTAAATTAAACCTCAGCTGTTTGCACTAAATTTCTGGCTCCTCAATTATGTAAAAAAAAGGAAAAGTTTCACCTCTGCATTTTTCCCCAGTTTCAGTCAGAGTGTATTGCTGCTGCTAATAGGGATGTAAAATCCTGTTTAAGCAGTTAATCCGTTAAATGTTACATTTAAGAGTTAGCTAGGGGGCTGCTCCAGCCCTGCCAGGCCAGTGGTTAACCTGTTACATCCCTAGGTGCTAGCAATCACTTTGTAAAATAGGAACCTGCTCCTAATAAGTATCTATGGAATTTGTTTTGGAGAAATTGGTTGCAAATCTGAAAATAGAAGGCAATTTGTGTAAAAGTGATAATAAAATAGTGTATTTCATGATTCCCAGGAGAGGAAAGAGTGAAAGCCACAGAATATGAACAATGGACTTAAAAAAAAAAAGAGATGACTTCTATAAGCTTAGACAACTGTAGGATAGCGACCTATGAAAGAAAATCTAAGCAAAAAAGGAGTTCAGAAGAATGGACAAAGAGACAATATTTAAGGCACAAGTGCACACTATCCTGGTGTAAATGTAAGTAGGAAGAATAATAAAAGGATAATATGTCTCCATCAGGATCTCTTTAATGACTGGAAAAATCAAAAAAGGAAACCTAAAAAAGTAGAAACATGGGGAAATTGCAGAGGATAAATACAAAAATAGCATAAGCATTTAGGGACAAAATCAGAAAAGCTAAGGCACAAAATGTGTTACTCTTAGCAAAGGACATAAAAGGAAATAAATGTTAGGAGCAACAGAGAGACATGAAAGAATAGGTCTACAACCTAGTAGGGAAGGAAAGCTAAAATGGATGTCACCAAGAAGGCTGAGATGCTTAAGGCCTATTTTTCTTCAGTCTTCCTGGGAAAGATTGTTACCAGATGTTTAAAACAATACAAGAGAAAGGAACAAAAACTACAATAAGGAAAAAACAATTATAGGATATTAGATAAATTAGATATATTAAAGTCAGCAGGGCCTGATTAAATTCATCATGGTGTACATATGGAATTGGCTGAAGCAATCTCAGGACCATTAGTGATTATATTCAAAAACTTAGGGAAAACGGATGAGGTTCCAGAGAACAGGAAAAGGGTAAACATAGTATCAGTCTTTAAAAAGAGGAACAAAGAGGACTTACAGTTCATCAACAACTGGAAAGATACTGAAACAAATGATTAAGTAATCAATTTGTAAACACCTAGGCTATGTCTACACTCACGGCTTCTTGCACGATTAATATGCAAATGAGGCTAA
>CM057847.1:87556564-87586533 GCA_030068395.1 Apalone spinifera
CGACGATCAGCTGAGCCGGCACAGCGCGGCGGCCATTTTTATTTTAATGAAGTCAGGGATATTTAAATCCCCGTTTCATTGACTATGTCAGATAGCCTATTTTACATGCCTCTGTCGGCAGAAGCATATAGTCTAGACATACCCATAGTGAATAGGAGAGGAAGCAGTAGACACAAAATATCTTGATTTTATTGAGGCTTTTAACACTGTTCCATATGATTTTCATATAAGCGAAGCAGGGAAATATGGTTTAGATAACATTGCTACATACACAAAATTGATTGAAAGACTTTACTCAAAAAGAGTGTTTGTTAATGGTTTGCTATCATATGTAGTTCTGCACCCTACTCCCTGCAATAATTTGTTCTGGACCTAGTATTACAGATTGGATCTCTCTGGTCCAGCAATCTTGGGAACTGAGCGGTCTCAGATGCGGGATTTTGCTAGACCAGGGAAGGTCATTTCTGCCCCCCTCCCCCACTGCCCCATACCCCCACCAGGCTTCATGGCTCTTCCTGCAGCCCAGTTGAGCCGTGTGTTGGCTCTCATACCCTGCAGCTCAGCTGAGCTGTGTGCTGACTCCTGGCCCCCCGCAGCTCAGCTGAGCCACACACCTGGCTTCCCAACTCTTGCCTCCATCCCCATGCAGCACAGCTGGGCACATCACACTGGGCTTCTGGCCCCCACCCCACGCAGTATGCTGGGACTCTCTGATCCTGGAACATCTGTGGTCCTTCCAGACCACGGATGTTGCCAGACAAGAGAGTTCTGGTTTACAGAGGTGCAACCTGTTGTCAATATTTTCACTAAAGGCTTGGAAAATGGGATGGAAAATATGCTTCTAAATTTTGCACTTGACACCAAGCTAGCAGGTTGCTAGCATTTTGGAGGACAGGATAACAATTCAAGTAACTTTGACAAGTTGGAAAATTGATATGAAATCAACAAGATGAAATTCAGTAAAGACAAATGCAAAGTACTAGACTTAGGAAGGAAAAATTAAATGCACAGGTATAAAATGTGTAATAGCTGAGTAGACAGTAATACTGCAGAAGAGGATCTGGGGGACAGAAGATCACAAATTGAATGAGTCAACAATATTATTCGGGTGCAAAAAAGGCTAATCTCGTACTGGAGTGTATAAACAGAAGTGTGGTATGTAAGACATGTGTGGAAGCCAAGGGATTTGTACGTAGCCATTTTGACCTTTTGGTTAGCCTAACTCATGCTAACTCTGAGACCTAACAATGCAGAGTACTGTGAGCGACGCTGTTCTGCCCTACTTGGCACCTCTGAGGCAGTTCTGGTCTCCAAACTTTAAGAAAGATGTGGACAAAAGAGATGAGCTACAAAAGAGAAAATATTTTGAAAACATGACCTATGAGGCATAATTAAATAATACTGTGTATGGTTAGTCTTGAGAAGACTGGCGGATGGGAGCCAATAATACTCTTCAAATATATGATGGGTAAAGAGGTAAAGAGGATGCTGATAAACTGTTGTCCATGTCCCCTGAAGGAAGGAGAAGAAGTAATAGGCATCAATCTACAGGAGGACAGTCTTAAGTCAGAAACCAGGAAAAACTTTCTAACTATGAAAGGAGTTAAGTTCTGAAATAGCTTCCAAGGGAGGTTGTGGAATCCCTGTCATTGGACTTTTTAAAGAACAGGCTAAACAAACACTTGTCAGGGATGGTCTAGGCATATGTTCTCCTGTCTCAGCATGGCAGATTAGGGATGAGGCCTGAACTAGATGACTTTTCTCAAGGTCCCTTACATTTCTACAATTATTTTCTCTGCATTTTTAGCTTCTCTCTTCATAACAAACCACACTGACAGTGGCTGCAACTTTAATTTCTTTGCTGTTGAATAAATGCTGTCCACTGCAATAGATCTCAAACTTTCACAGAATCATTGAACTAGAAGGGAACTCAAGAAGTCATCAAGTTCAGTCCCTGGCACAAACAGCAGGACCAAGCAACATCTAGATCATCCCTGACAGATAATTATCTAACCTGCTCTTAAATATCTCCAAATGATGGAGATTCCACAACCTCCCTAGGCAATTTATTCCGATAATCAACCACCTTTTCCATACCATGACCTCATGTTACAAAATGGAAAGTTTTGGGATACCCTCATGGTCTCACAACAGCTAGCCATAAGGAGAGAGGCAAATGGATAGGATTCCCTTCAAACTGTTTATAACCCCCTAGTTGTAAAGCCATATTCTACCGGTTTTACCTTAATATTAAGTATGAAGCAGTCAGTGAGGATATTTCCACCCACTTTTCTCCTGTCTGTCTTATATTAGGGATTTCCTCCCAGCTTCCAGCAGAGGGATATTTTAAACACAGAGGGATATTTTCTTACTGGCTTGAGTTGCTACCACTGGCAATTTAAAATAAGCTATTAATCATCAGCTGGTTGGATGGCTCCTTTGTTTTAGTTTATTCACTTATGTTGCCAACAGGCCCCTAGCACTCTCAGCTGTTGCGTCTTTCTGCCAATGCTATTGTACATCCTTCTCTGGCTCTAGTTTACAAGCTTGCTTTTCTCCCTATTATGGCTGGCTTTATGGTAGGAGTGTGTTTTGCTGAATTTCCTGCAAGCAAAAGAACAAGACCTGGAGTGGTGGGAGAAAGATCAGTCCATATCTATGTTAGCTCATTTTGTTGTAAAGTTTTCCTATTGATATACCCAGCTGCCTCTCACTCTGCCTACTTCATTTCTCCACAGAGAACATAGCACAGGTGCTTGTTCAATAAAAACATACTCTTCAGCTACGTCTACACTACAGGCTTCTTGCACAAGAACTGTTTTGCGCAAGAGTTATTGCGCAAAAGTTCTTGCGCAAGAGCATGTCCACACTACCATGTGCTTTTGCGCAAGAGCGTCCATGGCAGTGTGGACGCTCTCTTGCGCAAGAAAGCTCTGATGGCCATTTTAGCCATAGGGATTTCTTGCTCAAGAAACCCCTGTTGCCTGTCCACACTGCCTTCTGGCCCAAGAGCTCTTGCGCAAGAGGGCTTATTCCTCATGGGGAGAGGAATAACTCTTGTTCTAGAAGCCCTCTGTTCTGACGCTGTACTGTAAATTTACTTATGCAAGAATGTGCATGCAGTATAGACGCTCCTCAAGTTTTTGCACAAGAACAGCTGTTCTTGCACAAGAAGCCTGCAGTGTAGACATAGCCTTAAGATAAAGCTGACAAGAAGTAGTGTGATAAAATGGTGGGTCAAATAAGTATTTGGGTGATAGCTGTGGTCTTATTGCTTTTCCTTTATCAAGAGACAGCTGTTCCTCTGGTTCTTCACAAGATTCCAAACCTGCTCACTCAGACAAGTATAATTGTTTCAGGGCTAGCTAAGCAAATCCCCAAGTCTGTAGAATTATTGTCCTAAACAGCTGCAAAGCAGAGTTTATTCTCAGGAATAACAGGCATCCTATTATCAGAGCTGGGGAAAGAAACCCAGGAATATCTGGTGAATAGAATATAATGCTGTTTGTATGAATGGCACTGAGGACATTCAAAACCTCCACATAAGCAGGCATTTGGATAAACATAAGCGCTATTTTTAGCTGCAGTTTCACTGATGGGGGCACAAAGGGAGTAATGTTGATGTCTGCTTAATAATCATACTGTAATAAAGAGTAAAACAACAACAACTTCAGTGAGTTCATTAGCACACCACAATTACTTATCTAAAAAAAAGATTAATCACAGTTTGTCTGTCAGTATTGCTTTTTTATATAACTTTGTGCTATCATTAACTCAACAGTAGAACCTTTAAGCCGTCTGTACCAGTCTGATTTTCTGATCAGAAGACAGCTTTCTCCAGGCAGTTGTCAGCCTCACAACCAGTCAGGATTCGCACATCATCTGGTTCCACCTGAGTCTGTCACCAGTTTCATAAGATGTGGTCTGTTCCTGCGGTAAGCCAGATTGCACAACATTGCTATTGGCCAAGTTGCTGTATCTCTCATCAGTTTTCTCACTCTGAACCCAATTCTTTACCTCCTGAGCATGAAAAGAAAAATTCTTCAGCAACAGATGGAAGAATTTGATCTGGGGAATCAGGGTCTCATTGGTAGCATTTTCGGGTGTCTGGCAATTTCTTATTGTCAGTGTTTGTATATCCTTTCATGACTTGGTCAACATGTGGGTGGCTTCCTTAATGGATATTGAGGACAATGAGATGCCAGCTCTGTGATTAAGAGCACAGTAGAGTGATGAGCATCTAAATTTCTTTTAGTGCATTCAGCAGCCCCTGGTCTAAGGGTTGGAGAGTATGTATCATGGTGTTAGCTTGCAAAAATGCACACTATATGGACCCATCCACAGTTTTTAAGCTCTCTGCTTCTCAATGTGCACTAGCATTACTGATTCGAAGAAGTATGTGGAGGTGCAGTCTCTTTCATTAAAGAATGGAATTCCTAGCAGGGATGAAGTTGTTAGCAAACTAGGTGTGGAAAGTCTCAGAATTTATCCTGGTGCTCCTTTGGGCTCTGTGATGCACGGAAAGGGAAAAAAGTTGATGAACAGGAGAGAGAGCTTACAGGCTAATATGGTGAGGTGCTCCTTGTTCTCTCTGAAGTCTATGGCTCTGTGCTTGTTAGAAGAAACTAATGTCTTCTCTGGGAGTAGACACCAACAAAACCTAGTCTCCTCAGTGATGTGAGAGACCCACTATGCCATTTTGTAACTGTCTACTGAAGATTATTTTCATAATTGACTCATTAGATGTGCTCAGTGTTTCACTGGCAATATTCAGCTGACTGATGCCAGGCCAGCATTTAAACTGGTCTAAGCCAGCCATTGCTGGTAGGAAAAAAATGGATCTTCACTGTTCATTTCTCTATGGAGGTGTTTTGCATCCTCTTTAAGCTTGGGCCCAAATATCAGTGTAGCTTTCTAGTGGTTCTGAATAAACCACATGAACTCTGCCATCTTTCAGCGTGGCACACATGCATGGTTTTTCTTTCTTCCACCTGACTGCAGCTCTCCATGGCTGCAGTGAATCACCACAGCTTCTCCCTTGCCATCCAGATATTGCAGCCAGTGGAGTTACCAAGGTTGTACTGCTGCGTGATATCAACATTTTGACCAGGTCTTCTTACTAACTATATTTAAAGCATCGTAACAAAGTTACTTCATGGTGCAACAACATCTTGTAACATGCCACAAAAACTTCTGCTGTGTCATGATCTGCTTCCTGTTTTGAGGAGAACAAAACAAGAAGAGAACTTTGTTTTCGCTGACATAGCCCCTCACTGTGATCGCTAATCTTGATACAATGGAGTGTAAAGAGATCCACATTTTCTGAAATTATTAAATATAAATTTTTTAGCATAAAATTAACTGATTATCCAAGCATCCTTGATTTTTGTTTGATACTGTATTAAAGCTTTACCATATACACAATTGTAAAATGTTTGTGATGAGACAGCATGGATGAATGTGACTTTTTTGTAGGAATTTATTGCAGAGGTCCCCTTGGAGTTTGCCTTGTACTTGAACAAGGGTTCTCAAATTTCATTCCACTGTGATCTCCTTCTGACAACAAAAATTACTACACAAACCCTGGAGGGGGGCAATGAAACCTTGAGCCCACCTGAGCCCTGCTGCTTTGGGAGGGAACAAAGCCAAAGTCCCACAGACACGGCAGGCAGAGGAACCAAAGCTAGAGTCCAAGGGCTTCTGCCACAGGTTGAGATCCTGTAACCTGAACCTACCTTCACTCATCCTCTGGCCCAGCCTTGCTGGAGCAGCTGGAGCTAAGGAGAGAGGACCCTCCCTCGGCTGAGCTCCACTGGAGCTGCCACAGCTGGGGAGAAGTATCCCTCAACTGAGCTGCTGTGGTGAGAGGGGGCTGGAGGGAGTTCTCTCTCCCCATTGCACCCCAGGGCAGCCCTCACCCCAAACACCTCATTCCCAACCCTAGCCCAGAGCCTATGCCCCAGCTAGAGCCCTCATCTCTGGCATTCCAGCCTTCTAGTCCAGCCCTAGACTCCCTCCCACACCTCAGCCCCCTCCTCCTCTGCCCAGCCTGGAGCTAGCACCCCCAGCTAGAGCCTTCACCCACCCACATCCCAACCCTCTGCCCTAACTCTGGGTCCTCTCCTGCACCCCTCACCCTTCACTCTCAGTCTCACCCCAGAGCTCTGAGGCCCCTGAACCTTAACCCTCAACCCCAGCCCTGAGCCCCTCTCACACGCTGAGCCCCCCAGCCCAGTCCAGTCTCTTCATCCATAATTTGATTTAACTGACAGTTTTGCCAGACCACAGTAATCCAGAAATCATGGTACAATGCCAGCAGGTCAGTATTTCTGGTGACTATCAGGTTACTTCTGGCAGGACTGCTGCTGGGGATTATATCAAAACCACAGCGGGCCTGGTCTACACTAAAGGAGAAAGTTGAAGTATCTTAAATTACATTTTGGCACTGTCTACACAGTGGGAGGTCGACAGGAGCACACTTTTCCTTCGACTTCCCTAACTCCTCAGAGGAGCAGAACTACTGGCGCCAATGGGAGCATCCTCTTAGTTCAAATTAGCGTGTCTGCATTAGCCCCGCTAATTTGAACCCCAAAAGATCGACTGTGTTATGCTTGTAAGTAACAACTGCGGCAGCTTCAATCTTCTCAGTAGTGTAGACAAAGCCTTTGTGTCTACATCAGTATTGAGTTGCCTACAAGGAATCCCTCTAAAGTAAAAATCTACTATATATCTAAGGGAGTTTGTCTGTGAGTGTGCATCAGTCTGTCTGTTCAAGAACTCTTCCTAAATGAAAAGAGCTAGGACCACTAAATTGGGTATGCAGCTTCCTCTTATCATAACTTCAAGCCAGGTATGCCTATGAACCTGGACCTGACCCAGCTGGGGGACATGCGCCCTTCATGTTGCAGCTGCAGCAGCCATGGATAAGTGCTTCTCACCTGGGCCCAAGCTGCTGTGGTGAGAGATGCCTGAGGCAGTCCTCTGTCTCCGGGGCACCCTGTATATTGAACCCTTCATTCCCAGCCCCACCCCAGAACAATGATTTAAATGAAAAGAACAAACAAACAAGCAAAAACCAAAAATTGAGTCAAGGACTCAAGCAATGCCAGGTAAATCTTCTAGTAAGTGATATTTACAGAAACTTCTGATTTTGAAATAAGAAAATTTAAGTCATAACATTTTTGAATACTGTGGTACATACAATACAAAATATTGCGGTGCATCCCTTCAGCAACATGGGGTATCACAAGTACCTGTCCTCTGTTCTTTACAATGGCTTCCCAAAAGGATATTAAATCAAGTTCAAGATTTCAGTCATTATCTTCAAGGCCCTTAATGCATTTGGCTCATGATACTTAAATGGTTGCCTACATTCCAGGATTGTGACTATGGTAGACAACTCTATTCACTAGATATAGTGGAACTTCCTATCTTAAGGATGAAGCTTGCCTCTGCAGGAGACAGAATTGTCTCAGGGGCCAGTCTGAGACTGAGGAATGAACTCCTTCAGGAACTAAAGACCATCACAAACCTCACTACCTTCCACTCAAAGATATGTGCATTGAATTTGAACTTGGTCTTCTGTACTATAAATATACAGCAGCATATACATTAGCTGCCCTTCTTCCTCTCAAAAAGCCTCAAGCAAGCAAAAAGACACTGCAGTGCATGTATATTTATTCCCCTGGAGAAAGAATGACAAAGAACAAAATGTGTCAGATGCTAATCATAGTAGTCAAGCACAGCTGTAAGATACTCAGATACTATGGCAAAGTGAATGGTGTAAGAATACACATATCCTTCTGGGTCCTGATTAGCTTCTCCCTGGTCTTCTGGCCCTGGGAAGACCTATTACCAAACCCTCTGCCAGTGGTTGATCCTGGGTCAGTGGTGTAGTAAGGCAGAGGTAGGGGGGACAGTTGCCCCCAGGTGCCATGCAAGCGGGTGCCAATTTAGTCCCCCTCCGCTCCCCCTGTCATCCCTCAGCTTGCCTGCTCATCCTTCATCTGCCGGTGGCAGCTGGAGCCTCCTCCCCACCTCTCCACCCCCAGCCCGACCCTCCTCTATCTCCACTGGCAGGTTAGTGTGTGCGTGGGCCCGGCCCCAAACTGGAGAGGGCGGGAGAAGAGGTGGTACAAGCTCCCTCCTTCCTCCCAGGGTTGGACTCAGCCATGCATCAGCTATGGGGCCCTGCTGCATAGCAGCGGCAGGGAAAGGGGCGCAAATTTTGCCTTTGCCCCTAGGCACATAACACCCTTGTTACGCCTCTATCCTGGGTGGCTTCTCTAGCTAGCTTTTAAAAGCCTAAACAGTGGCAGTGATGCCATAGATGGGACAGAATGAAAATTGATGTTTTCTTGGGAAAAATATGAATCAAGTCAACACAGAGGGCAACAAAATGCTAGTGTGTCACTGTCACACTGAAGTATCCCAATGACTGTCCTGCCAGCTGCTGAAAATTTCTGAGTGCCATGAACTCCTATTGACTCCAAATGGTTGAAGCTGCTTTGCACATTTCATTGTGTTCAGCACCGTGTGAGGATCAGGTCCAGGAAAAAGCTAATAGGCCCTGAGGACCTATAGCCTAGCACATTTCTCTGGGGAAGAATTACACATTTGGAAGGGGAGAAGGAAGGAATATTTTTCTGTCAGACTGTTATTAAAAATAAAATATGAAAGCTTTTTGAAGTCACTCAGGGATTTGGAGTAACAGAATAAGTGCTAGGAAAGGTGGAATAGTTGGTTGTAAGCAGGTAAAGTGGTTAAATGTATGTAATAAATCAGTGGGTCTCAAACTTTACCAACCCAAGTATCACCATTTTGATTTACAAATTTTCAGGGACCCCCTGCCCTGCCTCTTCACTGAGGTTCCACCCCTGCCCTGTCCCTTCTGTGAGGCCCTGCCCCCACACTCACTCCATCCTTTGTCACTCACTGTTCCCCACCCTTACACATTTTCACTGGGATGGGGCAGGGGCTGAGGTGCAGAAGGGAGGGCGAGGGCTCCACCTGAGGTTGCAGGATCTGGGGTGGTTCCAGTGATGAAGGATTTGGGGTGCAGGTGGTGGCTCTGGGCTGGGAGTGTGGGCTCTGGAGTGATGAAGAAGTTTGCGTATGGCAGAGGGTGAGGGCTCCAGCTGTAGGGTGTGGGCTCTGGGGTGCAGCCCATCGGGGTTCTATGTATGGCCCATGAAACATTTTGTTTACTGTTGCCCACATGCAGGGTTGCCAGATATGCTGGTTTCTGTCCACATATTTTTTCCCTACTGGTGTTACTAAAGTGTCACACACTCAAAGCAAGGGCACGTGAAATGACGTGTGTGCTGATAGCCTACATCGTTGACTGTGTGAGCTATGAATTCCCTCGGCATCCAGTCAAAGTGCTGCTATGGTTCAATCAGCAAACCTGCAAATTCTAGGTAACAAATGTAGTTAGCAAAACTAAGGGTATGTATAGACTACAGAGTTTTGTCGGAAAAACGGCCGTTTGTCTGACAAAACTTGAGTTACGTCCACACTGCAAGCACATTCTTTCAACAGTAAATCGAAAGAACAGAGGGCTTTTTGTGCAATTGGTAATCCTCATTCTACAAGGAAGAAGCCTTTTTGCGAAAGAGCTCTTTTGCGAAAAGGCGTCTGTGGGAAATTCAGGAATCTAATCTAAAGGCGTCTGTGGTGAGATGAGATTGGTATCCATGGTAATGGACAAAGAAATTATGACAACCTAATGGTGATTAAATTTCAATATTTAGTAAGAATTAAATTCATGCAGACAGTTAGGATGGGAATTGTATGTCCTACTTCCTAGTACATATTCTTGGTGACTGAGAGTATGTCTACACTACAGAGTTTTGTTGGAAAAACAGCTGTTTTTTCGACAAAACTTAAGGAACGTCCACACTGCAATTGTATTCTTCCACAAGAAAATTAAAAGAACAGATGGGGTTTTCTGGCATTGGTAATTCTTATTCTACGAGGAAGCAGCCTTTTTGCGAAAGAGCTCTTTCACAAAAAGGCGTGTATTCACGGGGAAGAGGGAGTTTTTTCGGAAGAAGTGGGAAGAGAAAAAAGCACAGGTGCCCTGCTGGCCATTCTGTCCATAGCACTCACTGCTTACATGCGAGATAGTGTCCAGGCAGTCTTTTGCAGTGTGGTCATTCTCTTGCGCAAGACGTTTTTGAGGAAGATCTCTTCTGAAAAAAGCTTCTTGTGCAAGAAGCCTGTAATCTAGACACAGCCTAGCCTAACCTAACCCCGGAGACCATCTTGGCTATGACAGTCTTGTAGCCGACTGAGATGAAGGAGGGCCACTTATGCAGCTCGCTCACTAGCCTAGGTTTCCCATCGTGGGTCTGGAGCATGCACAATGTAACAATGAAAGTGTGGAGTTTTGGCTTCTATTGAACATGTGCAAACATCACTTTTCAAAGATTTCTAACACAGCCATATTTCAGCAGATATTCACTAGGACAGCAAAAGGGTAAGTGCATATCCACTGCCAAATGTTAAGTCCCTGCTGGAGGTGCTAGAACTTTTCAATTTAAAAGCTGTTAAATTGGTTCTAAAGTGGACAAAACAACATACCTTCCCTGAATCTTGTTCTCAGAAGTGTCTCAACTCTTTTTGCTAAAGCTAAAAACAAAACAAAAACAAACCCTGCTTGAAACCATTCCAAAGGAAAATCTCAGTCCTAATTATCAAAGATTGGCAAAGTTTTATAACCACCAGAAAACAGGGTTTTATATTGGGATGTTAGGCAATCTTAACCTGGGTGTCACTAACAGTTCCATCTATAATGTATATGTATTATAGAATTTATAATGTAGGTATATGGTTATGTATGTCTAAGGCTTGCCAATGTTTTTGAAAGCAAGCAAATTGAGAATGTCAGCAATATATACTGTATGGATACTGGGGTTTTTTTCAATGAAAAAAAAATAAAAATATTCACATTAAATTACGTTTGTGTTTTCAGCTGGCCTCTGCAAGTAAGTAATGCTGTTGTTAAATATAGCTTTTGCTGATTTTTCAGACTGGCCAAGAATCAAGACAGCAAAAATTAATTCAATTTGCAAAGGACTATTTCAAGGCTCTACAGTGCCCTTTCTCTCTAGAGCACTCCCAATGACTTCCCTGGGGCAACGCAGGACAGTGAGAGTACAGAACTCGGCCCTTCAACATAGATTTGCAGTTCACATACACATCATATCACAGTTCAATATGTCCATAGATGTGATCCTGCAGACCTTAAAACTCAGCCTTTAATTAGAGCTTTGCCTGAGGATTGCAGGATAGCATTCTATATTGTTAGTTATAGTTAAGGATATTATTTTGTATGATTTAGTTATGGAGGTCACAGATTTTTTGGGCTTTAACAGACCTCTGATTTCCGGCTTCAGATTCATCCCCATACAACAGCAGGGTTCCAGCTTGGGCACTCAGACCCTTGCAGTAGCGGAATTCTTCCAGCTGTCAGTGGCCCACTGCAAGAGTCTGGGGTGTCCATAATTTACTGCTTATTGCCCATCTCCTGCCCATGAATTTTAATAAAAATCCTCACATCAAAATCTTAACCTTAATCATAGTTGTCCCTTTTTACGATCATTATTGTTTTTCTATGAGGCACATGTTGTTCATTTCTCTCTGTGAGGAAAGCATCTTGAAGGCATTGATTAAAATTAATAAAATATAAGTCACTGTGGTCCAAAGAAAATAGCAAAATAATACTTGTTATACCAAAAATAATTCTTGCAAAGAGAGACATCAAATCTCTAAGAGAAAAAATATCTCCTTGCCTCAAAGATTATGGGCCTGACTGATATCAATGGAGTAACAGTGGCATAAAACTGGTATACCAGTGGGGAGGATTAGGCCTTGTGTCTGGAAATACAACTTTGTTATGCAAGTTCACTGACAGGACATGTCACGATGGGTGACAATACCATGTAGCAGCAGAAGAACTTTTACTAGCTCTCACAGTCATCTCCCCTCTCAACATGTTTTGGAAGAAAAACATGTTTCTGAACAGTTTTCTTCATAAAAATTTCCTGAGAGAATGGTTCTGACTAGCAGAGCTTTGCAAATACTAAATTGTTTGTGTGTTTATAGCACATCTCCCTTTGACTTTAAGGGGAACTACATGACTAGCTCTCAAGATCAAATTTTGAAACCATGTAGCCAGGGAATAAGTACATAAGCATCTCATTCCTATAAATATTGGCTCTGTTCTAGCTTGGTTAATCCTGAGGGCAGCAAGTCCATACCTGACTTAGGTTTAAGGTTTGACCTACTTCCGCACTGGCAGATGGTCATTTCTGGCAGCAGGCAGTGCTCCACCTGTGATGGACCAGGCTGGGTCTGGGTACCACTGAGGGCGTCCGCTCAGGGTGAATTGCTCAAACTCGGGGCTCCTTACAGCCCCAGACTGTAGACCTTCCCAAATAGGCCGCAAACCAGTCACACTGAGCGCTTCAGATGCCAATCCGGCCAGCAGGAAGCTTCACGAGCAAAATCCCTCAGACACACTAGCTCCCCCTGTGCCACAATCAACCCCGGGCCTTACACACAGGTGGGGTTACAGAACCCAATTTCACCTACCCCGAACGGGTCTTTCCGGTCCCAAAGAACCAGCCACAAATCCACGGTCAGTTTGCACTTTGGATCTTACCCACAAGAGCACACTGAGCCAATTCTTTAGAATCTAAAATCTAAAGGTTTAATAATAAAAGAAAGAAAAGCCTGAGAGTAAGGTTGTTAAGGAAAATTCATTACATGCCCCAGTCACCAAGTTCTTGATGCAGGCTCTCAGCAGAGATGTTACAAACTATTATCTTAAAAGTCTCTGGTGTACATCCTATGTCAGGATGGGTCAGCAGTCCTCCTCAGCTATCTGTTTCTTGCAAGGCTGCATTTGGGTTCAGTAGCAGAATTGAAGACAAGATGGAGTCCACCTCATAGCACATATATATCTCCCTGGTACCTTCCAAGTGGAGCAGGTCACATGGCTGAGTGACCTATCTCTGTTTCATATGTCAGCAGCCATTCTGCCCTAGCTGTTTTTCATGTTCCCAGACTCATTCCTCAGGTGTGTATTGGCCACCTTGAGAGCCATTGTCCTTGGGGCTGTGCTAGTTAGCATTGTCATTCATTGGACATTCCTTCCTCATGACAGGCAATCCGTGCCCAATACCAGCACAGAGTCTATATTCATAAC
The DNA here is from genome assembly GCA_030068395.1 of Apalone spinifera. Classification (NCBI taxonomy): domain Eukaryota; kingdom Metazoa; phylum Chordata; order Testudines; family Trionychidae; genus Apalone; species Apalone spinifera. The sequence continues at coordinate 87,569,778 of CM057847.1, forward strand.
TTCACATACAGACATCATATAAGTAAATGAATAGTATATACAGAATCAGTAGAATATAAGCTTTCATTTGACAATTCACATGTCTCCCTTTGTACAGACTTTGGGGTAACCACCTCCCTGTGGGTGCAGCAGTGATCTGGCTGCTCCCCTTAAAATCCAATCATGTGACACCTAATCAAATTTGTGCATGTGGCCAGAAGAGGGACTCAGAAGGGTGGTCTTACAGGGTGATTCGCGGTGCCATGCAGTGTTCCCTCTAATCTTTGCAGCAGCACAGCTTCACAGGTATTTAATCAGATCCACACCATCAGAGGCTCGGGGTTCTCTGCAGGGAGCTGACTGACTGGGCAGGGCTGATTAATCACCTGTAATGCTGTGCAGCTTAGAGGGAACACTGGTGCCATGGGAAACCATGCTCCCACATGTTCGCACGCACACACACACAGCTCCCAAGCACTCAGCTTAAAGCCAGGGAGGAACAGGGCTAAGGGACTCCGATAGGGGGATTTTATCATTTGCTGGGTTCCAGCTCCTAGTCCCATCTGCGTTGGGGAGGGACTGGACTGCCTCTTCCCCTACACAGGCTGCTCCCAGGACCAGGTCAGACTCACCACTTGGAATCTCTCCCAGCTGCAGAAAGTGTCACATCTCCCTGCCCCACTTCCTGTCCCCATCATTCCCCAGCCAAAGGAAGAGGAGTCACTATATGGGGAGCTGGCCTCACAACCTCTGTGTATCTAGACTCCAAGAAAGGATGCCAAAATACAGGTTTTCCTAGGGTGCCATTTTCTCTAAGGCCAGACCAGTGTGTGGGAATAGGGGAGAGGAAGAGCTTGGGCTCAATCCTAAATCAAAACCCAGGGGGATTAGGAATCCAGCCCCTTTCAAAGAGACTATTTACCTTCTGCTTTGAGGAAAAGGGCAGGTGAGCCCCAACTTCTTTTTGGGCTTCAGGATTAATTTGTTTGCCTTATCTTTGTTTTTTACTGCTTTTAGGCCCCACAGACCATAACCCACACTCCAAACCAGCAAAACAGAAACACCTACAGCCAAAGAGGGAAGTCTGGCATGAAAGAGGTGCCCACTTTCACCTCACATGGGCACCCTAGAGATATAACCTATAACACGCCTCTCTGCAACCTCATAAAACAATGGGTTCATTGGGCACCTGGAGAGGGTCCCAGGTTCCCCATTTTGCACCTACTGAAGCCCAAAGCTTATTCCCAGAACTCATAAAGAAAGCCAGACCATCTTCATCTTTAGGGGATTTAGCAGTTCCCCAGTAAGTGACCCCTGCACTTGAGAACTCTGTATTCCAGCTCTGCTTATTTCAGAAGCCACACCCAACTGCTGTAAGATCCCCCATTTTAAGGGCCCACCCTTCAAGCTGGACAGTTTGGGGCTGACTGTCATCACAGAAACGCTTTAACCTATTCTTGCCTGGAGTGGAAGGGTCTTCCTCACCAAACTAGGCATTTGAAAAGCATGAATCAGGCCTCAACAAAATTATGATATTTTAACCCAATCATGAGCTTTTTTACAAAAATAATGAATGTTAGGTTCATGTTAAAGGACGCCCCCGACTTGGGACCACCTGAGTTCTCACCCCCCGCACTTACAACCATTTTTGTAAGTGCGGAAGGGGTCAGAAACCCCCGACTTAAGTTCTTGGCCCACATTTACGATGGCGCACAGCACCTAAGTAAATGCGGGTTCGAGTTATGACGCCCCCAACTTGCGACGGTTCCCCTGGAACCATTCGCATCGCAAGTCGGGGGCCTCCTGTATTTGTATACTGATTTCTGAGCCTCTTTGGTGAACTCAGGTCACATTTTTGACTGATCCTCTCCCCCCCCCCCCCCCCCCCCCATGGAACTGTATTTCTTTTCACAAAGTAAAAGTGGAGACTCTCACATAAATTACTTGATTTTAGGATAGAGCATTTTAAAAAGTCTTCAAACCTAATACTCTCAGAGAGAAACTGCGTGCTCAGTACCACAATACGGCAAAGTCTACAGGCCCAATTATGGTATTGGGTGGAGTGTTGTGTTTGGTGGCCATAGATCATATAGGGGTCTAAATAGTGTCCTCAATGTCCAAATAGTGACCCGGTCACAATTATGGGTCTGCTTGCATATATGTCTCCTTTCTCATCTCTCTGAGTGCACCCCTCCTCAAGCAGGTGTGAGGCCTCCTGCCTCGGCTTGTCTTGGGCTGGAGTTTCGCAATTCTTCTCCCCCAACCTACACCCTTCTTATGACAACTATTTATTAATATATAAGTCTGACTGGACAATTGTGCCTCTCCCCTTTGGGTCTGTAACCAGGGATAGTTACAAACAGCCTTCTTAAAATAAGTAGGTTTATTAGCAAATGGAAGAAAACATTAGAGAAACTTATTTCAGAACAACAAAGCTACCAGCTAAGTTAGGTGGGTTTCCCTCTCAAGTTGTAGGACAAGAACAGTTCCAATGTATGTTCTTTTAGGAAGTCTTGAAGCTCTTAGGACCAATGCTAGCGTCTCTTTTCTCTTCCAGAGACTTGGGCCTCAGAGTGCTCCCCATTTTCAGGGACAAAACAGCCTTTTACTGGCATTGAAAAAACTTCAAGTGGCAAGTGATTCTCTTTCCTCTCCCCTGCTGGTTTGATCCCAGTTTCTCTCTATTTTTTTTTTTTTGGTCCAGCATAAAAAAGCAATAAAGCCCAAGGCCCATATTTTTAAAGGTACCCAGGCAATATTGCAGTTAGTACTGCAGCATCTAACTAACCTAACCATTTTCAAAAGTGATTTAGGCACTTAAAATCCAAAATCCCATTGATAGTCAATGTGTTTGTGTGGGGGAAAGGTGTTCCTTATTGGACACATCCATCTGCTTATTGCCTTCAGAATGTGCCAGGTTATAACAAGAGACACAAATATGCAAAATATTTTCTTTGTAGGAATTTTCTTTCCACTCCTGCCCCTACAAGTCCCTCCTTTCTAGCACTGGAAAACTTATTTCCAACATTCCTTTCATATACAAATAGCTTAAGATAGCCTTAGTTTAAGAACATAAGAACATATAAAAGACTGTAATGGATCAGACCAAAGGTCCATCTAGCTCAGTATCCTGTCTGCCAGCAGTGGTCAGTGCCAGATGCCCTAGAGGAGGTGAATAGAACAGGTAATCATCACTTGATCCTCTCCTGTCATCCATTTCCTGCCTCTGACAGACAGAGGCAAGGGACACCATTCCAACCCATTCTGGATAATAAATATTGATGGACCTATCCTCCATGAATTTATCTAGTTCTTTTTTGAACCCTGTTAAAGACCTGATCTTCACAACATCCTCTGGCAAGGAGTTCCACAGGTTGACTATGTGCTACGTGAAGTAATACTTTCATTAGTTAGTTTTAAACCTGCTACCTATTAATTACATTTGGTGACCCTTAGTTCTTAATGTTGTGGGATCAAGTAAATAACTTATCCTTATTCACTTTCTCCATAACTGTCATGATTTTATAAACCTCTATCATTTCCCCTCTTAGTCTCCTATCTCAGGTGAAAAACCCCAGTCTTTTTAATCTCTCTTATTTATTGGTTTTGTTTACTCTCATCGCCCCCTACCTCCCTCTCTCCCTCTCTAAGGGTATGTCTACATTAGCCCCCTAGTTTGAACTAGGGAGGCTAATGTAGGCATTCAAAGTTGCAAATGAAGCCCAGGATTTAAATATCCCTGGCTTTATTTGCATCTTCTCGTCCAGGCACCATTTTTAAATCCCCTTAGTCCGAACTAACTGCCCACGGCTACACGCAGCAGTCAAACGTTAATTCGAACTAAGTCCTTAGTTTGAGTTAACTGTTACACCTCATTCCACGAATTTCCTACTTTGTAAGTCAGACTAGGTCTAGACTATGGGGCTTTATTGGAAAAAGTTACGCAATTTGCACTCTGCAATTTGCGTAGCTTTTTCCAATCGCTTTTGCGGAAGAGGCTTTTCCGCCATTTGGCCCTGTGTTGATGGGGCCAAATGGCAGAAAAATCCTCCTCTTGCAGCAGAGCCCTTATGCCTCGTGAAATGAGGTATACAAGGCTCTCTGAAAGAGCGTGTTTGCTCTTCCATGACAAAAAAGTGGAAGAGCAAACGCGTTCCTTGGATGTGGCGGAGTTTTTGTGGGATATCTCGGGTATCCTGCAAACTCCCCGTAGTCTAGATGTAGCCTCAAAGAAGACTCTATTGCAAAAATGAATTTACATTGACTCAGTGACACCTAACAGTGAAAAGAGGTTAATTTCACCATCATGTATGCAATATGGAGCCTTGACTTTTACTACATTTTGTGAGTTTGTGTGGATGTTTTTTTGTGTGGATGGTGTAATGAAAAAGATTTAAACACTTAACTCAGGCAAACAATAAAAGACAAAAATAAGTTGCAGACATTTCTTTTTGTGTTTTGGGAACGTGTTTTTAATATGGCAAACTGGGCCATATTTTGGATCACATCCTGCTCACTAATGGGAGATCCCTCTATTTTCACCAGGATTTGATTGGCACAGTATGTTGGTTTGTGGAGTAGCTAATGAATATGCAAAGCAGTAACTTTTCAAAACTCTCGGAATATTATACAGTGCAAGCTGCTGCTTCATAGGAAGTGAGAGATCCCCAAACCACTTCAAATGCTGGCCCCTGAAGACGCTATTACATTGCCATTATGATTAAACTTGTGTCAAACTGTTCTCTCCCTCTGGCTTCTGAGCTTTCTGTTGCTCCTCAGCGAGGAGCACTCTCATTATTGTGGATGGAAATGCACTCAACAGACTCAAGATCAAAAAAAGAGTGTAGAGCAAGATGTAAAATACTAGCCCAGTCAGAGCCAAATAAATGGCATATGATTTTTTTTCCTGCAGAGGAAGCAGTGTAGCGACAAACATACAGCTGTGCCTACTCTTTGGCACATAGTAGAAGTTGTTTGATCATTTCACTTGCCTACTTGCCAGTCAGCAATTAGATTGTTCAGGGAAGAGGTAGAGGGGAAGGGCAAGGTCACCCTAAGCTGTTCCATAGCAAGAGGCGCATACAGAATTTTCCTGGTCTACTAGCTGTAATTGCTTTTCTCTACATAAAGCTAGGTCCACTACTGTCAATTCTCCTACCTCACATTCCCTGCCACTATCATAGGTTCCTGCACGCTTCCTTTCTTTAACAGGGGTATAAAATACAGAGTGTGGGAGGAAACTGGACAAACAAGGGAGGTACAAATGGCTTGACATTTTGTGGGCTGTAGAACAGACTATGGAAGTTTTCTTCGGGATAAGACATAGAAAAGCGGGCTCTTGTCTACTAGTACTATTGAGGGTGAGAGGGAGGAGAGGGTTGTTTTATTTTTGCAGCTACAATAGCTTCATAGATGGATCCTGACTGTACAAGGTGCCTGCGTGTATAATCCAAAAGGTATTCTAGAATCTCTCATTCACTTTACTGTTTCAAGCATTATAAACACCCTGGAACTGGTCTTCATTTCCAGTTTTGATACAGATATTATAGAGTGTTCCACAAGCACAAATGAATAAAGTCTGGCCTCAGAAATCAACAGCCCCGTCTTTACAGACTATGCTAAACAGCAGTGAAACCCTTTGTTTCTGACTGACACCTATGCACAGACAAGTGTAGAAAAAATCCTGATTTAGCTTTATGCACATTGTCTGAAAGAGTCAAGTGACGATATTCACACAAATCCAAGCCTCAGACCTGAAAAGTCCTAAGTCTTCAGAGAGACAGGATAGCTGTTTTCAAGTATCTAAAAGGGTGTTACAAGGATGAGGGAGAAAAATTGTTCTTCTTGGCCTCTGAGGATAGGACAAGAAGCAATGGGCTTAAACTGCAGCAAGGGAAGTTTAGGTTGGACATTAGGAAAAACTTCCTGTCAGGATGGATAAACACTGGAATAAATTGCATAGGGATGCTGTGGAATTTCCATCACTCAAGATATTTAAGAGCAGGTTGAACAGACATCTATCAGGGATGATCTAGAAGGTGCACAGTCCTTCCATGGGGGCTGGGGACTGGACTTGATAGCCTCTTTGGCCTCTTGAGGTTCCTTCCAGTTCTGTGATTCTATGATTCAGGAAACCTGCATCTAGACTTTCCAGCTGGCTCCCATGTTAATAAAAGGCAGAACCAAACTGAAGGGTCTGACTCTGAACACTGCTGAACTTTAGTGAAGACTAGAACAGAACTGTGCAGTTTGGGCCAATTTCAGTACTGACAAAAAAGAAAGGTATATCTTTTTGGTATAAGGGAAAACAAGCTTACATAGCAAAGTGTTCTTAGTTCAGTACAGGATTGCTTATATTACACTAATAGTTGACCAATGACAACAGAGTACATGCTGGGAAGGCTGGCAGAGCATCAAAAAGCCATTCAGGTATCCAAGTGTGCTCAGGAGAACATTCAGTAAACAAAAGGGAAGATGTCGTTCTAACTTCTAGTCAGTAAAGATTAACTGAACATTAAGTGGTGAATTTTGAAACCTTTGGAGAAGGACCTGTATAACGTAGGTGTGAAACAGGCAACAGCAAAACAGTTTGCTCTAAATATTATTTGGTGCAACACACTGAAAATGAAAGTGAGAGTATATGAGCTAGGGAGAGGGGTGTGTGTGTGCGAGTGTGAGAAAGAGTCTAAAACTGATCAAATCTACCCAGTGGCCAGATTGCACTTATGGGCACTTGTGCACAGCTCCTGTATATTTTAACAGAGTTGTACATGTATAGATTCTGATTCTGCCATTGGATGCTTGTAGATTTTATGGAGTACATTCTTTCCAAAATGCCAGACAAATTTATAGTGCACTTTCTGTATACCAAAGAAACAGTCTGTATATTTTAGTGAGCCGTGCTTGTATACCAAAGGCTTATCTACACTTAGGCTATGTCTAGACTGCGCTCTTTTGCACAATAAAATATGCATAAGAGGCAAAGTGGTGAATATTGCCATTCCTCATTTGTATACTTAATGAGCCGCCATTTTTGCAGAAGGGGCTTTTGCGTAAAAAGGAGCCGTCTGCACAGCTTCTTTTTGTGCAAAAACCCCCTTTTGCACAAGAGCCGTTCTGCCTGAAAAAAAGTGGCAGAACGGCTCTCGTGCAAGATGGGTTTTTTGCGCAAAAAGGAGCAGTGTAGACAGCTCCTTTTTGTGCAAAAGCCCCTTGCGCAAAAATTGCAGCTTATTAAGTATGCAAATGAGGCATGGCAAAATTTACCCCTTCACCTCATTTGCCTATTTTCTTGCACAAGAGAGTGCAGTCTAGACATAGCCTTAGTTTTTGTAGCACTACAAATATATTGGTTTAGAAAAGGTATAAGCCTCTTTATACAAATGTAACTGCATTCACAGTTAGGGTTGTATTGCTTTAACTATACTGGTATAAAATTACACCTCTAATAAAAAAAGTTGAAAATTGTATGTACAGAAGGCCAAAGACACTAAAAATATACGTAGATAAAGGGAGGCAGAGTGGTTAACCTGGGACTCATGAGACCAAGTGAATTCCCTGCTCTTCCACAGGCTTTCTGTGTGACTTTGGGCAATTAATTAAGTCTCTGCCTAGATTCTCCTCTGTAGAATGAGAACAACTGTATTACTTACCTCCCAGCTGTGTTGGGGTGAAAAATAGGTTACAGATGGTTTGTGCTCAGATACTGAGGTAGTGGGCTACATATAGAATCAACATACAGGTACATAATATCCCAACTTACACCCCTTTTCTCTTTCTCACTAAAGCTCTATTCACAACTAGAATTATCTTCCTCTTGCAGCAGGCAAAAGCGGATCCCCATTGGCTCACAGTTTGTCAATATATCTACTTGCAAATTATTTTCATAGCTTAGAAAGCCTATGTATAGGCACATTCCTAGGCTAGCTTAGCCATGTCCATTTCTGGCCAGCAATGCACATTTTATTGTTACTCTGCCTGCCTGCAGGCATCATCACTCCAGCACTGGCGAAGCAGCCAATTTATGCCACCTCAGCCTCCCCTTGGCAGAGTTTTTACATTTCATCATTCAGACTCTCATGTACACAGAAGCCACTGAACCATTCATGCATATGCATGCAGCAAAGGGGGTTTGTTTGTTTAACAGAGCAAACCTAGGACTCAGCTTAGCAACATGTTTAGCTTGAAACAAACATTTGGGAAGCCTCCATACTAGCCTTTTTAAAGGGATAAACCGGTGATGGGCAACCAAGGACAGTGAGTGAGCCACACCAGCCCACTGGCCACTGGGGTCCACCTGTAGCCCATGACCCACTGTCTGCTTCCCTCCCCCACATACCTCTCTTGCAAAGGAACACTGGCACCCCACACTCCTCCTCCCTCCCAGTACTTATGGAGCCCCACAAATCTACTGATTTATGCTCTGTCCTGCTCCTCCCACTCCCTGCCAGAGCTTGAACAGCTGTGAACAGCTAATTCGCAGCCTTCCAGCTCTGGGAAGAAGGGGAGAAGCAGGGACAGAGCATGAATCAGCTGGTTCTTGGGGCTACGCAAATGTTGGGAGGAAGAAGGGTATAGGAAGTGCGGGCTCTAGCGTCCCAGTGTGCAGGAAGCGCGTGTGGAAGGAAGACAGACAGGGAGTCCGTTGGTCACAGGTGGAGCCCCAATTGGCCACATGCAGCCTGCAAGCCTCAGGTTGCCCACCTCTGATATAAACTATCTTGAGGACATTGACAAACATTACCCCAGGGGTAAAAGCAAATTCTGATGTATGACTTACTCTACCATTTTAATCAGCTCAGAATTTGGACCTATACATCACAAATTGTAACAATTGCTTCAATAATTTAATAGCACAATCAATGCAAGCCAGAGACATTGCTGCTCTAAGGCAGCTCTAAGCATTCACAAACCTCTTAGTACCAGCACACATTCTTAAACCTTCTCTATCATTCTGCCTTTTGCATTATTGTTTATTAGATTTAGCTTTAGTCCTGAGAGGTGTGGAGCATCAATAACTCCCACTAAAGTCAATGGGATTTGACACATGCAGGAGTGAGGTCAGCTCATCCTCAAATCAGGTCTTAGTGTATGCCACACAGGTTAACCACATTCATAGCTTGGGCCCAGATCCTCAAAGGTATTTAGGGGCTTATACCTTTGGTTTCACTGGATGCCGGTATGTACAGGTTGAAACTCTCTTGACCGGGATTCTCTGGTCTGGCAACATCCATGGTCCGACATGGAGAGTCCCAGTGGAGGGCCAGCAGTATGGATCTGTGTGAGGCCAGCAGGGCAGTGGTTTGCTCACAGGGAACTGATGGTGGGGCCACCCAGCACGTGGCAGCGAGGCTATGTGGCTGCCCAGGGAGCCCTGGTGCACGCGGCTGTTTGGAGCCCCGGTGTGCACACTGTGTCTGGTGGAGTCACAGCAGTGATGGCTGCCCAGCAGGGCAGCAGGGACAGCAAGAGGTGGGGAGCTGGCTGGGAGGCCAGTGGCTGGGCCATCGGGGCCAGTGGCAGGGGGACAGAAATGACTTCCTCTGGTCCAGCAAAATCCCTCCTCTAGCATCAGTCAGGTCCCGGGGGTGCCGGACCAGAGCTTCCCCCAACCCTACTGCTACTTTATGTAAGTCTTTTGCATGGTGGAGTTGGCAATAACAAAGACTGGGGTCAATCTTTAAAGGTTCCTCTTACAATATAAAACAGAGCCAGCTCCAGCCCCAACCCAGTGCCTGTATGAAGCAATATTTCCCCACTTGCAAGCTGGAGTCTGTGTATATCAAAAGAGAATTTTTAATAAAGGGAATCAAGCATTAGTTTGGGAAAATGCCACAACCACATTCAAAAGTATGTGACCATAAGCAAACCTGACCCCACAATGCACTGGGAAGTGTCCCTTGCTTCCATTGTCTGACAAATGACTTCACCTTTAACACATTACTTCCCTTGTCCTCTGCTGCACCCCAGTCACAGTTGGATGTCCTTGGGTAGCAAAAATCCAAAGTTCATACCTCCGTATGTTCACAGTTCATCTCATCCAAGATAAAGGGTAGGGAGAAAGTCAAAGAATGTCTCTGATATTGCTGTGAGCTTCTGTGACTAGCTGCTTGCTACTGCCTCCGCTGCTTTTCTCTGCGTCTTCCAGACATGTGCTGCTGCTGCGTTTCTGCTCATGTGCTGTCCTCTAGGACCTTGGCTGCCACATCTGCTAGACCATGTTCTGAGGTGCCACCACTTAATCCCAGGTCTTTAGTGATTTCAATGGTTAACAGAGAAGCTCACAGCCAATACAACCTCTGGGTTGTCTTTCATTTCACCATGGTCCATACACCATGGATTACACATAGCTCTAGATCTGCTTATCCATGAGTCAGCTCTAGTGAGCACTGAATCTAAACAAGGACTCTCAACTTAAATTAATTTGCTCTGTCTTGAAACACTGAAGAGGGGAAGGTCAAATGGCATCTAGGACTCTTTGGACAGACTCCATACCACCAAGCAGAAACAGCTGCCCCCACACCCAAACCCTATCTCTCTCTCCTTCACAGGGATTTGACAACCCCTGTTTAGGAAGTGAGGTTCAGTTTAGGGTCATCTCCTCTCAATCAGGACAGGCTAAGTAAAGTTATATTACCCTTTACTCACACAATAAGGATAACAACATTTCATTACCCTCACGCTCAATACTACCATAATTTGTAACCCCAAAACTATCATTTTGGCAAGCAGCTCCATCATGCTGCACACCTAGGCAGAGCAAGTGGGTCTGTTCCTGAAGTCTTTCCCCATAGCTCACCACTAGATGTCATGGGAGAGCTCATTCAGACCCTGCTTATGTATATTTATAAATAAATCATTGCATTGATGCTCTATACCCACTCTCTCACTGTACAATAAAAACAGACCATTATATGTATGTGACTGGCCTTATTTTAATAGCAGGCAACACTCATAGGCAGGTATTTTCGAATATAAAACTGCTGATATATAAATGTATAGCTCAGAATTACTTGATTCAAAATTTGCACAGATTTTTGTTTGGTGCCATTATGCAGCTGCTGTATGTAACAAATGCTGACAAACCAGTTTCCAGGTGAACAAGTGCTGCATGATATAGCATGATTCACATTAATGTTGACCTTTATCTTGTTTGTGACTGAAAATAATCAAAATTACTGGCATTAACAGTGTGCAAATAATGAAGTTTAATCTGGTTTGGTTACCTCTGCTTTTAACTGTGTTTCCATTTTTTCATCATTCAGGCTCTCAATATACGGAAGTTCCTGAACCATTCGTGTGTGGGCCTGCAGAGAGTCAGTGTTTGACAGTTCAGGAATGTAATAAAGCAGTATTGTACAGAAGCTGCATTAGCTAAGCTGTCAAACTACAACAACATTGATGTAAATTATCAAATCAAATTAGTCAAACTATCCCAGGGTAAATGGACATTTATAGTATCTGATGACCAAGCTCTATTTCAGGAGTTCTGAATGGAAATATTAATCATGTTGGCATTTGAGTTGTGTTAGCATAGTGTATTTTCTTTAAGAATGATTTTCTTGTAGATGGTACCATGATCACATGCCAAATTTCTTATCTGGCCATATAGCTGCCTCATATCTGATGTCCAACACAAGCCCTTTCCAAACAATACTAAAGGCAATGTGAGATGGTGACAATTTCTAATTATCATGAAGAGGATTACACCTACCTCCTACTATTGATACCAAAGAAAGGCCTTAGATTCTAGGTGTACTTTGCCTCATGCCAATAAGAAGTAGTTGTCATATATGCCTACCTCCAAACTGGCCTAAATAAATCTTGATCTGTCTTTTTTGTTCTGGGTATGTGCAGCTCACTCCTAGCACAATGGGGTCCTGCTCCATTACTGGGGCTCATAAGCACTGTGGTAATATAAATAACAACAACTACTAATTTTGACAGATGTATTCCTTAAACTAAAGATTCACCTTCTCCCTGTCTCTCAGGGCTGACTAAAATAAAATAAAATAAAATAAAATGTTTTATTCAGTCTCCTTTTCTCAAATACATGACATGCATTGTCTATTGCTCTGAAGAACATACAATTGGAAACACAAGCAAAGGGCATTGTAAGGTCTCACTTTGCCATGCACAGAACACCCTTCTCCTGTTGACTTCTGATTATAGAAGAGAAGGAAATAGGTAGGTATTTCAGGAGATGACCAAAGCCTGCTACCATTGTGTATGGTTGGATGAGCAGACAGGCAGTCTTCATTCTTCTCCAATAATTGGAACATTTAATGCCTTCTTCCCATGTGACAAATCTCAGAGGCAAAATATGGGACCATTTTAAATTATGGAGACTAGATAATGAGAACTGTAGTAATTTATTTTAATGTAAAGGAAATTTATTACTGGTACTTCATGGTGTGTAGTTGAAGTAAGCAGTTCATTTCTTTATAAGGACATCAGTTCTGATTAGGGCACACAGATACAGTAGGTAATTTAGTAAAAAAACAAAAAAAACAAAAAAGCAACATTGGATCAGGTCAGAAATTTCAGATTATAAAGACTTCAACAAAATGAGAGTGTGATAAACATTACCGGCATGAGAAAATGAAAGATCATGCAAGATTTCTGAAACTGTCTACTGGTTAGGAATATAGAATTCATTCTCAGTTTCAGAATAATTTTCCTTCAGCTTTTCCTGATTGCACTAGCAATGTTCTGAATCTAAGTCACTTTCTCATATTTGCTTGCTTTCTTGTTTTACTATGGAAGGGGTGTGTATTCAGTATTGTCTTCTTTTCTGGATGTTTACTAATGAATTCAATTGCCCTTGGATAATTATGAGAAAAACATTTCAGGCCACAGATTATACTATCTCTGTCTTTAAATATATATTTTTTTGTCTGGATTGAATGAGAATTTATTTTCCCCACAAAAATCAACAATAATCTTCTCATTGTTACTATCTTTCCTTCAGGAATACCTAAGTGCATACTGACATTCTGCATTTTTCCTTCTACCCCTTTCTCTCCTGGGGATCTCATCGCTACTGCTCCTTCAAACTGCTGTTTCTCTTTCTTGCTTTACATTCCTTACCCTTTTTCATCATGCTTCTCATAGTAGCATTCTATTCATTTTCTTAAAAAGAATCATCGTTGCTGCCAGCTTCTATCCATCATTGCCTAGGGTCCTTTCCCTCTTGTCTTTTCGGCAGGAGCAAGGACACCATTGTTCATTTCATGAGTACAGTTTTATTTTCCACCTCTTGAGCTTTTCTAGGTTAATGTTGCTATCTTCTTGCTATTACTTCTAGAACTCTGTCATCTTTGTTCCCTTTTAAATCCTAATCTCCATTTCACATGATTACTTCTTGCACATTTTCCTAAGAGACATGATGTGAGAGAAAGATCTCTGATGTATCTTTTCTTTTATTCTTTAATTCATCTTCCCTCTAAAATCTCCAGAGGTATATCACATATATTAAGCAAAGCTTTTTCTAGAGCTCCATTATTGGAAGGTCAAATGGGTATTTTTTGGGACCTGCATGGATGTCACTATTAAATAAAAAAAAAAAAATTCAGGAGTACAGGACTAGTTAGACCCTAGAAAATCTAAGATTTTAAGAGTTTAGAGTAAACACATACAATGTGGGTGCTGTGTCAGTGCTGTGCTGTAATTTATAATTTATATAAAGAATAAACATTTGCCAATATTCTGATGATGATTGCTGCTTAACTTAAGATAACTTTGTACAAGTGGCTGGCTACCAGTTGGCATGGAATACAAATCATTATTATTTATTCATTTCCCCTGCTGCTTAGTTATGGACATGGACCCTGTTGTACTAGGCAATGTACAAGACACAGGAAAAAAAAAAGATGGTTCCTGCTCTGCAAAGTTTATAATTTAAGTACAAAACATGAGACAGCAGACAGACAGAGAGATAGGGGAATACCAGGAAAGAAGGAGACAATATTGGTCTGTCTGCACCAGTGACACACCCAGTACACTTATTTTTTAGACGTCACAGCAAAGGAGTTTTGAAGAGCAATGAGTCTACTTTTCAGATTTTTATGTGGAGATGTTTTCAAGCAGGAGCAGCTTGTAGATTATGAATGAAAATGTAACAAGCGAGTGATGGAAGTTGCTGTCATGGGCTAATTGGAGCTGAGAATCAGCATCTTGAAAGTGAATGAGAGCTAACAAGAAGGGTGAGGATAGGCTATCAAGGGTTTGAAAGTGAAGACAAGTATCTTGTGTTTAATGCTATAGAAAAGGGGAAGCCTGTGGAAGGATGAAGAAGGAAAATGTCATTGCAGCAGCATGCTGTATGGATGTGAGTTGAGTAAGATTGCATTTGTCAAGACCAGTGAGGCAGAGGTTGCAGTGATTAAGATGAGAGATGAGAGCCTGAATGAGTATTTTAGCCATGTGGACAAACAGAAAAAGCTATATTATAGAGATGTTTTACAGAATTTTGGTAAGAGTTAAATAAAGCCTGGATATGAGGACATAGCGAGAGGTCACCTCACATTATGGGCCTGATTGACGAGCAGTATAGTGGTATTGTCTACTGTGATGGAAAAAGTAAGTAATGCTGAGGTTTTGGGAGGGGCTTGTTTAAAGTTATGTCATGTTGATGTTTAGACATTTGTGAGGAGATGTCAGAGAAAGGCAAAGATTTTAGGACAGGAGACAGGCTTGGAGTAGTGAGTCAGATCTGTGAGTCATCAGTAGAGAGACAGAAGCTGAATTTGTGTTTGCAAATTGAAGTTACCTAGAGATAAAATGTAGAGGGAGAGAATGGGACCAAGATCATAGCCCTGTGGAATCCCCATAGAAAGTTGAAAAAAGGATGAGAAGGATCACCTTAACTTGTGTCTTTAATATTTGTTTAAATATTTTATATGAGGAAGAATCAATTTACATTAATATTCAACTGCTCCACAAATATACCAAAAACTAATCTGTTACCAGGATGTTCTTTAATCTTGACACCCTGAAGTTAATTATTTGTAAAATGTATCATTATTCCTCAATAAGGAGATATTTTTAAAAAGTATATTGAAGTCCTTTATCCAGAGGAAAGGCATATTTTGTCTCATGACTGAGATGTGGGCTCTTGGGCCTAGTGATGGGAGCCAGAACAGGAGTTGGAATCCAGGTATTACAGGGTCAGAATCTGAGTCAGAAGCCAGATGCCACAGGCAAGGTCAGAGCTGCAGTCAGAGATCAGAAACTGGAATTAAGGGTGAGATCAGGGTTACCTGGAGTGAGACAAGGCAGAAGCAGAGCTGGAAACAAGCAAGTGCAGGAGTGATCAGCCATGATACCGCTGCTGCTGCTGGGCTTGTGAGCTGGTCTATTGACTCTTCCAACCATTCAGACAGCATATCCAAACAGGCAGGCTACTACAGGTCAGCTGCATTTGTTAGGTTGCCCAGAAACTAGCTCTGCTGCAGGCCCTGATTCCTAATGTAGCATAGGCAGTGGCAGCAGAAGCTTTGTCACACTCTCCTTCCAGTCTGCTCCAGCCCTGAAGACATATCTAGTCATTAGAAAGTATTTTGTTCTCCATCTTCATTCCATTCTTGGCCTCTCCTCTGACACCGTCAACAAGAGGGCTAATTTGCATCATTTCTGATGATGTGGTGTAGAGACTTACCCAGTAGGAACTGGACTGAGACTAACAACTCATTTCACTTAGGCTGACATAGTAATAAGTTACTAAGAACTTTGGCTCTCTTCTGCACTGTGACTTTTCAGAGAAAGACTTCATATTCTATTTCCAACACCTTGTATCGTTCACTCCACTCCCAATTTTACATCTAAATGTTGTAAATTCCTGAGTCCTAAAGGAAAATATAGCTTTGGTCGTCTAACTTAATTCAAAGTTATACTTGGTGGCAGGTGGGGCAGATGTGGAGGGGATTCAACCTCCCCAACCCCCCATTGAAAGTGCATATGCTATCCAAGTAGATTCATATGTTGCCTGCATCTCTTTAAGTTCTTTATTTTTATTGTAAATCATTTTAGCATAGTGGGGGATACCAAGAATTCCCAGCCTACTCTTCAGGGCCCTCTCAGAAGGAAGAAGCATTCTCCCAATTATTAACTATGCACAATTTAAATTGCTTTGGAGCTTCAAAGCAGCTCTTTGATAGATTGCCACGAGTGCTGTCACAGGAGTTGTATCAACATCATCCCTTTCCCACTGCTATCTCTTTAATAAAATAACCGCTTTTCCGTGAACAGGGATTAATCAGCACCTCTGCCTAAAAGGAAATCATATCGTATCAGTGCGTGTTGTACACAGGCGCCACTGTCACTATGAAAACACATTTTTGACAACTGTTTGTTAGTGTTGAACCCAAGGGATATTTATCTGTGGACACCTGGATTCTGAGTTCACACACTGCCTACAGTGGGCATTGCTAGCAGCTAAAAGTGCAGAAGTTGTGATCCTTATGTTAGATTTTAGAGATATCAGATCAGAGGCTCTCCTGAACCAAGATCCATGCAACAGAGGGGAAGGAGGCTATCAGCGATTCACTGAGGAATTCTCTGCTGGGCAACTAGGCACAGATTCTAGCATCTTTGCACTACATTAGCAGCACAAAAGGGTTGAAACCAGAATGGAGGGTGGGGGAGAGAGAAAGAAAATCTTGCATAAGGATATCGCTACACTGCAGGTATGTTCACACTGCTATCTAAGGTATTGCTGCACAGATAGAGTATTAAAAATGATTCCCCAAGTGGAAGTGACTCCCCATAATTTGTTCCC
>CM057847.1:87596104-87615871 GCA_030068395.1 Apalone spinifera
ACGTGGAGGAGAGACCTGAAAATCCCGTTTTATGATGGGCTAATTGGCTAGTTGGTATATAAATACTCAGGAGGAATATTATCACAGAAAGAACTACAGAAACTATTCAGTAATTGGACTCAAAGAATCATTCAGGCTAATGTCTACATTATAGATGAGACTGAAGCAGCCACAATCAATCTTTTGGGGTTTGAATTAGTGGGTGTAGTGAAGACATGCTAATTCGAACAGAGTGGGCGCTCCCTTCGATTCAGGTAGTTCTGCTTCTACAAGCAGTAAGGGAAGTTGAAGGGAGAGCATGCTCCCTTCAACTTCCTGCAGTGTGGACACCACCAAAATTTGAGTTAAGATACTTCAACTTAAGCTATGCAATTAACATAGCTGAAGTTGCGTATCTTAATTCGAACTTATCCCCTCGTGTAGACCGGGGTAAGAGAACTGTCAAAGCTTTCCTTTATCTGGCAATTGAATTGCTGAGGTTCTTGATGTTGCAGACTAGAGAGGAGACATCCAGGCTCATCTTTCAAGGCCAATGTGGTCTGTGAGAAGCCTTGACTTAGGTGTGAAAGTAAGGGTCTAGGGTAGGAAGAAGAAACAGAAGCGGCAAGGTTGGAGAAAAAACATGGGGAGGGTGGGGAGAGGAGAAAGCACTGCTTCCAGGGACAGGGCACAAATACCTGACCTGAGAGTTCTGTGAGAAGAGAACTGGCTGTGTGATGCTTGTTATGCCCTTATTGAAGGTGGGGCATTGTACAGTTCATACACACACCTGTTATGCTAAGATATGTCACCAATTTTCTGTTTTAAACAGGAAACTGTCCAGCAAAATCCTGAAAATCTGTATGGCTGTAGGAAGGAGCACAGAGCAAAAGGACCTCAGTAACCTGATGGACTCTTAGGCATTCAATTCTCATGCTCCCTTTTTCAAGTTTTCTATCAAGAGTAAAGGAGAAAATGGCATTCAGTCTGGAGGATGACACTTGTATTTAATCTTGTTTGTACCCATTTCTAGTTGCTCTGCCAAGCAAGCATGAATAGAAACTAGAGTCGTCTTCTCCCTATGATGCATTGGATGAAGGCTCCTGTGAGGAATGAGGGTACAGTGTTCATGTTGAGCTAGCAGTCTGAAATAGCACTCAAACATTTAAAACATTTTTCAATTTTTTTTGAGTTGGTCCAGCTGATTAAGATTCCATAGATTTTCTGTTGCCTTTCAAACCAATCAAAGGTACCTCCAGGGGGAAAAAAACTAGCAACTCCCCAAAAAACCCAGGGTGGGAGCATTACACAGGGAAGGGAGCATAGCATCTCTATTGCAGGTTTCAGGTTGTTTCAGATCTTTATTGTCCTTGCTATATCCAGCGGCTTAGCCCTGAGGTCACTTTGCTAGTGGGTGGGAAAAGCTTCACTTCATAACAATACAATATAGGCATTCTTCCATCCTGATTCAGTGGTAACGTAAATCACAGAGAAGTGTGGTTCCGGAATTTGCCAGTGTACCCATCCAGAATACCCACCTGTGACTGCACATTACAAAGTTAGGGGTTACACTTGAAAATGGCTTTTTTTGTGCAGTTGTCTACTTGGAAAGAGGAAATGCTGGCTATGTGCACAAATGCTCATTTGCATCAGTGTAAAGTACTCATACTTTTCAAGTGTAATTCAAATGGCCAGATTTTTTTTAATTTGGCCCTTAAAGCTTACAAATAATCATCAGCTTTGCAAGCCCAAGTACAGAGGCATTGTCTTCTATGCTTGTATAATTCATATCATTCCTTGGATTTTTTGCTTTGCCTCCTTATCAGCAACTCCCCCAAAAAAGGAGTTCTTTAGAATTATTTGGTTAAAATAGATTTTCTCTTTCAACTTACAAAAAAAAAAAAAAACAACACACACGCACAACCCCCCATAAGCAATCCTTGTAGTGTGGTCTGGAGGACTGTTAGTCCTATTGCAGTTTAGAATATGAATAGTTGAATAAAAAGGACAGTGAACCCACTGGGGTTTAGCTCTCGGGATCATCATATACTTAGAAGCTTTCCCTAAGTAAGGAATCAGTTTGGAGTGCTGAATAAACTGCTATGGTAGAAAAAAATCTAGGGTATCAGCCATCAAAGCTTTTAGTACTAATAACAAGCAGATGTTAGTAATAGGCCTGATCAGAAAGCATTTTCAGCATATATTTTATTTGTCAGAAAACTTCTATTTACATTGACATGTTTAGAAGGAAAATGTCAATTTTGACAATACTTTTTGTGAGGAAAAGTTCGAACAAATTGTCTTATTTTGAATGGGCTAAAGTAAAAAATATTTCTACTTAATAATTGATTCTTTTAGTCCAGCTATTAAAATTATAATAAAATAAATATTTTGACATCAAAATGGAGCATTTTTATCAAAACAATTTGACATTATCAAAATGAAATGGAACAGTAGTCTTGCACCAAAATGTCATGAGTTTAATTCCACAGAAAATGTGGCTCTCTGTTCAAGTTTGGAATGGAAAAAAAAGTTGAAATCTTGGAATTTCCCGTGGAATGGAAATTCCCTTTTCTGGTCAGATCAAGTTGTGTATCAATATCTATGTGTTCTCTGTAGGCCAGAGGCTACGAGCAGCTCCATCAGCTTCCATGGAATGGACTTGATTAATATGCAGTTCAGCAAGGGAGAAATCGGTACATGACTATTACTGTAACTTTTTTCCTCCACTGTTAATGAGATTCTCTTTGCAGAGTCAATGAGAGAGTGATTCTGAACTGGCCGATCATCAAAAAGAGTACCACCTGTACTTACTGTCCTTCTCCCTCCAATAGACTTTGAATTGAAAGGATGCGATAACCCTAAACAGTGATAGTAGAGATGTAAGGCACTTTCTGGGGGATTGATAACCAGCTGGGAGGAGCTAATGGCCCAAATTTAATTGAATCATTAACTTCAACCAGTTATTAATTCCAATGAAATGTTCCATGCTAAGATTATTGCTGCTATCTTAAAGTGGCAAGTTCCCCCTTCCCTTTAATTCTACCTATTTTGTGCCAATTGCACTAATAGTGTGTGGGGTGGAGGGAAAGCATATTGATCACTAGTCCTAACAAGGGAGGACAGTGGCATGAGACCTTTGAGTGCAATGCAATCTTGCCTGAGAAAGGGAGGAGAGAGAGAGAGAGAGTGTTTTCAAAGGGCTCCTACTAGATTTCACCAGTGTGTGTTATAGAAGTTCTGAAGTTAGGATAACCAGTTACAAGTCTGTTGTCTCCTTTTTCATATGTATTATATTTCAGAAATGAGACAGGGAAATGATTAAATGACATTAATGCAGAATATTATTCAAGAAGTCCTATTTAAACTACAATTAACTATTCCACAAAGCAAGCTGCCCCACAAGTGCTTGTAACATATCAAGATATAAAGCAAATACATGGTTATTTACAGAAGACATAAAAATGTAACAAGAGAAGTTATTGATGAGTGTGCCACTGTCAGTGAAGCTCAATAGCATTTCCAGATAAATCACATCCATAGCATTTTACAGCTTCCTAACAATAATGGAAGCTGGCCTCTTATTTTTAGTTAATGCAATCAAAGGGATGACTTTTGGCTTAGTGTCATTTTGTGTGTATGTTTTGAGTACAAAGTAAAAACAAAGGTGAAGCTAATGAAATCCTGATGGAAAAATAAAAGCTACCTTTTCCGCTCCTTCTCTTAAAACATCAGGGACAACCTCTTGAAATCATCATGAACTTAAAAAGCCCCTCCAGGGCACATATTAGAGAAGAATCATAGTCAAGATAATCCTTTGTGAAACACCACTCACTGTGAAAAGGTTACAGCAGAGATGAATTTGGCCCTGGCTATGTGGGAAGGGGAATGAAAGGTCTGTGGATGTTAAGATCAAGTCTGAATATTTATTTTACCTGTATCTTTATAATCTAAAAATACCAGTAAGCACATTAATACCTAGTCACAATTTGTTCTTTCCTTCTGCAGTGCAAGTGTAAGTGAGAACCTATAACAGAGTACAAGGGAGAAAGAATTATAACAGGGGTGGGCAAGTACCAACCCGGGGCCAGATCAGGTCCACCAGAGTTAGTCCCTGGTGGGCCCCCACCTCTGTGTTTACTTGAGCCTCCACGATGGCCTCTTGATGGCCACAATTCATGGCCAACGGAAGTGGCAGGAAGTGGTGTGTCAGTCTGCACAGCTTCCCACTGCTCCCATTGACTATGAATGGCAAGGTGTGGCCAACAGGAGCAGCAATTGCCTGATACCTGCAGAGGCTCAAGTAAACGTAGTGGCGGTGGCCTGTCACAGACTAACCCTAGCGGGTTGACACTCTTTTACTGCCCATCCCGAATTAGTAGGTAAGTACTGCTACCCAGTAGGAGGTACTGTATGAAGCATAAACCCAGGACACTTTGTGAAGCCATTTTAGAAATCCAAATGTTTTATAATCTTTTCTTATGCAGTTTCAAAAAACCCCAGGTCATTGTGACAATTTTTGCAATGGAGCTAATATAAATTTGTAGACCCACTTATCTTAACATCTCCAAATACAAATCAACAAAGTCTCTATGTAGTAACCAGGCCTTTAGCTAGAATGACTAGATAATGAAAGCAAATTATATCTAAATACCGGGAAAGTGATCTCCCCACAGCCTTTCAGTCATCTTAACTAGAAATGTTAGTTTATATTTTTGGTAACAGTTGGTCAGAGTGCCCATTTCAAATGATGGTTTATTGATCTAAGGCCACTTCCTTAAGGGAAGTCAGAAACATGCCCCCCTCTCAAGAAGGCATTAATGATCCAGTAGTTACAGATCCAGCACTTCCTAATTAATCTTCATTACCCAGGAAAGCCTTTTTAAAAAATGTTTACTTAACTTATCATTACAGGTAATGGGTATTGGTCCCAGCTCTGAAGCCACCAATTAGTTTGTTACATGAAATTCTATTAGTGCTTAAAGGACTGTTTTCTCAATAAGTCTTGCAAAGATTCTGCAAATAACTGTGCAGAGAGACAATTGATTGCCAGAGTCTGTGAAAGCAAAATTACAGTCACTTTTGATCATACTGCTGGAATGAGCTGAGGGTGTAGGCGCATTCATAGATAACACGTGCCTTCTGACAGTGAGGGGCGGGTACAACTCAAGTCATTCTCCCTGCTCACTGTATTTCTCTCCCCTCCTGGAATGCAGAAGCCCCTCCATGCAACTCCCAGCTGTTTCTCTGCTCCTAATTCAGCCTCTCCCTGCCCACCATAGCTTGTTGGCTGAGATGCTCTGTAAGAAGGTGAGCCCATGCAATCGGGGAGAGGGGGGAGAAGGGGAAGAGAAAGAGATCCTATATCCCCCCTTCCCCCATGTTGCCTCTGCACACACTTATTCTAGATTAAGGGGGGAGGGACAAAGACTCTGGGAGCATTTTCTCAGCAAAAGAATGTATCTGAACTGAACACAAAATTGCAGCTCGCTCCTGCAGACACCAGCATCCTAGACATTTAAGTATGATGAACAACAACAACAACAAAATCCTGACAGTTGCATAGCTAAATAAACCACACCTGACTCATTTTTTGTGGATTTCATAACTGCAGAAGAGGAAAATATTTGGTGAAAAGTGATTAATGAGACAACTGATAATCGATGGATGTTAAAACAAAGACCTTCTCTTAAGAGGTGCTGGCAATGTTAAGCATTCCAAGTTTTTAAATCAGGCATACACAGTTCTACCCTTCTGGAGTACGTGGTCTCATTAGAAACTACTTCCTGCACAGTGTCTCCAACCATAAGCCTCATCACCATTGCTCTCCTGCTTTCAGCTGGCCAACAATCAGAATAATTTACAAATGCTTCTTCTCTGGAGGAGCACAGCAACAAAAACAAAACAGGCAGACAGCAAGGTGATGTCACCCACCCTGCATTTCTTTTTTCCTCTCTCCCATGCCTGGGGCTCCGCTGGCACAAGATTTCACATTGTCCAGATGGTGGCCCTCCACCTCCTGCTTCAGCTCTTTCTCTGCCTAGTCACTGAATGCCAGGCGTCTAGTGAGAATCTGAACTTCTTTATCAAAGAGGGTGATGTCATTTATCTCATACCTATTATGTAGTATGACTGATTGGGAAAGCAACAAAAGGAGACAGTGCTGGAGGAGCACATTTCATTTCTGCACTTTTTCTGCTCTAGTGCGTATAGGCATGTAATGTCAGGAATGCAGGTTAATGACAGACTGAACTGCACACAATAAAGGATTCTATTGAGTACCTGCATGTGACTTTTTTTCTCTCTTCAATATTTGGCTGAAAGATTGAATGTTAGGGAAATGCTTAGTACTAAAGCACTGTACAGTTGTAGATACTTTCTGACAAAAATGTCAAGCTGCTTGCATTAGAATAGACGTGAGCCTAAATAAAACCCCCAGAGTTTAGAAAAGTTCACGTCTCATTCTGAACTTTGCTTCTCAGCCTCAGTTATTTCACTCTGGCACCATTCACTCTGTTACCGTGTCCAACATGGATCCAAATGTAAGGTCAGAATTTTGCCTTTACCGTATTTGCAAAAGTGGAGAGAGAAAATGAACTAAGAGATGGTAATTTCATTTCTTTCCCCCTTTATGGATGTATGGGAGTTTAGAGTCTCTAAAATGCTGCTGGTTTCCCTACTTTAGACAATGAATCTTAAGACCAATGTAGCATGGAAAGTGTCAGCAACATGCCTAGCTGTTGACTTAAAAGAAACCATTCTAATGCTAGCAAATCAAGTGCCTGTTGTGGACGAGGCTATATTATAGGCAGTATCTAAGAATCAAAACTCCTAGCTGGGAACCAAATCAGCTCAACTGTTGGGTAGTTTTGTTAAAAAAACAAAACAAAACCTATTAATTTTATAAGAATGTATTTAGTGTTTAGGCCATGAAATCCTTACAAATTGCTGCATGTGTTAACCTCACTTGTAATACCGATTATTAAGAAACATGTACATTTGGTTTTACAATTGAACATATTTGCTCTTCATTTGTATACCCAGGCACAGGACTTCTTTCCCAGCCTATTCAGGAGACATATCAAGACTAAATGGGCCATTAAGTAGCATCACAGCATAAAGGATTGGTGAATGGCCCAATCACGTTTTGGAGTTACTACCGACAAAGGAACATGTGTCAGACTGGAAGAATAAATGTGAAAGCAAACAATGTCACAGGAAAGTTTTATATATTTGCATGGGTGGTAGATGAAGGTAGGGCTGGGGAGGCAAGCCCCTAGCCCCACCCCTTCTGCCAAGGCTCCAACCTTCACCCCTCGGAATCAGGGCAGTGCACTGCACACCCCCCACAGGGAAGGGAGGAGCCCAGAGCATGGGGAGGGAGGAGAGTGCCCAGCCTGAGCCTCATCAGCTGCAGAGCCCAGGGAGGGCAGGTGGCGTGTGGCCTGGTTTTGGGGGCGGAGTGTAGGCAGGGCCAGGCTGGTGGTTTGGGAAGGCAGTGCCTTTCCCTGCCTACCATACTTGCTGTTTGAATTCTCACAGGACTAGACATGCTAAAGCAGAGATCCCACAGTCAACCTTGGTGTGACGAGGCGGCCCGCCTCCACCCCGCGGAGGTGGACTCGCCCCGCACTGAGCCTGCGGTCGCACTCACACTCCTGGGGGCGGCCCGGGTGGAACGGGTGGCATGCGGCCCCTGCACCACGGCGGCCTTTCAGCTGAGAGGCGGGGACGAGGGGGGGCGGGGCCGGTCCCGAGACGGGGCGTTGTGGGCGGGGTGGGGCGAGCGTATGTGACGTGTGCAGCGGCTGACGCCACGCTGCGAGGACGTCGGCGCGGGACTTTTAAACTGGGACAGAGGCTGGAGAGGGGGGGAAGCCGAAAAGCCGGAGAGCCGGAGGAGGGTAGGACGAGCCGGAGAGAGTCTAGAGGGGGAGGACGAGCCGGAGAGTCTGGAGGGGGAGGCGAAGCCGGAGGAGGGAAGGAGCAGCCGGTGGAGAGAGTGAGGGGGGGCGGGAAGTGCCCTGGGAAGGCTGACCCCACGGGGGTAGGAAGTAGCCCAGGGCGGGGCGCGGAGCCGGTGAGTTTCGGGCGTTAGCCCCGCCGGCTGGGCAGGTCCACGCGAACCTGTCCTTAGGGCCCTGGGCTGGGGCCCGTGAGAGAGGGTGGGCCCAGGCTTCCCTACCCCCATGACCCAGAAATCGCAGACGGATTTACGCGTGGCAGCGGGAAGAAGCCCGGGGACTGTTGAGGACCCACACTGGGGGTGCCTAAACACGCGGTGGCCTGCGCAGGGTGGGCGCGCACCCGTACACTTGGTTTGCTCTGAAAGACTTTTTGAATCGACAGATCACTACAACTCTGTCACTGTTAGGATTTTGACTGTAATTCATTCGCGTGGGTATGTTTGCTTTAACTTGTAAATAATGCATTTCTTTTTCCTAATAAGCCTTTAGACAGTTTATTATAGAATTAGTTACAGGCATTGTTTGTAGTGTAAGATCTAAGGTACAAATTGACCTGGAGTAAGGGTGCATTTATACTGCGCCATTATTTTGAGATAACTAACATTATTTCAAAATAACAACGTGAGCATCTACACAGTCATTCTGTTATTTCAAAATAATTTTGAAATAACAGATTGCTTATTCTGAAATCTGTAAACCTCATTCTACGAGGAATAATGCCTTTTCCGAAATAAAGCATGGGTAGATGCTCCACTGCTGCTATTTTGAAATAGTCCCTCACCAGGGCCATTCTAAGTTATTCCTCCCCAGTGCCTTCTGGGGCTCTAAATTGAGGTAGCACATCTACATTAGGGAAGCCTCCTCGGACTAATTTTGAGGCTTCCCTGCAGTGTAGACGTGCTATTTAAAAATAAGTCATGTTGGAATAACTATTCTGGAATAGCTTATTTTGAAATAGCCATGCAGTGTAGATGTACCCTGTACAGTGTAGGCTGTACTCTTGGAACTGGTAGTAACCTGAATATTTTCTGATTTTTTTTTAAGTGTAACTGACCATTTATGACTTGGATGTCAAGATAGACTAGAGAGCCTTGCTGCCAGGTAAAGGTAACACTGGTAAAGTGAGAAAGTTCACATTTGTTACTGGATTAGTGAAATCTAACGATGGAACATAGCACCAGTTTGAAAGTCTGCTCTGAGGCAGGCACTCACTTTTGTGAGCCAGTGTAGAAAGCCACCACTAGGAACAACTTACTCACTGTCTATTCAGTTCTTGGCCTCTGAGATTTCTAACAAGGGATTAATTAATGCTAGTTATGAGGATGTTTTCTGGGATAGGGAGTCCTGTCTGCTGGGGTCAGGACTGAGATCCATCAAGGGCATTCCACATGGCTCCCTAGTCAGTCATTAGGTTTGTAACAATTTTCATTACTAACCCAGACTGGATTCAAAGTCTGAAAGGGAGATTTTAGTACTTAAAAGACTCTGGACCTGATGTCCCATTGTCCTATATCTGATTCCGTCATTCACAGCAGAGCAAGGTGAGTGTAAAAAATTCTACTCTTTTGATCTAGCAGCATTTTATACCCACTTCATACTGCTGTATTTGACTTCATAAGGTGCAGAGCAATGGAACAACAGGCATACTAACTCATCACCAGCCCTTCAGTCATATTACACATGGGCAGTGTAGCAACTCCAGAATTTAGTGCTTAGATTTGTACTTCAGGACTAAAATCCTTCTTTCAGTATAAAAATTAAATATTGTTTGTATTTGGCCCACAGGTCTATTGACACTGCATGTTTTTTTCTGGTTCTCTTTGCAAGAATTTGCCTTGTTATCCCTCATTTGTTTGAGTTCCTCTAACTTAAATGTTGCATAGTCTTTACATTTCAACCAGCAATGTTTCTTTACAATCTTGGAGAGACAAGCTCAATAGTGAAACTTGGAATATTAAAGTGCTAAACTTATGACAAATAGCAATAAATGGCCTTAGTTTCTCCAAAGGCAATGGACATGAGAAATGTTGACTTGGGACCCACACTCAGTTATGGATCTATAATATTATGAAAATGTGTCCTTATAAGGAAGGGTAACATGGGAGAATGGATAGAGATGTGGTAAAGCAGGGACATAAAGAAAGGGATGGAAAAGCATTAAGGGTTGTGTGGTGAAATACAAGGATTTAAGGGCACTGAGAAGGCAGGGAAATAGCAGCCTTTTCATATCTCTATCCGACACACCTGCTGTCACTTTCCGGCGACAATAGTGGGAGAAAAGGCGTCACTCTTCCTAAACCACAGCAAGGGTTCTTCAGTAGCTACCCTGCAGAGTCAACCAGTTATCACATCTTTATGACCTGGTCAGCTCAGGAGTACTTAAGGGCTTGCATATGTCTGACAATTTTAGATGTTATTTTAGTTTTCAAAGGGTATTAAAAGCACATTACATACTTGGCAGAGCGTGTCTGTTGATAAAATCATTTAATCTCCTTGAGCTTTTAGTTAAGCTTGTGCATTTGAGTGAGATTTAGAGGACCTGGATATGTGTACTGTGAGTGATTATGTGTGGGAAGTGAAAGAAAATTAGCTAAGGAGGTGAATTTGTGGGTGTTCTGATGTGTGCATGAATGGCATTACTGTTACTATTATTGTAGACCTAACTGGAGAGCTCCTTGATCCTATGTTAATTGTAAAGCCACATGCATCTGTTCACTTATATTCTGTTTTATTTCAACAGTTGCCTCAAAACTTGTTTCTGTTGCCATTTATTGTAAGCAGGATATTAATTTTCCCCTCACAGAAACTTTTTTCCTTTAAAAAAGATACTCATTTTTAAGCTTGGTGATATAATTTTTAGTTCCTTACTGCTTCTTTAGTGTGTTGTTACTATCATTGAAATGCCATTTTTAGTGCAATCTACCAGGCTCTTTAATCCTATCAGTTCAGAATAAACATTGTATAAGTCTCTTCTATGTCTCAAACGTGAACACTTCCCAAGAAACTTATAAATGATTATGATATGTATTAAAACGTCCCCTCTATAATTCAATGCACGGTGAGAAGTGGGCAGAGGTGGGAGTAACAATTCTAATTTCTTCTAGGAAATCCTTTTTTCTTATAAAGCTACAACACATTAAAAACAAATTATACTCAGCTTGGAAAGAAATGTCAAATTTCAAAACATAAGCTTGTCTGATGCATTGGGGTTTGCATTGCTCTGTAAATCAGAGACAGCATTCCTATGAGTCTTTAAATGTAGCAAAAATTTAAAAGACACCAATGTTTTGATCTTCAATGTACCAACCATATGTTAATATGTGTGTGCACATGCGTGTGTCTGGGTCATGGTCACCTTTTATAAGCAGATGTATGTACATTGCAGTATGTTTTATTTTTGTTGTCTTCTCCTTTACTTCTGTGTGCAAAACAGGATATTAGGAGAAGGAATTAAAAAAATGTATCTATAAATAAATCAATTCCTATTCTCCCTTTAGCCACTATTAGCTCTGTGGTGAGATGCCCTTTTATCAGCGTAGAAATGTGACAATTAAGCTCTCTTTAGTCCAATTCACATCCAAAGGTTGATCCTGCATTTTGTAGCCTGGATGCTAAGCTACTTGTACGTGTTTTGCAGCTTTCCTAATAAGGCTCTGCAGCAGCTTCAAGGTGTGCAACATGCAGCATCAAGGATTGTTATTCCTGTGAAGTTAGCATATCCCTTCAGTTTTGAAGAGCTTAGCTGAGTTCCTATTCAGCCTGGATTGTACACGACATTGAACTATTGGCTTTCCCTCAAGGCAGTACATCAATTCAGTGGGCTGTTGGCTCTTCTTATATGCTATGTCACACATTACAATCCACTGCTTGCAGTCTGTGCCTCATTTCAAGCTAAAGTCCTATGGGTTTAACTTCAGGGCATTTTGTTGTTTCTGTCATCTGGAATTCTTTCCTTTCTGAGATTTGTTGCTGAATCTTATGTCAGGGGTTTTGTTTGTCTATTTAATTTTGTTTAAAGGGCCACCAATCCCTTGCGGAAAACACTGAAAAATATTCTATTTAAAAACAATGATGACAACAGATTTTCTGTATTTCTATTTCTGGTCTTTATGTTTTAAGGTCTGTCATGATCATGAGAGATGGCCGGCAGCCTGGTGACTAAGGGGATAACTACACCTAGCCAGGTGGTGTGGCCAATGGAAATGTAGGTAGGAATTTCAAACTGGGACAAAGGAATTTTTGGGTTTTCCCTTTTTTCTGAGAGTTCCCTCCAGCTACTGAGGGAGACAGACATGTCTCTCTCTCTCCAAAAAACAATTCTTCACTTTCTGTAAGTAGGATAAAGTTTAGATAAATCCGTTAGGTTTTATTATTTTATAGTTTGGGAAACGGGATCTGATGTTTTGGCTTTCTTTTGTAACTAAGTTCTAGGCCCATGGAGTTTCTCCATGAGTATATTATTTTGTTACTTTTCCATCTAGTCATTATGCTTGCAACAGGAATATTGTGGTGATAAAAAGAAAAGAGAAAACTTTTGTTATTAACCTGGTATTAGTTAATAGCTGTGTCCTGGTTTGTACTTTAGGGCTGAGATTTCCCAAGTGATTTCTCCCCTGATTTTTCATATCAATACTTGGGTAGTGGCAGTGGAGTTTTTATCCCCCCCAAAATCTAGGGTTTTAAGATTTTGGGGGGAAGTTTTATACCAAAGCCTGGTAGATAAGGTTTTGGGGTGTGTTTGCTGGCCCAGGCTTCTGCATTTATCGTGCCAGAGTGGGAAAGGAGCCATGACAAGGTCTGAATGTCTAAAAGTAATTAATGGATTTTCCATGCCTCAGTTTTGGAATCCCCCATTTGAGTTCCATTCAAGACATCTACTTTTCAGAGGTAAATGATCAGCACTTTTGTAAAAGTCTCAAGTTGGGGAGGTGCAGGGTGTGGGCTCTGGGAGGGAGACTGGGTGCAGGATGAAGTGTGGGCTGTTGGCCGGGGTAGAGGTTGGGGTATGGGAGGTATGCTCCTTATCTCGGGTGGCTCCTTAAAGCAACTGGCACCCTCTCACTGCAGATTCTGGTGGGTGGGCACAAGGAGCCTCTGCAGGCATCACCCTTGCAGCATTCACTGACCACATTTCCCAGCCAATAGGAGCTGTGGCGTTGGCACTCGGGGTTGGGGACAGCACATGGAGATCTCCTTGTTCCCCCTCTCCAGGGGCTACAGGAATGTACTGGCTGTTTCCAGAAGCAGTGCAAAAGTGAGGGCAGGCAGGAAGCCAGCATTAGGCTCTCTGCACTGCCGGCAGTGGTCAGGCATCCTGGAGTCTGTTAAATCACCTGGATCCCTGGGCAATTGCCCCCTTTGCTGCACCCCATCATCAGACCTGGAACTGGTTTAGCAACACCCTTGCTAGTCCCTCGCATAGAAGCGCTGCACTAGCGTGACAAGTGATTGTACCAGTGCAGCTTACCTCAGTGACAGGCCAAGTTACATTGCACTGGTACAAGTCACTTCTTGCAGCTAGAGTTTGGCACTGATGCAGCTGCCCCAGAGCAAAAACTACTAGTATGGACGAGGCTTAGATAGTAACTAATGTAAAAAGGACGACAAACTGTATGCTGTAGTACAAGTAGCATTTTCTAACTAGATTTGTTTCAGAGAGTTTTCCATGAGTAATCAGCAGATCTTTACATTGTATTTATGTAATCAGGGATTCATTATTGAAATGACCTCTTTCTTGGTGACTTTGACTCCCATCCCACACCATGGGTAAGCCTCTGAATTTAGAGAGGCTAAGAAGGTTTACTGCTGTGGTACCTTTGCATGTTCAGACCCAGCAGGCATGGCCTGCCTTTTTGAATGGTTTAGAACAAGCCTGCAGGATCTCTGCTGTGCTGCAGCAGCGTGCCTGAAAGCAGCACTTTGTCAATCATTGCCTGGAGAAGCAGTTTTCCAAAGAGCCAGCTCAGCAGAACAAGAGGCACCAGTGGACCAGAAATAGTAGACTCAATTGCAGTAAGACAATTTTAAAACCAGCAAAGACTTTTAAATGTAGGTATGGCAAGAAAGAACAAACCAGATTATAATGAAGATCAAAGAGGAGGAACTGGAGAAAGAAATAGAGAGAAGTCCTCTTCTGCCCTGGCCTCTTCTTAGCTTTTCCTTTTTTCCTCAGTACTGTACTCCTATTTTCAGAAGCAGCGTGAAAAGCAAAATAATGAAGACGAGCTTGTACTTCCCTCCCACACAACATTTTTGCTTGGCAAAATGTTGGCAGGTACTACACACAGCCTTTTCCGCATGTCAAACAAGCTGATATGAAATATCCATGGAAGCTGAAAAGAGACAAAAGAAGTTACTCACCTTGGTGCAGTAACGATGGTTCATCAAGATGTGTCCCCAAGGGTGCTCCACTGTAGGTGTCAGGTCCCTCCCGGCGCCACAGTCCAGAGATTTTGAGTAGCCGTAGTCAGCCAGATTGCGCATACTCGGTGCAGTCTTGCGCCATTTGTGCATCTTGTCTCATGCATGATCCGGATCCCGCCAGTTCCTCTCAGCCACTCAATCTGAGGGGGGAGAACTAAGAGAGCAGATTACAGAGTGAGGAGGCAGGTGAGTAGTGGAGCACCCACGGTGACACATCTCGAAGAACCATCGTTACTGCACCCAGGACAGTAACTATTACTTCTTCTTTGAGTGGTCCCCGTGGGTGCTCCACTGTAGGTGACTGCAGAGGGTAGTAGTCATCCAGATTTGAATACGTGCTCTATAATCAAGGTTCGTTTGGAGCTGAAAGTACCACTGAAGAGTCCACCGTTAGCTCATGCAAAATTGCGTAATGTTTCATGAAAGTGGCATTGGTTGACCATGTGGCCACACAGTGTATGTCTTGGAGTGGGACTCCCCTAAGGAACACTGTGGTTGTTGCTACAGCTCTTGTGGAATGCGCCTTAGGTTGCACTGGCAGAGGCTTTTTGCAGATGGACTAACACATGGTAATACAGGTGGTTATCAGTTTGGCAACACGATGGGAGAAAAGCGGCTCACCTTTAATGCGGTCTGCTATAAAGACCAACACATGGTTTGTTTTTCTCCAGTCTTTGGTCCTATCTATGTAAAAGGCGAGTGCATGCCGAACGTCCAACATATGCATTCTGGCTTCCCGCGATGAAGCATGGGGAGCTGGGCAGAATGAAGAGAGTATAATTGGTTCATTAAAGTGGAATGTCGAGCATACTTTAGGAATAAAGGCTGGGTGAAGCCTAAGTATCACCTGCTCTTTGGTAAAAATAGTGTAAGGTGGTGCTGACATCATTGCCGCTAGCTCACCTACTCTACAGGCTGAAGTTACAGCCAGGAGAAAAACCACTTTAACAGTCAGTAACTTAAGAGGCATGGTGGCCAACAGCTCAAAGGGAGGCTGGGTAAGGATATTGAGTACTAAGTCTAAGCTCCACGCTGTAGGTGGAGGTCTACTTGACGGGTTCAAGTTCGTAAGACTCTGGATAAATCTTTTTGTCATTGGATGCGCAGACACTGACGTACCCTCTACTGAGTGACAGAAAGCTCTAATTGCCGCTAGGTGCGCCTTGAGGTATGAAATAGAAAGACCGGCATGGCTGAGGTGTAGAATGTAGTCAAGTATGCACTGAACAGACGACGTCTCGGGAATAACTCCGTTAGAAGAGCACCATGATGTGAACCTGCGCCACTTAAACAGGTAGGTCTTGTGAGTAGTCTCTCTCCTGCTATGTAGGAGAACATCCTTTACTTGGTCTGAGCATGCCGCTCTGCTTGGTTGAACCAATTAGGAACCAGGCAGTTAAATGCAGAGTGTGTGGCTGCGGGTGGGGAAGACGCCTGTGATCCTGTGTTAACAAGTCTGGCAGGTTGGGCAGGACATATGGCGACCTCAGAGACATCCTGTGGTGGAATGGGAACCATGACTGCCTTGCCCAGAAGGGAGCTATAAGAATCATTATGGCTTCATCCGACCTGATTTTTGTCAAGACCCAGGGTATGAGGACGATGGGGGGAATCGTATAGAAGCGGGCCTCCCCAGTATAGGAGGAAGGCATTCCCCAGAGACCCCTGTCCTATACCCACTCTGAAACAGTAGTGGTTGCACTTTGCATTCTGGTGTGTCATGAAAAGATCTATCTGGGGAAAGCCCCAGCGGCAGATTAGGCGGTGTTGGACGTCCGTGCAGATCTCCCATTCATTGTCGGGTGCAAAATGTCTGTTCAGAGAGTCTGCCATGAGGTTGTTCGTGCCAGGTAAGTATGATGCTACTAAAGAGATGTCATTTTGAATACACCACTTTCACAGCTGGACCGCCTCTGTGCAAAGGGACAGAGAGCATGCTCCGCCCTGGTGATTGACATAATACATGGTGGCAATGTTGTCAGTAAGTATACCTATAGTCTTACCTTGAATATGTCTCTGGAAATGTCTTCAGGAGTTGAAAATCACTCTGAGCTCTATCAAATTTATGTGGAGAGATAACTCTACTCCGAACCACCAGCCTTGTACTTGCATGGTGCCCATATGGACTCCCCAGCCTATCAGAGATGCATCCATTGTTATATGTATGGCAGGGAAAGACTGGAGAAATGGTACCCCGGCTAAGAGGTTGCTGGGACTGGTCCACCATCGTAGGGAGGCACGCACCTTGACAGAAGGAGAAACCAGCCTGTGACCAGATGTTTCATGGGGACATACACTGAAGCCAGCCAGTGTTGCAGGCAGCGAAGATGTAATCTGGCATGACGGATGACATAAGTCATAGATGCCATATATTCCATTAGCTGGAGGCAAGTGAGAACTGTAACTGTGAGACTGGTGTCTAGTATGTTAATGAGGTCCTGAATTGCTTGGAACCTCTGAACTGGCAAATAGGCTTGCGCTGTCACTGAATCAATGTGCGCACCTATGAAGTCTAGGGTTTGTGATGGGATATTTGTGGACTTCTGTTTGTTTATCATGAAGCCTAATGTGGCAAAATTGTTTCTCGCCATCATTGTCATGTGCTGTGCTTCTGTAAGGGAATGGCCTTTTATAAGGCAGTCATCCAAGTACGGGAAAATGACGACTCCCTCCTGTCGTAAGTGCGCCGCCACTACTGCAAGAGGTTTTGAAAAAACTCTGGGTGCTGCTGATAATCCGAACAGAAGGACCCGATATTGAAAATGCTCCTTTCCTATTGTAAAGCAGAGAAAACATCTGTGAGCTGGGTGGATGGTGATATGGAAATAGGCGTCTTGGAGGTTGAGAGCTGCAAATCAATCTCCATTGTCTAGAGCACGAATTATGGAAGCAAGGGTCACCATTTTGAACGCTGCTTCTTTAAGTACCAATTTAACTTCCATAGGTCGAGAATGGGTCTCCATCCCCCCGTTTTCTTCTCCGTAAGAAAATAACGGGAATAAAACCCTCTTCCCCGGAAGTCGCCCAACATCCTCTCTACTGCTCTGATGTCTAGAAAGTGCTGAACCTGTTATTTGAGCAGACCCTCGTGAGAGGAGTCTCTGAAAAGGGATGGGATGGGTGGGGTTGTGGGGGGTATGGATGTAAATGGGATGGCGAATCCGGAGGAGACAATTTCCAAGACCCAGAGGTCGGAAGTAATGGCGGCCCACTGGCGATAAAATGGCCTGAGATGATGGTGAAACACGAGTGGTTCGTGATCTTTCCTGGTGATCACGGAGTGTGGTTCGGGGCTCTCGACAAGGAAGTCAAACCTGCTGCTTGTTTGCAGGTGCGGTGGGGGCATGGTTGTTTTGAGGTCGCCTCCTTTGTGGGTGCTGTCTATGTTGCAATTGGTCAAATGTTCGCTGTGGGTACTGCTGCCTATAGTGAACATCATATCGCCTCTGGAATGGTTGATAGTGCCTCCTACGGTATGGAGGGGTATATATCCCTAGAGTTCTTAGGGTGGTTTGTGCGTCTCCGAATGAAGAACGTCATCTGTCTTTTCTGCAAATAGTTTTACTTTGTCGAATGGGAGGTCCTCCAATTTAGTATGTAATTCTTTGGGAACTCATGCAGAGCAGAGCCAGGACGACCTTCTCATAGCTATGGCAGTAGCCATCGCTAGGGCAGATGTGTCCACCACATCTAGGGCAATCTGCAGTCCTGTTCTGGCCGATGCATAGCCCTCTTGCACTATTGCCTTCAGAACTGGTTTCTTTGCCTCCGGAAGGTGGTCCATAAGCGCAGTCAGTTTTGAATAGTTGTCAAAATCATGATTAGACAACAATGCTGAGTAATTTGCAGTTCTTAACAATAGGGTAGCTGAGGAATAGACCTTTCTACCAAAGAGGTCAAGTCTCTTATTGTCCTTATCCGACGCTGTTGCTCTATACTGGAGAGCCTTCGCCCTTTGCTGTACAACATCTACCACCAACGAATTTGGCTGAAGATGGTTGAAAAGGAAGTCCAAGCCCTTTGAGGGGACGAAGTACTTTTTGTCCATTCTTTTGTTTGTCGGAGGTATGGATGTGGGAGTTTGCCAAATCTCCTCTGCTACTTCCATGATGGCCTCATCAATTGGAAGCCCCACTTTGGATTTTTGCGTGGGCTCCAAGTTCTTCAGGAGACTATGTCTCTTCTCCTGCACCTCACCCAGATGAACCTCCTGAGAGGACGCCACCCTTTTAAAGAGTTCCTGAAACTGCTTGACATCATCTAGTGGGGAAATGTTCCCTGGTACTACTGCTTCGTCGGGTGAGGAAGATGACCATTGTTCTGGTGAATTATTGGGGTGCTGTTCTTCCACGTCTGACAACTGAGTCTCCTTGGGATGTGGTGGCTGTTGCACCTGAAGGATAAACTTAATTTGTTGTCAGTATGACCCCTGTGTGATCTGGATGTTAAGTCTGGTCTTTGTTAAGAGGTACGTGCTAAAACTCAGGTGAACAAAAGGGGGGGGGTAGGTAAAAACTGATTTGAACTTGTTGTAAGGCCTGCAAAGGGACTGTGAGGGGACAGATAATGATTGGAGGGAATTTGATGCAAAGGGGCATGACCTGTATATGCATGGCACTGTAAGTGGTCAGTGAGAAAAAGGTAATTACCATGTAAGGTAGTACAAAAGGCCTTGCCTTTTGTTTGAGAAGTTGCAGAAACTTTTCCTGAGAGTATCCTGGAGATTTTTGCCCTGGAATGCATTCCTGAATAAAGCTGGTTGCTTAAGAAGGGAGTTTGGAATTGATTTGGTAGGGATTTTGGGCCCCCATCCGAACCCTCGGATTAAAATTCTCCGTCATTTATGGTGTCAGAAGCGGGATGGATCGGGACACCAGGTGATTGAGACGGGCCGGACCGGAGAGACTGAACAGAAAGGCGCCATACAAATCGGTAAGAGATCCGTGTTACAAAATCTCACTGTTCTGTTCCTCTCTCCTTGTCCTGAACGGCTGCTTTCACTGGCGGTAAGCGTCCACCCTACGTTAAGAACATCCTTCCCAAGCAACTATAAGTCTTTTCCCCTTCTCTTTTTCTTTTTTTGTTTTTGTTTTTGAATAAGTTTGTTAAGAGGGGACAGTGGGAAGACACTGAAACAGGATCAGCTCAGGCTTGAAGCTGAGAGGAAGGCAGGTTAGTGCCGGATTTGGAACTGTCTTATAGGTTGTAGGACAGGGATTAGAATTGGTTGAGAGGAAGGCAGGTTAGTGCCGGATTGGAACTGTTTTATAGGTAGTAGGACAGGGATTATGGGGAATAAAGGATCTAAGATAGATCCAAAAAACCCGTTGGGTAAAATGCTACCGATTTATAGTCAGCCAGGGAAATTGCCAGCAGGTCTTAAACTTAGGAGGCTGGT
>CM057847.1:87615971-87628107 GCA_030068395.1 Apalone spinifera
GAGGCTCGGCGATATTCTAATGCTAAGCCTCATTTGCATAGCTTTTGCGCAAAACCGCGACAATGTAGACGCAGCCTGCCAATATAATGCATCCCCTTTTAGTGATTTATTCCCTAACATGTTTCGCTTATCTTCTCATTACTGGCCATTTACAATATGGACAAGCTAACATATTTCTGGAGTAATGGGCCAATGTAGGACTTGCTTTCAAGAATGTATTTCATTAATAAGTCAAATTGTAGTCATTTGCTGAAGGAATACATATTTTTACATTGCACACAGCCATCCTATTGAATTATCACTTCATATAATTTTACACCGAGATTCTGAAGATCACTTAGGATTTCCAGAAACATTAGACAAAGATTCTTTCCTAGCAGTTTTGTTTCACTCTTGTAAAGCTTTAGATGGATGTACCATCAGAGTTTGATTTTAAAAAATGCTGTACAAAGTAATAGTGAAGTTGCAGGGTGTCTATTTGCCCCTTCAATAAATGTGTCAACAACTATACATTGTCCTTGAATAAAAAGAAAGAATAGTTCAAAGACTATAACCATCAATGACTACATGCATCTCAATCCAAACTAGAAATCAAAATTAAACTTTATCACAATACACTGTTGTTCTATATATGGGTGGAAATATATTAACCAAAAATATTGAACAGGGCCAAAGTATATTCAAAATCAGGAAATTTTAAGTTAAGGTTATATAAATAATTTCAAGTTCTACATTTGCCAATGGTCCTGTCTTAAGGTGTTTCTGTTATTTCCCATACATTCCACCCATCATTTCCTAAGTAGCCATCTTTTTATCACAAGTGGCTGGTTCTGAACTACATTTTCACTGTATTGGAATCCTTTTCCACCTGCTATGAACACTTATGACTTGAACCCTCTATCTTGGCTTGCTTAAACAAATGATGAAACATTGGGTGAAATTCTGGCTTTAGTGAAACCAATATGAGTTTTGCCATTCAATATAGCCAGCATTTAACACGCAGTCCCTTACTGATGCAGATTGCCTGTGCCTCCCTTTAGAAGACTAGGATGTCAGATGTGTGCCAGTAGCTAACAGATAACTGACCTATCACATAGTATTGATAATCTTGCTGTCAATGTGGTTCAAATAATGTTTTTCATATTTTAAGGGGTTATAATAGAACCCTAGTGAATTCGATGTTCTCTTTAATTACACACAGAGCCTTTATTTCACTAATCGTGTCTTCCTTATCTGTTTACTTTTTGGATGTTTAACTCATTTAACTATAATGCTGTACAAGCAGAATACCAAATGTACATGACTAGGGTTCTATGACACAAAAACTGCCTATCAAAGCTTTTGATGCCCTTGACAGTTAGAAAATGTTCACTTTTCCTATCCACTGGTGACTTGTGCAACTGAGACAGACATTTAATTGTCTTCCTTAATGTCTACAGATTGCAGAAATCTTTCTGTAGGATAAAGCTGACCCTGTATAGCTCTGTCTCCCAGAGAAAATAAGCCTCCTGGCTTCAAGTTCAGAAAGAATTTATTTATGCAACTGTGCATTTCCAAAGAACCATGTCTCTTACTGTGTCTTGCTTCTCTCTCCTCTTTGAAAGGACAAAGGCAAAGCCAGCCCTCTTGAATCAAGAGCCATTAGTGTGTTCTTTCTGAACCTTTGAATTATGAGACACATTTGTTTGTTATCCTTTTGTTCAAGCCTGCAATTATAATCCAAGAAAATATTAGCCTTTAGAAACGTGTTACAGTTGGATACACTGAAATCTATTTATTGCTTTTTAGAGAGATTTTTATAGAAAACTGTTAGTATCCAGTAAAAAAATGTAAAAGCAAATTTGCATCTTTCCTTTTCCCTCCCTCCATTTTTTTTAATCCCAGTGTGATAAACTATTCAGGTCTGGAAACATATAAGTGGGAACTGATAGATGTAATACATTTATAGTATCCATATAGTATAAGATCTGCATTAGCGCTATGTAACCTACCATAGTATTTTTAAAGTTTTAGGGCCAGACTCTATATAATCTCTTTCTATATATAAAAAAAATGTTTCCTGCAGGACGACAGAGTGACATTATGTCACCAGTGTCGCTTCGCCCCCAGCTCCAGGCAACTCCTCTGGCCCTTACATCACGCCCCCATGGGAGGCGGAGGGGTCATCCGCTGCCACCACCAGCTCCTGGCCCAATCACCTTCTGCACTGACTGGCCTCTTCTCCTGCAGTCCTTCCTCGTGCCATGCTACTATTGCCACCAGCCACCTGGGCCGGCCCTGGCCCTGGCTGCCTTTTCTACTGATTAGCCTCTTCCCCTGCAGCCCAATCAGCTGCAGTCCCTCCTCGCGCCACCCACAACCCCTTCACTCGCACCACCCCCAAGCCAAGACCCCGCACCGCCAGCCCACTCACTCACTATCCAGACAAGACTGCACACCGCCAGGCCCGTTACACACCATAGTTCTATCTACCCCCCTCCTTCTACAATGTTGAAGTGCCAGCACCAGCTTCCTGCTGGAGAGTGTGAGCACCTTAGGCTCCCTGCATGCTGCTGCTTCCTTTAGCCCTCCCCCAGCTGGGGGAACAGCAGTGCAGGCCCATACTTCAAGGAGGCTTTTCCCCTACCTGGGGGAGGGGGAAGACAAGTGGCAGCATGTGGGGAGACTCAGGACTTTCTCTCACCCCCTCCCTGCCCCCACAGGAAGCCAGTGCTGTCACTATAACTTCACAGGGGAAAGGCGACGTTGTAGTGCCAGCGCAGCCCCAGCCTACTCACTCACCACCCTCCTGATGCCCCTCAACTCCTGCCCCCTACACTCCCCCTCTTCTGAGACCCCGCACCCTCACTCACTGCCCTGCCCTGCCCTGCCAAGACCCTGCACTCCCAGCCCACTCTCTCATCCCCTCCCCCAGCCAAGAGCCCACATCTCCAGCCCATTCACTCATACCCCCCAAGCCAAGATCCTGCACCACCAGCCAGTGCAGGGCCCCACAGCTTCACAGGTGATTAATCAGCCCCACCCAGTCAGTCAGCTCCATGCACAGAGCCCTAAACCTCTGACTGGGCAGGGCTGATTAATCACCTGTGAAGCTGTGCTGCTGCCTAGCTTAGAGGGAACACTGCCCCCAGCCCCCTCCCCCTTGGCCAGACACCTGCCCTCAGCCTGCTCCCACACCTTCCCTCCAGCCAGACACCTACCCACAGAGAGATGAGGATTGGCGAGCATAGCTCTCACGCTTTACTGGCATAGCAAGCAAGGGGTGCAGCCACCCAGTTATTTTTTTTAAAATTCTTTTAAAAAGTATTTTTAAATAATTTTTTAAAAATGCTTCATACTACTCAATGCCCATGAAGTGCATATGGTTGCACTTCAAGCAAAGTTTCTGATTTCCAGTCCACATAACCAAACTAGCTCTCATTTGAGCTAACACGCTATAAATAGCAGCATAGCTCCAGGAGCATGGGCAGCAGTGGCATGGGCTAGCTGCCCTGAGTACATACTTATGGGGTTCAGACAGCTTTACTGTTGTAATGGTTAGCTCATGCTGCTGCTCACCACTGCCCATTCTTCCCTGGGCACCCTATTATTTTTAGCATGCTTGCTCAGATGAGAGCTAGCATGAATATGTGCACATGATCTGGAAATCATATTCCTAATGTAGATGTAGCCTAAGATAAAGATCGTGCTTGTTACCTTATCGTTTACCTTTCTTTAGTACTCTGAATTTTTATTTAAGCTCTGTTTAAAAAAATACAGAGCTTGGGCTTTATGCCAAATGGAAAAGCTAGACCTCCAAAAATTAAAGGACAAGCTGAAGATGTGCACTACTGGTTCGATTTGAATAAGATGTCTGATAGGAATTCAGGCAGGGCTCGAATTCAGCTTATATACTGCATTATGACATATTAGCACCCCTTTCATGGTTCTCCAGATTCTAAGGTTTCACTTAAAAAAACCCACAGAGCTTGTGTGGTTATGGTTGTTGGGGGAGTCTTGAAAATGCTAAGAGAATGAAATTGATGCAGTGGTGTGTACCTGTGTTTATGGAACTTAAAACTATAGATGTGAGAAATACAGCCTGCGTTAGTCACCTCAGTGGGTATTAACCCAGATTTCCAGTCATGCTACTTTAAAAGTCAACTTGTTAATTTGCTGCTCGAAGCATGTGAGAAAGGAGAAGAAAGGTCACACTACAAGTATCTGTACAAACTATTGTGTCAGTATTCTGGTACTGCCAATGAGGGGGATCTGGGTGAGTGACACTAATTTTTCCTATCCCCAACTAGGAGGGAGCCTAGGAGGGCATTTGAGCCTTCTTAAGGAGAAGCCAAGCCCAGATTGCCCTGCAGAGTCATTGGCTCTATCCAGATACTGCTATTGGGAAACTGAGTCCAGAAAGCATGCTTTGATTGCTCATCATTTGAACAACTGCACTCCTATGAGTGGTGTCTAATGTGGCTAGAGCTTGGAAGATCATTTTCCCCATCTCTGAACCTTGAGAGCACTTTAAAAAAACCCTACTTTTTCCTTCCTTGCCTTTAAAATAGCAACACAGTTGATTTGTTATATTACATCTTTGCACATTTCAATGACAATAAAGATACTGCAGTAACTATTTTGCAGTATCTTTATTAAACAACCGTTTGGGACAGGAAGTAAAAGCTAACTCTCATTAAAAATGAGTGGGAAACTTAGGTAGGCAAACTGCAATAACCTGATTTTGAAATCTGGCTTAAGGTAGTGGAGCTAATATTCTTGATTTGAGAAAAATATGAGATCATTTTAATAACCTGGGCTTTATTCACAACTCTTTGTTTTCATGTGATGGGCTATCACTTTATTGAAAATCTAAAATACAGTTTATTTTTTTACTTGACACAGAGTAAGACATAGGAGGAGAAAGAGATAAATGTGCAGGATCTTTCCTGTGGTGCCTATCAAAATAAGAGCAACTTTATATTTTCAGTACATGTAAAGATTCTCAGTGACCCTCCTTCAAACTATACTATTCCAAATATTCTAAAGGCAGCTTGGCAACCTTGAAGGCCTGGGGTTCATGAAGTGACTTCTTTTAGTGTCAAGTTAAAAATCAAGACCTGAAGTGGAGGCAGAATAACAACATCCTAGCAAAGTGACCTTTTTGTCAGCAGTTATCAGAAGCTATTTTGCCTGATTGGGCAGGCTGGACGGTCAGAAAATTTTTTCACCATAGAAATGATTGAGAATAGCTGTGCTCTGGAAAAACATGGACTCAAGAATAAATGTGCAATCAGAGCAGTGGCCAGTAATGAAAAGATACTGGGAGCTTTATGAATTTAAAGGGAAATAGTCAAATAATTGAATTTAGTCAAATTTAAATTTGAAATAGTGTTACACAGGAAATATTCTGTGATGCTTTAACACCTAATGGTGGTAGCTCCTCCATCAGACATCCCAATGTGGCCTTTGGATCTCATCATTTAGTGCAATATTATATTTCCCATGACAGGATTAATAAGATCTCAAAAGCCCTCATATTCAATTAGGGCAAAACAAAGAAGTATAATGGTTAAAGCCAAGCAATAATTGGCCAAGATTTTGCATACTTGATTTCACAAACTTGAAGCAGATAAGAACTTGTAATGGAAAAGTGTCCTTACATTATGTGTGGTTCTGGGGCATCTTATACTGATTCTGAAACAGATAACATGGCCATAACATGCTAGTGAGGGAGGTGATGGAGTGGAAATGTGTATCCTGCTGGTTTTAGTGCTGTAATGCACAGCCTGAGTCTGTAGAAACCCAGACTTGTAACTTGGTGCTTCAGAATTGTTGTTGTTGCAAGGCATATAAACCCTATGACTCCCAAGAGACTAAAAGTGAATGGTGTGAGGGCAAATTTGGGCAGTTAGAGCCAGGGCATCTTTACCTCTTGAGTTGCCCTTGCTTTGTTCTTTTTCTGATACAGGGTATCTATCTGCTCAGCTTCCCTTGCTTTAACTCACACTAGATAAAAGGAATGGAGCCAAAAGGAAAAAATTCTCAGTAAGTCAGCTAGAGATAGCAACATGTCAGAAGACAGAAAAGGAACACTATTACCTTGATGTCAAGTGTTACAAGATGAGTGAGTATATTTAAAAGATGTTACCTTTGGACCATGCTAATAATTGGGCCTAAGGCTACATCAAAGCTGAGGTTAATTCAAATCAATCAAAGAAAGGAACAGATCTGTTGATATTCTCATCTCATTTTGTTTGTGGAGCAGGGAAAAAAGAGTAAAGAATCTTAAAAGGCTCAGGGACTTGGAAAAATATACAAATGTTTGCAAGCATATCTCAAGCTCATCTAAATTCTCTCTCAAATCCAGAGAATTTAACTAAAAATCACCTGAGAATAAACTCTCCAGATTTTCAGTACTTCCTGCTGGCTTGAAAAAACCAAACCACAGCTTCTACGGCTTTCAGAACCATAACTGGGAATTGTAGAAGTGCCTGAAAATGAAAAATAGACATTGTGAGACTGTCTCTTCACTGGCACTTTTGCTAGTATAATTTTTATCCTTGATTAAGTAAAAAAACATACCCAACCCGAATGATACGAGTTCCATTGACAGATAATCTGGTGTGGACACCACCATGTTGATGGGAGATGACAATAATAGACATTGCTACTCATTAGCAGTTTAATTACATCAGTGGGAGAGCTCTCTTCCATGGACATACAGTGGCCACATGGCAGACCTTACAGCAGCACAGCTGCAACTGTGCAGCTGTGCCACAGTAAGCTCTCTAGTGTAGACATGACTTACGTTTCCAACTGAACCATTTTTGAGCATTAAAAAAGTGCTGGCAGATTCATGGTGACTCCTATTCCTGGACAGTGACTTTCGGTGTCTTTCTAAAAGAAAAATGCTCTTGCTGTACAATAGTTGTCATTACTACACTACTACTACAGTGGGATAGATATTAACCTTTTGAAATTTGACCAAAAGATGACTTTCCTTACAAATGTTAGTTTCTTAAAGAAACTTGGGTTTTTCTTTGAAAACATCTGAACTGATAATAACTTAGGAGGGGGTCTTTTTTATAAAAACACAAAGACAAAAATGAAAATTTGTTTTGCAGAACTCTTGTTATTGGAAGGTTATTGATTTCCCAATGAGCTTTGATGATTACTATACATTAAAATTGGGTAAATTTAGATAAATGTCATATCTAACCAAAACTAATTTGGAATAATGTTCTCTCAAAATGCCCCCATCTCTTCTCTCTTCTTCTGAGTTCACCCATTCCTCCTGGTCACTTACATGAGAATCAGACTACATCTAGACTGCAGGCTTCTTTCAGAAGAAGCTTTTTTCGGAAGAGATCTTCCGAAAAAACTTCTTCCGAAAGAGAGCATGCACACTGCAAAAGCACATCAAAAGAGCAATCAGCTTTTTCACGTAAGCTGGGTGTGCTATGGATGGAATGGCCACCAAGGCACCTGTGCTTTTTCCTCTTTCCTCGTCTTCCGAAAGAACTCCTTCTTCCCCATCCACACACGCCTTTTTGCGAAAGAGCTCTTTTGTGAAAGGCTTCTTCCTTGTAGAATGGGGATTACCAATGCTGTTAAAACCCCTCTGTTCTTTTGATTTTTCCTGTGGAAGAACACAATTGCAGTGTGGACGTTCCTCAAGTTTTGTCGGAAAAACGGCTGGTTTTCTGACAAAACTCTGTAGTGTAGACAAACCCTCAGTCACCAAGAACATGTACTAGGAAGCAGAACATATCATTCCCATCCTAACTGTGCTGCATGAATTTAATTTTCATTAAATATTGAAATTAAATCACCGTCATAATTTCTTTGCCCATTCTGTGGATACCAATCTC
Organism: Apalone spinifera; assembly: GCA_030068395.1. Lineage (NCBI taxonomy): Eukaryota > Metazoa > Chordata > Testudines > Trionychidae > Apalone > Apalone spinifera. Next base: position 87,623,825 of record CM057847.1, read on the forward strand.
ACCTCACCACAGTGATTAGATGCCTGAATTTCCCACAGATGACTTCTTGTAAATAACCATCATGCTTCCTTTAGGGGTTATCCACCAAAACTACTTTTGTAACTAGATAGGATGTATTTTATTTAAAACCAAATCAGAGGAGGATATGAAAGAACAGGCACTTGTCCCTAATGCACCACAGCTAGCTATCAGATTGATTTAAGGGAAAAAAGTAATATAGTCTAAGACCAGAACAAACATCCATGAATTAAGCAAGGCAGCTGATATAATAGCGAGAAGGTTAGCTGTGGGGAAAATAAATTGTATGTAATTATCTGGTAATGAGTGTGGATTGAAATACAGTAAGTGGATAAAACCTGCTGGCAACTTGAGAGCAGGATAAAGAAATGCAAGTATTCTGAGAGGTTTGTTTGCAGAACTATGTCATCAAATTAGATGCTAGCTGTTAGCGTTGACTGTCTCTGTTTAAAATGTGGCCAAGTTCCATTTATCAAAGAGAACACTGCTCTTAGATCCTGTGCTTAAGTGTATATTACGTGGGATGTAAGAAAGCCACTTTCTGTGTGAGCGCCCACCATAAATGTTTCATTTAATAGGCGTGATAGCAAGTTGGTGTTATTAAAGGTAAAAACGTCAGTTTACTTCAGACTTCAAACAAATGTGAAAATAGACGTTCAAAATTTGAGCCTGTTTCTGGACAATGTCATATGCCCTATTGTGTGTGTCTAGGCATTCAGACACCTACCTCATACCCAAGCAGCAGAGCAATTCACAAAGTAGGGGAAGATAAGCATTCAGTTGCCTAAAGTCACATGCAAAGCCTGATTTTGTGTTCAGAGGCCACCTACCCATGGGTGGTTGGTGCAGCTGGGGCTGAGGGAGGCAGACCCACAGCTCCACCTCCAGCCCCACCCCCTCTGCTGAGGCACTGTCCCCCCATTGGAAGGGGGAGGAAGCAGGGCAAGGTGCTGAGCATGCGCCCCCTGGGGAGGAGACAGGGAAGCACACCAAGTGCATCCCAGCCTCCCTGGAGCACCAGGGAGAGGCGCAGAAGTGGGGCAGTGTGCTGAGCACTCCCCAACCTCCCGGAGCCCCTGGTAGGAGCAGAGAGACGAAGGGAGTATGCACACAGCGCAGTGTCCTGAGCATGGGAGAGGGTGGAAGGTGTGGGGTTCCAGCTTCCCCAGCCAGGAGTAAAGGCGAGGGCAAGCAATGGGGGCAGCAACACTCCACCCCCAGAATGCCGATAGCAGGCGTTCTGGGGGCAGATTATGGGCAGGGTCAGGCTGGCAGTTTGGGAAGGCAGTGCCTTTGTACCTACCAGACCAGATCCCTATAGGCAAGCTTACACAAAATGGAGGATAGAACCATCATTTGCTATAGCATTTGGAGGCAGTTGCCAGGCCCTAGACTTTCATGGGTCTGTATGCTCCATTATCTTCTATCCCCTGATTTTTGGATGTGGTCATTAAAAAATAACAGCTGTCTAGATTTTATCATTTATGATGCTATTTGGACAGAATGTTCTAGATGCTGGCAACTTCACCCACCCCACACATTTTTCTGAAATAACACCCTTGGAGCATGATACACTCCCTCATAACTTTTAGCCCAGTGTACCTAGCTAGAGTACTTAGCTAGGCAGAGGCCACTGGTTGGGGGGGAGGGGCCCAAAGTGCCACCAGCTATATGACCCTCCTTCCCCTTCCAGGGAAGCACCAGGACAACCGCCTTCACCCTAGGCCTTCCCTCTACAACCTTTCCTCTGCCACTGTCCCGCCCTGCCTCTTTCCCTAACCAAGGTGTCCCAGAGGGCCAGCACTAGGAGCAGGAGTCTGCCTCATACCCTGTACTCACCAGCAATGGTGGGGGAAGTGGAGCAATGTGGCCCTAGTTGTTTGCTCCCCCCAACCAGGTCACTCCACTTGTAGTGGGGAGTGCAGGGCAGTTTGCCTCCTTCCCCCAGCAGCGCATCTGGGAGAACAAGACAGCTGGGGCCACCCTCCCTTGCTTTCCCAGCTGCTACAACCAGTAAGTGTGGGGAGGCTCATAGACCCTTGCTGCCGGCCCTCTGGCCCCACTAGCCAGCCCATACTGCCCATAGCATTTGAGGGGCATATGGCCCTGCATGCCCCCTTAGACATCACACCTGCAGCTAGGATGTGGGAGACCCCTGAGTTCAAGTGCTCCCTGCACCTAAAGGGGAAAAGACATTTGAACAAGAATTTGCTGCCTCTGAGGCAAACACACTAATCATTGGGCTATGGGGAACTCTGTTTCTTCTGTTGGTTATGATGTACGCTGGATGAATAATTTATTATTTGGGCTAAAAAGAGAGAGAGAGAAAAAAACACAAGTGTTAGAGTGATTCTGTGGCATGATGGGTCAAAGCACTCACCCAGTGTGTGGGAGCCCCAACATCCTGCTCCAGATGTTTCTCCAGCTTCAACAGAAGAAATTGAAGGAGATCCACAACAGAATATCCCATAGTTCAGTGATTAGCACACGCAGCTGAGAGGTAGCAGACTTCAGTTAAAATCCCTTACTCTGTCAGGAGGAGGTGGGACTTAATCTAGGGGTTCCCATATCCCAGGTGAGTACCCTGATCACAGGACTAAAAGTTAAGAGAAATTTTCCACCTCACCCTGGTGAGGGTGCTGCAGATGCCACCAGTTTTCCACTGCCTCCTGCGACAGTTGAGGCTTTATTATATGTGAGTTTTCTGCCTCGCATAGCTGTAGTGTGTCACTGACACCAGGAACCGAAAGAAGGCTGGATAGTGGAGCTGCTTGAATGCCCTATAATTGGCCTGAACATTGAAGAACCCCATGATTGCTGACTTGCAACACTGCTATATCCTCTTTAATAGTAAATCTGTATTAAAAACAATTTTCTGACAAGAACTGTTCTCATGCTCTAGGAAAGCAGGCTATGTATTATACATTTCTAATCTTCTCCCACTAAACACTCAAGTTTAGTCTTTTCATTCTAATAAATGATTCAGTCACACTCTAATGCTTGGAAGAATAATAGTCTTGGGTCCCCTAACAATCACATTTTTCCCAGCTAATAAGAGAATCTGAAATGTCGAAGGGAGTACCATCAAATCTGTGAATCATGTATAGAGTCACCATGGCGGGGGGGTCGAAGGAAATCATTCTGAGTCTCTATTACTTCATCATGGTGTAGCAGATGGATTTTTTCAGGTGGGACCACAAGAGCTATATCTCCACTTTCCCTCCAACACAAATCTAAGCAAGCTGCATAAAGTCTCTTTAAAATGTGTAGGAAGAAATAAGCCTTCCAAATCTCATGTTGAGTTTCAAGCTTCCATAAGTCAGTTTTAATTTTTGTTGTTTTTACAGTCTTATAATATCTATCCAAAATAATTATCCATCTCCAGAATAATTCTCTTCCCACTTATTCATAAACCTGAGGCTGACTATAGCAATTGCATTGCCCTTTCCTTATAGATTCTATCCAAAGCATGCTTTATTGATTCTATACTAAATAAAATGTAGTCTATTAGATGGTGTAAATCTTATAACCAGTGAGCATATTGAACCATAAAGAGTAAAACTTTGATGCAAGAGGGAGGGAGTACGATTTTTTTTTCTTTTTTTGGTAATATAGAAGCATTTTGGAAGTCAGTTACAAATGGGATCAGTCATGGGACAACTCAGTGAGGAATACTCCTCATCCAGTCAGGAGATGGCTAGATGAATATCCCTAATTTTGGTTTGTCTGTTTTTGGTTTGGGAAGGGGTAGAAATTAAATTATATATGAAATGTTCCTGACACAACTTATTAAGCAATAGCCCAACCCAGTTCACACTGTACTCAGTGTTTAAAAACTTCAATCGACTCCCATAGGAGAGGATCAGGCCCTAAATAAATAAAGTTTATGTCAATGGCTGTTTTGAATCAAGACGAGGATCTAAATCTTCCAGACCTACACTAAGGGTCTGATCCTGACTGAGTGATCTCAACTCTCATTGACTTTACAGCTTACTCCAACTTTAGTGGGGAAAAAATCAGTTCAGTCTGAGTCTTCATTTATTTTTCATAAATGCTCTCTACCAAGGAATGCATTTTCTTCAAGCAGGTTACAAGCTAAACCAGACCAAGAGATTGTATAGACAAATGCAGTGTCTTGTTTCTTATTGCTTAACCTTATCAATGAAAGGGGAAAAGAAGCAGTGACAGGAAAAAAATACATCTTTTAAAACGTGGAAGTCAAATCCTAGTGAGGAAAATAGAAAGGAGCATAAACTTTGTCAAAT
>CM057847.1:87636588-87649082 GCA_030068395.1 Apalone spinifera
TGAAGCTATGTAGGACTCATCTGGGCCAAATATGAGAAAATGGTAAGCATAGTGCAAATACCAAGTTTCATAATTAGATGCATTTTCCCAAGAGCATTTTCCAAAAGGAGAAAAGATAGGCAGGGTCATTGGATGTTCAGACACAAGAAGGGCTTTGCTTCAAATATCTTAACTGTCACAACCTCAGAACTAATGGTTTTCAAGCAATTCTTCTTACACATCTGCCATATTACCAAACCAAAACTCCATTAAACTGTTCTATGTCCCTATTACTGTGGTGCCACATTAGCACCACAATGAGGCATCATGGGAACAATATTAAAACAAACAGTCTCCATCCTCAGTACAGGAACATTACATGTAAACCCATGGGCAAGGGCTCCCTAGCAAGACTGAAATAAGCATTCTATATTTTGAAAAGTTTTGCAGATCTTTGGAAGTTCCCTTCCTCTTGGCCCTAGCTCCCTGTAACTTGTCACCCAGCTAGCTACTTGGTAAACAGCAGTAAGACTTATTCATTCCTCTGTCATCTTTGCCAGGCTTCCCCCTTCCCCTTTCTCCTCCTTCAGATAATCCCACTTCATCTCCTTCACTATAATCTCCCCCCAACCACTTTTTTGTGTGCTCTCCTTTGCCCCACTTAAGTGTCCCTCTTTCCTCATCCCAAGATGATTCCGTGGACTTCCCTCATAATATTCCCTTTTCCTCCTCATAGGTTTCAACTTTCTTCTTTCACCCATTGGATTGTTCATCCTTGCTCTTCATATTTTACAAGTGGGAAAAGATTATGGTGCTGCCCAAGCCCTATAGCATTTTCCTTCCGCGAGAAAGCCAACATGACCATCTCTGATCATGCATGCAGTCAAGTAGGCTACTAGTGCTGGAGGGGAAATCTGTGACAAATGACTGAGGGAAAACATATGGGCCTACAAAAACTTGAGATATTTTAGGACCAAATTTTACAACTATGGACATAATGAATGCACATTTAATGGCTGTAGCCACAACGCTGTGACTGGCATCATAACAATAGATGTGAACCGGTACCTCAGGTGGCTTCACACCTCTCTTGCCTTTTTTTTCCCCATGTAATTAGCATTTTATCGCTTTCTGTCTCTTTCTTCAAACATACAAGTGACATATTAGAAACGTGATAGAGGTATGTATCTATTACATCTAAACGGAAAATGTGACTTTTTCTGTCCAAAATAAAGAAGACAGGATTTTTACTTTTAAGGTCTGAAATAAACGACCTATACACAGTAAATCATATGGTACCCCATTTTATCTGCCTCAGAAGGATTGACATAAAATACAAGAAAGCACAAAATACAAAAAAAATTTCCTCTTCCTCTTGCTAAACCTCCCCTACACACCAAAAAGGCACCAACATTTAACACAAAATGCTTGTAAATTTTGATTATTTAAAATATTTATTTCTTGGGGAAATGAGCTGAATTTATACTATACCTAGGGTTATACCTGACTAGTCCAAACTTCGTTCACATTTCTCAAGCAGAATTCCCAATGAATCAATGGGAATTTTTCATGTGAAATGTGAGCAAGTTTTGACTAAGTGAGATATTTGTCCCATTATGTATGTTAAACAACAGTTTTCAGAAAATCAAGAGTATATGTTACCAACCTCTCTATCTTATCAAGAGTCTTGCTCTTAGGACACCAATTATTTTGTAAAAAATCAAAATTTTGATATATAATTTGGATTTTTATTGTCTGTTCACAAAGTCTGTTCTCTTGTCAGAGATGACTCAGTCTTTTCACTTTGTAATAATCTGGTGAGTAAAATTTCAACTGAAATAATTTCATTTACATATAAATTAAATTAAATATAATTATGCATCATAACTACCACTTGCATCTGAAAATGACTTTCAGAAACTCAATAGGAATAATTTCTTTGGCTATTTCTTTTTTGTAATTAAGAGAAAGACTCAGCTAAAATAATAACCCTGCCTGCTGGCGATGCTGAACAGACAGCATTCACGAACAAAGGGATACTGACTTCATCAGAAAGAAATCTAACACATGTATTAATTATTTAGCACTGTCCTCGCTGGTCTCATGGGCTTTTCTTTTTTCCAGTTTACTTGGATCTATAGTGGAGTAGTTATAGCTAGGGAAGATTAAAAGAAGGACACAGTGCCTTTACTGGTCACCACCCAGTAAATTGGGATCTACCGGTAGATCTTGGAGCCTCTAACAGAGGATCCTGACTGATTTGGCTAGGAAGCTATTAAGTGCTGGCGCTAAGTTGCCCCTCTACCCACTGTCATGCTGCTCCTGCCCTTTGCCTTGGAGCTGTCCCCCTGGGAGCCTTCTACTTGCTGTGCAGGTGTAGGAGGGAGAAGATGGGAGGTGCTGATGTCAGAGTGTCCCTCCTCCCTCCACTTCTGTACCCCATCTCCACACAGAGAGAAGGGGGTGTAGGAAGCTTGGCAACACAAATCTCTGTCAATCTCACACAGTGTGTCTCTGTCACTCACAAACACACACTGTCCTTCACTCTCATATCCCAACCCAACACATACGTACCTGGGGGGTTGTTGTTACTTCTTTTACTGCTCGCAAAGTGGGTTAGTTTGGGTTTTTGACTGTCCCCACCCTGAATCTCATCCTATATCCAACCTTCTGCCCCAGACGTGAGTCCCCCTACACAGAAACTCCTTCCCAGAGCTTGCATCCTGAAACCCCTCCTGGACTCCAAACCCTCACCCTGGCCTAAGCCTGGAGCCCCTCCCACACTCCAAACCCTGTGGCCCCAGACCAGAGACTGCACCCCAACTTCCTACCCCAGCCTGGTGAAAGTGAATGAGATTTGGGAAGGAAGGGGAATGGAGTGAGCAGGGTGAGGCCTTGTAGAAGGGATGGAGTAAGGGCATAGCCTCAGAGAAGGGATGGGAAAGAAGCAGGGCAAGGGTATTTGGGTTTGAGATAGATCTTACAGTGCACTTAAATTGAAGACGTGATCTTGTGATTAAAAAGGTTGGAGACCTCTGCTTTAAAACATTGTATATGCCTTTGGATATGCCAATATCTGGTGAACAAAGCTATCTGGAAACAATCATTTGTGCAAGTGGAGTTATTCACACAAGTAAATAAACCAGTGGGTTCTCAGCCTAAGATAGGTTTATTTAATGATACTACTGTAATGAGAAAGTCAAGCTAAAGATGAGAAATAAATAGTGCTTAATAATAACTGCTCATTTGTAGAGTTAACATTACTGCTCATTTGTAGAGTACTTTGGTGATTGGCATTGCTACTGGTTAAAGAGGCATTTTATTAATCTGTCTTTCAAACAACCCTTTGGATAGCCCATTTTGCCCTTCCTTGCATAGATATTTGGCACTGACTTGAGTAGGAGCTGGAATAGACTGGTGTCCTGGCTCATGCATAGTGAACATTCTAAGAGGATATTCTGGTTCTGGTTGAACTAGCTTAATATTACTATGGGCATTTAAAGATTCTAGTTTCTTCTTTTAAATATCCCCAGCTTTGTTTTTAATTTTAATTTTAGACATGTCTGTAAGACAATGATTTATCCATTACTGCTCAGAGAAGTGGATAGATCAACAGAGGTGTTCCAGTAGAAGCAAATAATGGAAAAGCAAAGGTTGCCATATCACACAAGGTTGAACTGTATTTAGACACATGGCTCTGAGGTTGCAGGACAGTATTAGTTAACCTACAGTTAAGATAACAGGTAATTGGACTTTGATTTGCTGGGATCCCTTTAGTCAATTTAAAAACAAGCTTTAAAGGAATTTGTGCTCTAGGCTAGTGGGGAATTTGTCACAGACCTATCCTCTTTAAATGTATCTCAGCTCTGCTCTTGTGCTGTATTACTGTGTCTCGACTCTCTCCACTGAAATGCCAACCTCTCTTTGATCCTGGGTTCTGATCTCTGACTGAATAGCCTTGCTTATGTAACAACTTGTGGTCTGATTCCACTCTCATTACAGCTAGTGGCCAACCTTCTGCTAATTACAGTGGGAGCAGGAACTGTCACTGTTGAATGGCAATAATGTTGACCGCCCCAACGGACCTCTCCTGTATCATGCATGACTGTAAGGATCAAGCATAATTTTGCCCAATTAAATTATTAAGTGGTAGACTGTCCCCCAAATAAAGAGCCCATAGTCAGCAGTGGCATGTTGTTGCATTGTACCAGAAGCACCTTAAAGAAGGAATTACAGCTCCGGATGTCAATTACCTCCCTGAGCCCCTCTGACTATTCAGTAATTCCTTATCATTCTATTACTGATAAGGCCAGCTAACAGGGCAGCCTTATTTGTGTCACTCACTGATGATAACAGTGGGCAATATTGAACCAGAATAGATCAAAGGTAGAGACAGGGCATATTAATATAGATTGAACCTGTCTGGTACAGCACCCTTGGGACCTAACTGGGGCAGGGACTCTGCTGGGGCAGGGGAGACCAACGCTGGCACCTCTGCTGCCACTGGCTGTGGGGCTCCGCTCTGGCAGCAGCAGGGGGGCTGGCATTGACTAAGCAGGGACTAGAGGGGGACATACAGGGGATGCGGCAGGGTGGCTGTGGAGCCCCATTGCTGCAGGTCAGGAGCCCGGGCCCACAGGAGTACACCAAGCTCCTTGACAGCTAGATGCAGTCCTGGCCCCCAGCCGCAGGGCTGTGGAAGGGTGGAGGAGGAATTACTAAGCATGTGACCCAGCTTTTCCCTGTGAGTGCTCTAGCCCAGGTGCACCCACAGAGATTCCAGACCACAGATGTTGCCAGGCTATGGAAGTCTGGGCTATAGAGGTTGCACTTGTACCAGGTGAGGCACCAAAAAAGGACACTTAATTGACTACTGAAGGGAGAAAAATACCTCCTTGCATATTTACACAGGTCAAATCTATCAGGGTTTTAAAAAGCTCAGAAAGTGTCATTCCATATTGCATGAACTATGTACTTTGGGATTACACACCAAATAAAAATTTAACTGTGTTTCACGTCTGAGAAATCAACATTTAGATGGTGGCTTGATTAGTTGTAAGAATCTAAGAAGAAATCTTCATTCATTCACCAGAAGGGGAAACGTTGCTTACCTGCATCCATAAGTGAAATGCAAAAGTGTATTGAAGTATCTGTGACCTAGCAGTACTAAAACAACAATAGTATGAGAGAACCGTGGTTTTAAATATAAAGCAGCATATACCGAAGGTCAATTCTCATCATCTTCCAAGAAGTCGCAAGAGTTATCATGCAAGACAGGGCAAGCTGCACTTAGATCCCTTTGCTCTCAAATGCATTCCTGAAGCAACAGCCTGCACTTCCTTCATCTTTCCCAGATAGAGCCACATGATTTAACTACTCTTGGACTAGATTGCTGTGTGGCAGCCCCTCTGTTTTTTAACTGTTATAGTTGGCACCCCAAGAAACTTCCCTTCAGGGGCCTGTTACCCAATTAAAGGCATGCAAAAGAGCTTCTTCAAAACAAACATGTTGAGTATTTATGCTAGGTACACAACAAACAAACATGATGTGTATCTATGCTAGGTGCCCAAATCCATTGCTCAGTGTCTGCTTCTCAGTGTAAAAAGTCTCAGAGGGGTAGCTGTGTTAGTCTGTAACTTTAAAAACAAGTAGTCCTGTGGCATCTACACCAGAAAATTATTTCAAAATAGCATACAAGGAAGCCTTGAAATTAATCCGAGTCAGGCTCCCTTAATGTGGATGCATTACCTTGACTTAAAGCCTCAGGAAGCACTGGGGAGTAATTAATTTGAATGACTCTGGAGAGTACTTATTTCAAAATAGCTACCGTGGAGCATCCACACTACCGCTATTTTGAAATAAGCATTATTCCTCATGGAAAGCAGGACTTATTATTTTGAAATAACAGGCATGGTAGTGTGGATGCTCCGCTTGTTATTTTGAAATAAGGGTGTAGACCAGGGGTTAGAGAGTAACAAACATATATAGAAATTATGGGCTTTCATTGGTAAAATCACAAAAGCTCATGATCCTATAAATTTTTTGGTTGGTCTCTAAGGCGCCACCATCTGCTTTCCACCAGCAGTCCCTGACCACTGAACACTCCTCACACCCTCCAGAGGAAGAGTATTTAACTGTTTAGTGTCCTTTGATCTTAGGCCCTTGGCAAGCAAGCCATGTAATTCTGGTGGCCTGGGCACAGTATCTTCCCATTAATGGCCCAGCCCTTGTTCTTTTAATTCTTTTGAAGTTCCAGTTTGTCTCTGTGGAGTCTTAGCTCCATTGTTTTGTTTCCTGTATGTTCTTCCTTTCAGCTCCTTTTGATTCACTTTTAGGTAGCCAGACAGAACACCATTAAGCAGGTGAATTGAGGTGCACACTAATAAAAAATACAGATCTCTCATTCTCCCTATGGCATGTAATTATGAAAGCATGTTTTGACCTAATATAATAGCTGAAACATTTATTAAGCCAAGTCATGGAAGGTGAAACAAAGTTATTTGAACCGTATCAAATGTAAATGTTTCAATAAGGTCCAAATGGAACTGGAATCCCAGGTTCTGCAAGTGTTCCCTGTAAACTAAGTGGTTGGATGGCCATTCAGAAAAAGATTCAAATGCTGAGCAGAGCATCCCCAGGGCCCACAGTTGGCAGCATGTATTTCTATTGGTGGTACACATAATTGATTCTGCACGTGAATGGAAAAAATTAAAGGGGACACTGGTTCTGACCAGCATTTATATGGAGACATCATGTGCAGGTCACAGATAATGGGGCTGTCAGGATTCCAAGACGCATTTGTAATCTAAATGGTGGATATTGCTGCAGATGTCGACATTAAGAAGATATTATGCAGCTCTTTATTCATTCAGTTGCTGTTTCAGCTAGTCATATCTTGCCTCTGCAAATTATACAATAATATATAGTAAATGCATGTACTTACTCTTATGTCATGACACAAATCTAGGTCACCTAGACTCAGCATTGCCAAATTACTAATCATTTAAATGTTCTCTTTGTAAGGAGCCAGAAGAATGGGCTTAAAAAGACAGGTACACAGAAAGATTTTCATTGGAATAGATCTTATAGTCTAGCCACATCTAGCTGCTAATAGAAAAATCTTTTTTCTTTCTTACTAGCTGATATAAAAGTTGATTTGAAAATATGAAAGCTTAAATGAGTAACTTTGGTTCTAGAAAAATGCAAAAAATCAAAGAGATCTGTTATTGAAATTTACCACATAGAACCAGCAAAGCAGAGAAAGTTCATTTTAGCCCACTACTCTCACTAATTGCCTGTTTTAGAATAATAGAATTGGATGACTTCAAAGCTAATGATGCAGGTTAGGGATTAAACTGGCTTCTTGTGTATTTTTAAATCCTCATACTTATCTTTTCCATTTGCTGAAGGCTTGCTTTAGTGCCTAGCAACTGCCAGCTATCAGAACTGTACTTTGCAGTCCTATCCAATGGCAAGAATTAGTGAAAAAAGGTCAGTTGTACAGATTGTTCATGGAAAACAACTCATTGTGCAAAGTAATCAAAACGGTCCAGAATTATCCATTTCAATTCCATGTGAAGTCAATGAAGGAGGACACAGAATAATTCCCATTTGATACTTTTGGAGATGTTTCTGTGCTCACAACACTCTGTCAAAATTAAAAGGCTGTCCAAATACAAATAAAGGGCTGTATAAAATTTCATTTATATATCTACTGTATATTTTAGAGAGTTTGTGAGCAAGCAAGTCTGTCTGTCTGTCCATCTGTTTGTTCAAGAACGCCTTTTAAACAGTAAGAGCTAGGACCACCAAATATGGAATGCAGCTTCCTCTTATAACTTAAACAAAGGTAAAGATTTGGTTGTGCCAGGACAATGGGATATGCCTGGAATGCAATTACATTTTATAACACAGAAAGAGAGGGTGCTATTAGCAGCGACAGTTATCATAGAATACTAGAACTGGAAGGGACCGCGAGGTATCATCAAGTCCAGTTTTTCCCTCTCATGGCATGACCAAGCACCATTGAGATCATGCTTGATAAATGTCTATCCAACCTGCTCTTATATATCTCCAGTGATGGAGATTCCAAAACCTCCCTAGGCAATTTATTCCAGTGTTTAATTACCCTGACAGTTAGGAACTTTTTCTGAATGTCCAACTGAAACCTCCCTTGCTGCAATTTAAGCCCATTGCTTCTTGTCCTATCATCAGAAGCCAAGGAGAACAATTTTTTCCCTTCTCCTTGCAACACTCTTTTAGATACTTGAAAACTGCTATCGTGTCCCCTCTCAGTCTTTTCCTTTCCAAACTAAACAAGCCCAGTTCTTTCAGTCTTCCCTCATAGGTCACATTTTCTAGAACTTTAATCATTTTTGCTGCTCTTCTCTGGACCTTCTTCAGTTTCTTCACATCTTTCTTGAAATGTGACACCCAGAACTACACAATACTCCAACTGAGGTCTGAGTGCAGGGTAGAGCAAACGACTTATGTCTCACATCTTACTTACAACACTCCTGCTAATGCATACCAGAATCATTTTTGCAATAGTCTCAGACTGTTGACTTATCTGGCTTGTGTTCCACTATGACCTCTACATCTCTTTCTGCTGTACTCCTTCCTAGACAGCCCCTTCCCATTTTGTAGGTGTGAAACTGATTGTTCCTTCCTAAGTGGAGTCCTTTGCATTTGTCCTTATTAAACTTCATCCTATTTATCTCAGACCATTTCTCTAGTTTGTCTGGATCATTTTGAATTATAACCCTACCATCCAAAGCACCTGCAACTCCTCCCAACTTGGTATCATCTGCAAACTTAATAAGCATACTTTCTATGCTATCATCTAAATTGTTGATGAAGATATTGAACAGAACCGGTTCCAAAACAGACTCTTGTGGAACCCCACTTGTTATGCCCTTCCAACATGACTGTGAACCATTAATTACTACTCTCTGAGAATAGTTATCCAGCCAGTTATGCACCTACCTTATAGTAGCCCCATCTAGCTTTAATTTCCCTAGTTTATGGATAAGACAATCATGCCATACTGTATCAAATGCTTTACTAAAGTCTAGGTATTCCTCATCCACCACTTCTCCCGAATCCACAAGACTTGTTATCCCATCAAAGATAGCTATCAGATTGGTTTGACAGGATTTGTTCTTTACAAATCCATGCTGGCTGTTATCTATCACCTTATTATCTTCCTAATGTTTGCAGATGAATTCCTTAATTACTTGCACCATTATCTTCCCTGGCACAGAAGTTAAAATGACTGATCCGTAGTTTCCTAGGTTGTTCTTATTTCCCTTTTTTCTAGATGGTCACTATATTTTCCCTTTTCCAGTGTTCTGGAATCTGTCCCAGCTTTCATGGCCTTTCGAAGATGATAGCTAAAGACTCAGATACCTCCTCTATCAGCTCCTCCTCCATCTATCAACTCTAGGATGCATTTCATCAGGCCCTGGTGACTTGAAGACATTTAAACTTTTCTAAGTAATTTTTAACTTGTTCTTTTTTATTTTAACTTCTAAACCTACCCCATTTCCACTAGCATTCACTTCGATAGATATCCTGTCATGATCAATTTTCTTGACAAAAACCAAAACAAAGAAGTCATTAAGCATCTCTGCCATTTCCAAGTTTCCTGTTACTATTACTCCCTCTTCACTAAGCAATGGGCCTACCCTGTCCTGGGTCGTCTTCTTGCTTCTAATATATTTGTAGAATGTCTTCTTGTTACCCTTTATGTCTCTACCTAGATTGAGCTCATTTTGTGCCTTTGCCTTTTTAATCTCATCCTTGCATACTTGCATTGTTTGCTTATATTCCTCCTTTGTAATTTGACCTAGTTTCCACTTTTTATACAACTTTTGATTTTTAGATCATGTAGGATCTCCTGGTTAAGTCAAGGTGGTCTCTTGCCATACTTTCTATCTTTCCTACGCAGTGGAATAGTTCACTTTTGGGCCCTTAGTAATGCCCCTTTGAAAAACTGTCAATTGTCTTCAGTTGTTTTTCCTGTTAGTCTTGCTTACCTACCAGCTCTCTGAGTTTACTAAAATCTGCCTTCCTGAAATCCATTGTCTAAATTTTGCTGTTCTCCTTTCTACCATTCCTTAGAATCATGAACTCTTATGATTTCATGGTCACTTTCTCTCAAGCTGCCTTCCACTTTCACATTTTCAACCAGTTCTTCCCTATTTTTTAAAATCAAATCTAGAACAGCTTTTCCCTAGTAGCTTTCTCAACCTTCTGAAATAAAAAATTGTCTCCAATTCAGTCCAAGGACTTATTGGATAATCAGTGCCCCGCTGTGTTAGTTTCTCAACATATTGCAGGATAGTTGAAGTCCCCCATTACCATCAAATACTGCGCTTTGCATGATTTTGTTAGTTGTTTTAAAAAAAAAGCCTCATTCACTTTTTCTGCCTGGGTAGGTGGTCTTTAGTAGACCCCTAGCATGACATCACCCTTTTTTTTAACTGATTTAACTTAACTCAGAGACTCAGACATAGAAGACAGACTTCTTCAATCTCAACCTCAGTCCAAGTGTATACATTTTTAATATACAAGGAGCACCTCCTCCCTTTTTCCCCACCTACCCTTCCTGAGCAAGCTGTACCCTTCTATACCAATATTCCATTGTATGTATTATCCCACAAAGTCTCTGTGATACCAACTGTCATAGTTGTGTTTATTTATTAGCACTTGAACTTCTTCCTGCTTATTTCCCATACTCCTTGCATTTGTAAACAAGCATCTAAGATACTGATTTGATTTTGTCCTTCAGTTATGCCTTGTCCCTCCTTGATCTCTGCTATTCTAGCCCATATTCCCTCCCATTTCTGATCCATCTCCCAGGTCTCCATGTTTTTCCACTTACCTGTGGGCTTTGGTCACCTGCCCCCATCAAACCTAGTTTAAAGCCCTCCTCACTAGGTTAGCCAGACTGTATCCAAATAGGTGAACCGCATCCTGGCTTAGCAGTGCTTTTTGGAACAGCATCCCATGGTCAAGGAAGCCAAAGCCCTCCTGGCGACACCATCTTTGCAGCCAGGCATTCAACAGCCAGGCATTCACCTCCAGGATGCACCTCTCTCTGCCTGGGCCCCTGCCTTTGATAGGAAGAAGAGAACACAACTTGTGCTCCAAACTCTTTCACCTGTACTCCCAGAGCCCTGTAGTCACTCTTGATCTGCTCAGAGTCACACCTTGCAGTATCATTAGTGTCCAGTTGGATGAGTAGCACAGGGTAATAATCAGAGGACTGGATAATCCTCAATAGCACCCTCGTAACGTCTCGGATACAGGCCCCTAACAGGCAGCATACCTACTGAGATGTCATGTCAGGGTGACAGATGGGTGCTTCTGTCCCCCCACAGGAGAGAGTCTCCAACCACCACTACCCTACGTTTCCTCTGGATGGTGGTGGCTGCAGACCTCCCAGTCTTGAGGGGTACAAGGACTGTCCCCTTTTGTTTTAGGGGGTGATTCTTTGTCTTCCGTACCCAGAACAGCAAAATGGTTCTCCAGAACCACGGTGGGAGGTTTGGGAGCAAGGGTGGTGTCACATTATTGGATTTTAACCCATGGGGGGGGGCATGTGAGGTGTCACATGAAAGCTTATGTTCTACTGATTCTGTATATGCTATTCACGTACTTGTATAATATCTGTATGTGGAGTTATAAATATGTACTCTGTGTTGATGCTGGAAAATTCTCTGTCTGAGGCAGAACAATGTGCCAGGAATGTTCATTCAATGGCTATGCTAATTAGCAAGGAGACAATGAATCTCTAGGTGCCAATATACACCTGAGGAATGTGACTGATACCTGCAAACCAACCAGGGCATAATGGCTGCCAGCATGGGTTGCTTGACCATGTGACCTGCTCTGGCCAGGAGAGGTATATAAGTGCCATATGGCAACCTCCATCTTGTCTTCAGTCCAGCTCTTGATCCCAGACAGGGCCCGGGAGTGCGGCGCCGCCCCCAGGCGCACGGTGCACTCGCAGGCCCACCTCCGGGCTGCAGGCCCGCCCTCGGAGCACACAGCACATGTGTGGGCCCGTCCCCGGGCGCTCGGCCCATGTGCTGCCCGGCCACGGCCGCTGGTGCATAGCCTGGGGCCTGCCCCTGGGGCACACAGCGCATGTGCTGCCCAACCTGGCCTGGCCACCACTTCTGGTGCACAGCCCAGGGGGGGCTGCGCCTGGCCATGTAGGGCCCCGTGACCGTGGGAGAAAGGGTGCTGCTGGCTGGCGCCATGGGGATGGGGAGAGGGGGTGGCGCTGTGGGAGCCGGGCACGCGGTGCCTGATGGCAGCTATAAGGGACGCCACGCGCCCCTTACAGCTGTCATCAGGTGCCCCACATCAGTTGGCGCCCCGGGCAGCTGCCCGGCTCACTCACCCCTTAGTCCGGCCCTGATCCCAGATGCAGTCTTGCAGGGAACAACGAGCCAGAACATAAGAACATAAGAACATAAGAATGGCCGTACCGGGTCAGACCAAAG
>CM057847.1:87649182-87678431 GCA_030068395.1 Apalone spinifera
AAAATCCCCCATTATTATAGAGTTCTTTACTTTGGTAGCCTCTCTAATCTCCCCAGAAAGAACTGTGGACCCATCGTAAAACAGGATGTATACCACAGATGTATAAGATAGCAGAGATGTTATAAACTGCTAAGAGCCTGCTGCATTGAGAACTTGGTGATTCGATGCATATAATGTGTTCTCCTTAGCAACCTTACTCTCATGCTTTTATTTCTTTTAGTAATAAACCTTTAGAATCTAAAGGATTGGTTCAGCATGATCTTGTGGGTAAGATCCAGAGTGTAAATTGACTAGGACCTGTGGCTGGTTTCTTGGGACTGGAAGAAGACGTCCTGGGTAGGTGAGATTGGGCTCTAAAACCCCTCACCTGTGTGTTAGGCCTGGGGCTGATTGGGGCATAGGAAGAGCTGCGGTGTCAGAGGAGTTTTGCTTGTGAAGCTTCTGGCTGGCCAGATTGTCAGCTGAAGCGCTCGGTGTGACTAGTTTGTGGCCTATTTGGGGAGGTCTCCAGTCTGAGGCTGTAAGGAGCCCCACGTTTGAGCAATTCATCCTGAGCGGACGCCCTCAATGTTACCCAGACCCAGCGTGGTCCGTCACAGGTGGAGCACTGCCTGCTGCCAGAAATGACCATCTGCCAGTGTCGCCCCCAAGACAGAGCCATCTCCTCCCCCAGTGGTGTGTCATGGGATAGCTTCCTCGTCTCCACCTGAATACTCTCAAGGAATTCCTCATGGACCGTGTAACGACCACAGGAGGAAGCAAGGAGCCAGAGATGGAGATGAGGACAGCTTTAATCCGATTGGGCCAGCAGGGGTCAGGGGTGGAGATAAGCTTTTTGACTGCAACCTGCCCAGCACAGCCCCTGTCGCGGCCAGCCCCAGGAAGCAGCTGCCTGGCTAGCATGGCCCCTGCTGTGACCACCCCCAGGGAGCTACCTCCCAGGTTGTGCAGCCCCCACTGTCTCCTGCACCCCCCTATTCCCATTCCCTTGCCCTTAGCCCCTCCTCACCCCCAACCCTGACTCCTGCATCCCACCACCCCCTGCCCTGAGCCTTGCACATCCCCAAGCCTCTGCCCTAATTTCTGCACTGCCATATAACCCCAGCCCTCTTCCCTGAAGGAGCTGAGCAACATGGGTAAACCTATACTGGACTAGTAGATGTACCCAGCATTGCTTGAGTCTGGGAATGGCCCAGGGTGGCAGAGACTACATGGCCTGCCCAGCAGGTTTTCCCTAGGGCCAGTCTGGCGTAAGCAGAAGCCATGCAGCTCACCCAGTGGCTTCTCCCCAGGACGGGCCCACAATGGTAGGGGCCATGCAGCCGTCCTGCTGATTTTTCTCAGGGGTGGGGGAGCCACACAGCCTACCCACCAGTCTTTACCAGGGGCCGGCCTTGGGTGGGGTGGAGGTGGAGCTCCCCAGGGCCAGCCGGGGGTGGCAGGGACTGCATGCTATAGTGGCCTGGGGAGTGGATCAGGCTGGCAGAAGCTGCACCTCAGCTGGCAGATGCTCCACAAGGCAGGACAGGGTAGCAGGAACTATGCTGCTGGCCAACTGCTGCTCCCCAGGGCTCAGGTGCTTACTGCCCACCAATGGTCATTCATGAGTATAACTGTCCCAGCTGCCACACTCCTTCCTTTCTGTTTGATGCAAAGATATCACATTCCATTGTCCAGGCACAATCAAACCATGACCTTGCTTTAAGTTATGATAAGAAAAAGCTGCATATAAAATTTGGTGGTCCTAGCTCTTACCATTTAGGAGAAGCTCTTGAACAAATGGACTCACCGCTGAACAGACACAGAGACAGACTCACGAACTTTCTAATATATACATTCCCTTTCTCTTTGTCGCTCTCACACACACGTCTATAGGATAAAATCATAAGAATTGCCATAATGAGTCAGAACAAAGGTCCATTTAACCCAGTATCCCATCCTCCAACAGTGGCCAATGCCAGATGCCCCGGAGGGAGTGAACAGAACAGGGAATCATCAAGGTATCCCACCCCCCTCACACATTCCCAGCCTCTGATAAAGAGGGGGCAGGGATACCACCCCTACCCATCCCAGCTAATGGCCATTGATGGGCCAAACCTCCATGAATTTATCCAGTTCTTTTTTGAACGCTGTTAAAGTCCTGTTCTTTACAACCTCCTCCGGCAAGGAGTTCCACAGGTTGACCATGTACTGTGCGAAGAAAAACTTCCTTTTTTTTTTAAACCTTCTATCTATTATTGTCATTTGGCAACCCCTGAGTTCTTGTATTATGGAAACAAGTCAATAACTTTTCTTGATTCACTTTCTCCATGCCTGTCATGATTTTATAGACCTCTATCATAACCCCCCTTAAGTCTTCTCTTTTCTAAGATGAAAAGTTCCAGTCTTTTTAATCTCTCTTCATATGGCACCCATTTCAACCCACTATTCATTTTTGTTGCCCTTTTCTGAACCTTTTCCAATGCCAATATATATATATATATATATATATATTTTTTTTTAGATGAGATGACCACATCCATATGCAGTATTCAAGATGTGGACATACCATGGTTTTATATAGAGGCAATGAGATATTTTCTGTCTTATTCTCGACCCCTTTTTAAACGATTCCTAACATTCTGTTTGCCTTTTTGACAGCTGCCCCACACGGAGTGGATGTTTGCAGAGAACTATCCACAATGATTCCAAAATCACTCGAGTGGTTATAGCTAAATTAGTCCTCATTATTTTATGTGTATAGTTGGGATTATTTTTTCCAATGTGCATTACTTTGCATTCTACATTAAAATTCATTTGCCATTTTGTTGCTGAATCACTTACGTTTTGTAAGATAAACTAGCACTAGACTAAAACTATATGGTTTCTATAAAGCCAGTGGCATAGGATTATTCATGTCAGTAAAAGAAAGTTGTGTGTATGATTTAAAGAGATTATTTGATGTATTTTGCTGTGTAGTTAGCCAATTGGATTCCTGAGGCTAATGGGACCAGAGAACTTTGTACTGTTAATTTCACTGTCCACTATGTAGCTAAGTAATATTGTATCCACTTTACACATGGGAAACAGGCAGACCTGAGTGAATTGCCTAGGCACTGGTGAGAAAAGGATCACAAATTGGCACTGGTGAGAAGAGGATCACAATTTGCACATAAATTGCACCTGTGAAATGCAAAGCTGCACATTTGATTTTCTAGTATGTAAAAGAGACACAATTGGGTCCAATAAGCTATAAGGTTCTCCTACTTAGAAATCAGTGCTTTACCTTTTGTGGCAGGATTTGATTCCAGTGGGAGTTAGGCACATAAATATCTTTGAGGATCTGGACCTATGTTACTGGTTATATGAACCTTTCTCCTGCATCTGCACACGATGGGGGTTAGGAATATCAAAGCCTCTTTTTCAGATACAAGCTTATGTGACTGTCATTAACAAACACTCATATTTTTGCAGCATTAAGTAACTGATAAATTACTCCAACTACTGTGACAGTCTTAAATCCCACATGTGGCCTTATCCAGTTATTAAGGTGCATTCCCTCTCGTGTCACTCTCACATTATTTCCTTTAGATTTTGTTCTTGCATAATAGAAGCCTCTTCATATTACCATAGCAGTCATTCCCATGCTTGTTACACAGCAGGGTGACAACACTAAGCAAAAATCTTGTGGGGGCCAAACAGATTCTACATATTTTAATAAGATTTAGTTACCTGTATTGATATTTTAGGTTCAGCTTGTTTTGTTTGTATTTAGATAGACAATACTGCACATAGAAACAACCCAGTTACTCACTTATGTAAATTAAATTGAGGTAAACATGATGGCTAACGAATTGGCCACATTATATTGAATTGAAGCAGGCCACGGGCCTTATGTAATGCTCTGATGAGCTATGTGCACACTCCTGACCTAACACACGCAGAATCTTCCATTTTAAGAAGTTTCTCAGAAGAAGAATCGCTTGTTCACTCATTGACTAAGGCAGGGCTGGGCAATAATTTTGATGAGGGGCCACTCCTAGAATTTGCAAAGTGGTCAAGAGCTGCACTCTTCCATGACTCCTTCACAATGGAGGTGGTTCAGGGACTTGGATGGAGTTGGAGGGCAGAAGGAAGCTTTGGGTAAGGGATTGGAGTGCAAGAGGGAATGTGGGGTCTGGGAGAGGGTTTGGATGATGGAAGTGGTGTGACCTAGGGGAGGGGACTGAGGTGTAGGAAGAGGTGCCGAGGTTTGGGCTGTGGTCTTGGGCAGTAGGAGGTTGTGACCTGGGGCAGGGTATTGGGATGCAAGGTCTCGGAGGGGGCCTGGGTTATGTGGGGGAGGGAGGGAGGAGCAGAGGGGAACAGAGGGTTGTGGGAGGGAAGGTCTGGGGTGCCAAAGGCAGGCTCTGGCTAGGAGGCTTACCTGGTTGATTCCTGGCCAGCAGCCCAGTATGTTTCTCAGGCAGACTCCCTACCTAACTGGCCACGGCAGGGGCTATGTGGGTCTTTGAATAGCTATGAACCTGCAGGGAGAGGGTGGAGGTACTTTGTGCTCTGCCTGTTCTTCAAACAAGCAGCTCCCATTGGCTGGGGGCAGGAGCAATGTGCAAAGCAGGAGTGGGCAATAATTTTGGGCCAGGAGCCACTTCAAAAATTTTTGAAGTGGCCCTGGGCCGCCTGGAAGAAGTGGTGCCCAAACCGGAAGGGCCAGAATAATTCTGGGATACCCTGCCCTCAGACCATGATTGGTCTGGGGGTGGAGGAGCCCCTTTGCTTCCCTTCACACTAGGCACCCATGCTCCTGGCAGGGCAGGAACAGGCTTCCCATGCTCCCCCACCCCTAGGCCAAAAAGGGCCTGGGGCGGGGGAGCACGGGAAGCCTCCTCCTGCCCTGTGAGGAGCACGTGGCACTTTGAAGTGCTAGGCACTCCTCGCAGGGCGGGGACAGGGTGAAGGAAGCTTCGTGCAGCTCCCCCGTCTCCAGGCCCTGATTGGCCTGGGGGTAGGGGGAGCACGAAGCCTTGTTCTGCCCTACCGATGCCCTTCAGAGAGCACGCAGCACTTCAAAGTGCCACATGCTCCTTGCAGGGTGGGAAGAGACTTCGCACGCTCCCCTGCGCCCAGACCAATCAAGGCCTGGGGGCAGGGGAGCTGCACAAAGCTTCTTTCACCCTGCCCCCACCCTGCATGAGCATACAGCACTTTGAAGTGTCATGTGCTCCTCGCAGGTTGTAGGAAAGTTCACGCAGCTCCCCTGCCCCCAGACCAATCGGGGCTTGGGGGTGGGGGAGCGCATGACATCTCCTCCCACCCTGCAAGGAGCGTGTAGCACTTTGAAGTGCCACGTGCTCCTTGCAGGGCAGGAGGAAGTTTTGTGCGCTTCCCCTCTCCAGGCCCTAATTGTCTTGGGGGCGGGGAAGCAGCAGGGTCTCTGTGTGCTGAATCAACCCACTTGGTGGGCCAGATCCGCCCAGCAGAGGCCCTTTTGCCCACCTCTGGTGCAAAGCCTCTAGTTCACCTCCCCCAGACTTGTAGCTGTTCAAAGACAAACAGCGTTCAGCAGCCTCTTTTCTAAGCAGTGTACTGGGGTGGGGCAGGCAGGGCGCCTACCTGAGGCTTCCCACTGCATTGGTGGGCTAGGCAGGCCATATTTTATCCAACCCTGGACTAAGGCTTTGTATAAAAGAGTAACATAGCTATTGCTCTGAGGTTTGTCTAGCAACAGAAGTTGCACTGGTTTGAGTTAAGTGGTATTAAAGACACATCGTTAGTTTAAAATGGTGCAATCTTGCTTGTAGACAAGGCTTTAGTTTATTAGTCCAGAGAGAAAATCAAAATACGTGACAAAAGTCTTGCTGCCCCATTTCAACAATACATCCAGAAAAGTCCCTGAAGGTTCAAGTTAAATGGAAGATTATATTAAACTAGGATTGAATTAAGCAAAATTGACTTTTTTGACTTCAGGATCTATCAATTTTTCTGTTGACATATGAACTTATGAATTTTACCTCCGTAATACGTAAATACTTTTTATTTTGTAAGAAACTGTTGGAGAATTTAATTTTAAAGGATGACATTTATTATACCTTTTAACATACTAATTCTTTAAATTTCTGATTTTCAAGACAACACTTTGAACTTGGACGTGGCATTGGATACAGATGTAGTCAAATGGAGAACAATAATATGAGAATATTATGGAAGAGACAGTATAATTCTTTATCAAAGACGGCCAATTCAAAAGCAGTTTATATGTAAATAGGAATCAGGTATACACGAGTCAAATGTCTACCGTGTGCTGGATAAAGCTCTAAGTATTTGCTAACCTAATATTGGATGGGGGTGGGAGTGGAGTGGGGGCAGGGGGGTAGAAATATAGATTCTTCAAGTAGTAGTAAAGTTTTGTTCTAAAAATATATCTTGGGTGGGGGAGAACGTCACCTCCACATTAACTGCATGAGTCTTGAAATAGTTGAGCACACTTTTTCTTTCAAGAACAAAATTTTTTTTTTTTAAACAAACAAGAGAAAGAACCTAAGAGATTCTGGCATGAAGGTCATTTTACCATATTAGCTTTCCTGTACAGTTAATGTGAAAAGACGGTAAAACCATAGAGCCATACTGAAGACAGGCCAGGGATTTGATAATTTTAAAGCAAAGCTCCTATACAAAATAAAATGACTTTAAATATAAGAAGAAGAAAAGAGTATTCAGTCTTGCCTCTCCTCTAACTGTATAAAATGCAATTACTCTAATAGCAGGCCATTTCCCCCTCCACATAAAGCTGTACTCTGTGCCTTGCGACTGAATGACTTGCCTCCTTGATATTCCATATTAAAAGTGAATAAAAGCTATACTGTCACATGATATTTTTGAAACAGTCCTCTGCTCCTTTCATATTCTGGACTTTCTATCCCTATTACTTCTCAGCAGGTGCCAGATCTTTTAAAAGCACCATATGTCAAAGAGGAATAACCTATTATACAAATGAGACACTTTGTCAGGAGCATACAGCCAACAATTTGTGACCCTCCTCAACAAGGTATTCCTAAACCTGTTACCCACACGCTCCAGGATCCCACCTTTGCCCACTTCCGAGAGCTCAGTGCCACCATATCTGTTCTGAGGGCTTAGGGAGTACTCTCCTGTGTGTTTGCAAGATCTTTTGACCAGTGAAAGAGCCTTAGACAGAAATATCTGTATCCTCTTTTTATTAATAATTACCAAGCAAAATGCACAGCTAAGCATATAATGCTATGCTCACCAATCCTGATCACACAGGCAGGCTTTCTTTGTTGGCCAGGCAAGGTCAGTCTTGCCTGTGTTTTGGTTCTTTTCCCCTTTCCAGCTGGTCCCTCTCGACCCCTAAAATGATTAGGTTTTTGGAATGGGTCCCATATGAAGACAGATTAAAAAGACTGGGACTTTTCAGCTCAGAAAAGAGGAGACTAAGGGAGGATATGATAGAGGACTATAAAATCATAACTGGTGTAGAATAAGTGAATAAGGAAAAATGTGTTACTTGTTCCTATAACATAAGAACTAGAGGTCACCAAAAGAAATTAATAGGTAGCAGGTTTAAAACAAACAAAAGGAAGTTTTTCTTTACAAAATGCACAGTCAACCTGTGGAACTCCCTACCAGAGGAGGTTGTGAAGACCAGGACTAACAGGGCTTAAGAAAGGACTAGATAAATTCATGGAGATTAGGTCTATTGCTGGCTATTAGCCAGGGTGAATAGGAATGCTGTCTCTAGACTCTGTTTGTCAGAGAGGGATCACTTGATGATTACCTGTTCTGTTCAGTTCCTCTGTGGCATCTTTCATTGGCCACTGTTGGAAGCCGGATACTGGGCTAGATGGACCTTTGGTCTGACCCAGTGTGGTCATTCTTATGGCCCTCAGTTTATATAGTGAAACTTGAGTCTTCTTTAGTTATACCTTAACCAACCATTTTACTAAAATATTACAAAATAATTCTTTTGACCAATCCTAACATATTGCAAAGTATTTCTTTACCCAATAATATCCTACCACCTTAGTTGATTTAATTATTGTAAAATTAATTATGTAATAGTCAGAAACAAAGAACTAGAAGAAAGCATACAGATGAACAAGAGAGAAGTGGGGACTATAAAAGCCAAACAGTAAAAGAGTAAAACAACAACAACAAATGGTCTGATAGCACTTTATAGACTAACAAAACATGTAGATTGTGTAGAGTTTTCAAACCCACAACTGATAAGTGATTCTTGGCCAGACAGAATGCTATTAAATGAAGTTTTCTTTAAACATCTTAAGAGTTTCCTTTTTTATCTGGTGATGGTGAATAGTGTTTGGAGGGGTGCCTTCTTAACAGCCAGTATTACATTGTTTTGATATAATTTAGAAAGGATGTGACTTTCTGCTTCTTGGCTCCTGGTTGCTTCTCTCCTAATATGGCTGCAAAAAAAAGGTCTCAGACCTTACAAACAAACTTACTGCTCTGGCAACCCAGTGTAGGCTCTGTCTATGATCAACAGTAAATTGAATTCCTTCTCTGATTTATTAATCATAAGTGCTTTTAGGCTGAGTTTCACAGCGCACATGTTAACATTCAATTCAGTGAGTGGAGAACAAAATTAAAGAAAAAATTCAGATGGAAATGTAGCAGTGCCCAACGTCCTACATATGTATTTATCCCCCAAATCCAGTGGCCTACTAATTGAAATGACAATCCGAGGAAAATGTCAACAGGCTGCAATTTAAAAAATAGAATTGGAAGTTTTCATTCCAGACATATGATTTTTGGGAATTTATTTGGGGAGGGGGATATTTATGTAGGACACTGGAAGCTGCTACATTTCCTTTTGAGATTTTTCTTTAATCTTATTCTCAGTAGTATCTATTTGAATATCTTTTCTACCATGTGATGGAAATTGACAATTTAGAAACTTTTTCTGCTGAATTTTCACATTTGCAGCAGAACAATATTCTTATGAACTTCAGAATTAGTCTTACCAATTCCCCTATTGCATTCGTGGACCAGTGCATCAAACTGGTACTAACAGATTATTCCTCATAGTTCCACAGAAAATTATAGTTTTGTTTGTGGATACATCCTTACCTCAATACATCCCAGTCCAAAGAGTGCCCCATCCATTGGAATGATTATTTTTAGACCAATAATACAAACTGAAGCTCTCATTCAGGTAAAACTCTGTTGGAGGTCAGCACTATATTACAGTAGCATATACTGGTCAGAATGAGATTCTGGTCAGAATGAGAGCCCCATTACAATGGGTGCTGTACACTGTCTTTAACTATCCTGTCTCTAATCCTTATAACTCAACTAAATAGGAACTAGATGTGACAGGTGTGTATGAGATACAGCTGATAGGATAGAAGAAGGTAGAAAATGTGGACAGCAATAGGAACACAAAGTTGTGCATATTAGCTAAGCATGCAGTTTGGAAGCTTCATAGTTTTGGGGTTCCCCCATGAAATAAGAAAAATGAATAAGATTTTAATGACGGACTATCAGGTTATCCAGCTAGGTCAATAGCTCATGCCAGGTTTGGCACAGTGCCATTATTGAAAACAATATGCAAAACTCTGCAATGCATGCCTAGCAGACAGAAATATGTTTATACTTTAATAGTGCAGCTGAACACATTATTCACTATCAAAATTTATTCTTTTTTTCTGGTTTGTTTAGTGAAAGGAACCTAATTCTCTGGATCAGCCATTTAGATTTTTTTAATTGCACTTTTATGCAAAAGTATAATTTGTTTTCTCTAAGGTTTTCTGCATTGCTCCAGAGCTACAATTCTGAGGTTTGAAGACTAGTATTTAATTCTTTCTAGCTCAGGAAGGTGGAGACTATGGAAAATGGCCAACAGACTACTCAAACCATTATTCATTGTCTCTTTCCGATACCATTTATTAGTGTAGACAGTGAATCTCGATGGATTCTCTTGATTGTTCTACCTTTTTCCTCTATTTAGCCTTTCCTTTTTCAGTAAAAGGTGTTTAGAAGTAAAGCCCAGATAAATGAAACTCAGAATACTCAATCAGCAGGTTCACTTAAATTTCTTTGGCTGATGGGTTTAAATATAATCCAATATATTTTTAGGCTTTGTCAGCTTGTTAATTCTTTAGCAGTTGCACACTTTTGTTGTTACTGTGTAGGTCCCAGATGATGATGATAGGCGATCACTCATTGCCGAGTATGATCATCTTTCATGGGAGTTATGGACCCTGAGGTGGCCGATAAGGCCGATCCTTGAGCCACAAGTTTTATTACAGTGAGGACAGATGTTCCCAGGTACAGCAGGAGGCTGCTGACCATGACTAGAAGCCAGTCTGGCCTTCCTCCTGCACCTCTTCTCCTCATCTTGTCGGCAGGCAAATTCAAAATCCAGGGAGCCACTGCATAGGATCTCTCTCCATTTTGAGCTATCCTGGGTGAGTGTTTCCCAAGTGTGATGCTGCACTTTCAGGTTATCCTTTAGCAAGTCCTTATAACACTTCCTCCCACGTTATGGTATCCTTCTTTCAGCTGAGAAAACAGGACCTGTTCTGGGAGGTGATGGTCTGGCATCTGAACAATATGACCAGTCCAGCAAAGTTGCTGATTGATGATCATTGTCTCGATACTGATAGTCTTTGCCTCTTCCAGAACACTGATGTCAGTGTGCCTTTCTTCCCATTTGATCTTCAAGATCTTGCGAAGGCAGCATTGGTGATACCTCTCAAGGATTTTCATGTGACGGCTATAGGTTGTCAAGGTCTCAGACCCATATAATACTATTGGGAGAATGATGGCTTGATAGACAAGAAGTTTGGTGTCTGTTCAAATGTCATGATCTTCAAAAACCCTGTGTCAAACGAGCAAAGGCTGTACTGGCACAGCTCAGACAGTGTTGGATTTCTACATCAACAACAGAAAAATAACCTCCAAGATAGAGAAAATTATCGACGTTCTCCAGTGCCTCTCCATTGATTGTAATAGATAGGGTGCATGGTACATTATTTGGAGAGGGCTGATGGAGCACTTTGGGTTTTTTGATGTTGAGGGTAAGACCAAAACATGCATAAGCATCAGCAAACACATTCAAGATTGCCCATTCTGAGAGAGATCTTCAGGCTAAACTGCACTGTCATCAGCATACTGAAGTTACACAATAGAGGTGGTGGAAATCTTACTCTTAGCTTTCAGCCTGCTAAACCTAAACAGTTTTCCCTCCATTCGTTAGAGGATTTCAATGCCATCTAGGAGCATCCCTGCAATTAGGTTGAAAATGACGGCAATAAAGACTGTGAACACGGTTGGGGTGATGCTACAGCCTGGTTTGACACGTATTTGTGTTTTGAAAGGTTCATTCTGGGAGCCAGTGCTGCTCAGAACAGTCGCTTTCATGTTGTCATGAAGCAACTTTATGACATTATTTATTTATCAGGATATCTATTCTTCCAATGTACAGTCCAAAGCGCACGTCAATTTACTGAGTCAAAGGCTTTAGTTAAATCAATAAAACCAATGTACACTGGTCAGTTTTGCTCCTGACACTTCTCTTGCAGCTGCTGTGCAATGAAGATTGTATCTGCAGCTCTGTGACATGGTCAGAAGCCACTCTGACTCTGATCAAAAAAAATTTTACAGGGGCAAAAGACAGGTTGCAAGGACCTTGTGACAGATCCGGTCTGTCTGCCGGTGGCCAGTCCAATCTGTCCGCCGTACTGTCTTTACTCGGACCCCTCTCAAACTTCTCCTTAGTCTTGGCTTGGAGTCGCTACGCTAGCAAGTCTGCCTATACCTTTAACTGCACCGTGCCTCCACTCGTAGCTGCGTGGGGAGGGGAGCAGTATCTCCCTCTCTGCTCATCGTATATTCCCTCCTCAGAGGGCGACGGGGGGCCTGGGCCCACCCTCACTCACGGGCCCCAGTCCAGGGCCCTAAGGACGTGGACCTTCTATGGTCCAGTCTGGCTGACGGGGGCTCCTTGCCGAAACCTGTCAGCCCGCAGGCTTAGTGCTGCACTGTCCTGGGCTGCTTCCTCTCCCCCACTGGTCTGGCCACCCCTGCCCAGGGCTTACCTGGACCTCCAGTGGCTCGGCCGCCTCGCTTTGCCCCCGGGGTTGGGTCCCCGTTGCACCATGGGGGCCCCGCTGGCACACGGCATCCCTCCCCACATACACACACACCCCTTTCGGTGCTGGGCGGTGTTTAAATCCCCCGCCACTTCCGGCGTCTGATGTGCTGTCGCTCTGACGTCACGTGCGTGGCTCCGCCTACCTCGTTGCGCCTGGGACACGTTTTAGCAGCAGCGTCTGGGGCTGCAAGGCATTCTGCGGCCCATGAGCACCCAGCACAATGCCGGTACCTTGCCCGCCGTGCCATGAACAGGGCGTTTGCGGCGGAGGCTACAGTGCGGGGCTGCGGTGCCCCGTCACAGACCTGTAACAGAACTTTGCGTGCAAAAGCAAGGAGAGAGATACCACCATAGTTTCCAGAGTCTGCTTTATCTCCTTTTTAAAATACGGTAACAATCAAGGCATCCCTCCTTTCACTGGGTATCTCCTCCTTTATCCCGATTTTAAGGATGAGCAGGCTAAACTACTGAATTAACTCTACTCCCCCATTTTTAAAGATTTCAGTGGGGATCCTATCTGGACCTGCTGCCTTGTTGTTATCTGCTTGAGGGCATTGTATACCTCATGCAAACTGGAAGGGTCTCTAAGCTCATCCCTAGAAGGTCGTTGGGGGATTTGCTCAAGGACTTAATCATAATTCCATGATTGCAGATGAAGATGATCTTCAAAATGTTCTTTCTAGTGAAAACAAATGGCTCCATTGTCCTGCAAAAGTGTGGCTCCATCTTTTGAGTGAAGGGGGTTCATGCCGTGACAAGCTGGCCCATAAACAGCCTTAATAATACTAAAGAAATCACAAGTATTATGGGTATCTACAAAATGATGGAGTTCCTGTGCTCTCAGTCCACCATATGTCCTTGAGTTCCCTGGTTTTACACTGGACTTCCGCCTTCTCCTTAGCATGGGCTCCTCTCTTTGTCTTACAACTTATATCATTCTGCCAAGCACAAAATGCCATTTTTTCTCATTGATGAGCTGCTTGATTTCAAAGTCATTCTCATCAAACCAATCCTGATGCTTCTTGGTGTTGTAGCCAATGGTTTCCTCACAGGTAAAGAGCATTTGAAACGGTGAATTGTCTGGCTGAGAAAAAATAATCTCCCTCCAAATCATGAAGGTCATTAAAGGGGGAGCAAGGAAATCTGTCTGCCTTTTGGAATCTGAACAGTAAAAATAAATCGTTGTACTTATGCTCAATAATGGTTACACTCCCCACAATTCACTTTTTAAAAAGTCATATGCTAAATATGTATACAAAAATATTTTTACTCATTGAATCAGGGAATTAAAAGATCAATACTAAATGTTTGCTCCTTCCATGATCCAAAATGGAAGCTCCTTCCAAAAAGGGGAGATACTGGCCAACTTTAAATTTTTACTGAGCAATCAGTGCATACATCATGCATGGCAGGTGCTTCTCTGTGAATGGCTAATATGTAACTGTCTGGGATTCATACTTGTTTGTTACTTAGAATCCCTCAGTGAAAGACCCTGAAGAGTATGGAACAGAGTGCAAAATTATTCCAGATCAAGTATTCATCATATCCTCAGTGGAACCTGTGCAGCATCTGTACATTATTGTAGAAGCAGGTCACATACACATTTGATGTAAGTCAGCGTAGCTTCCATGGAAAACTCTAAAACACAACTGTACATGCTGCTGCTGCAAGTTTTGCAGAACTTATTTTTGTAGGCCTTTCTTTGTCTCATGCTATATCACAACATGCAAGCACCTCACAAACAACTTACGAATTTCCCCTCAGAGAAGATGGGGAGCAACAAGATGAAATGATTTACTCAGTGTCACCCAGTAAATCTGTGGCAGAACCAGAAGCAGAGTCAAGAAAATCCATTGGCTTAACCAAACAGCCAATATACTTCTTTCCTCATCCCCAGGAAAATGTCTGTCAATGGTAAAGCAGGGCAACTCAGATCAATCTGGCATTCAATGAGTGCATAACAAAGGTGTAACTAATAGAAAACTGTTAATAGGAAGGGTGGTAGGCATAATAAACCAGGGGAGGCTAAGTTTCCCCAAACAGGATGCAGTGCACCTCCCTTTATAGACATGCTGCTGACTTGCCGCCTTTGGAGCACCACCACTGAGAGTGGGCCCAGGGCTCTGCTCCCACATCTTGCTCTTCCTTATACCCCAGCCGTGCTGCTCCTTTTCCCACCCCTGAGTCACCTCTTCCCTTTAAGGGCTCCGCTCTCACTCCACTTTTTCCCAACCCCATCCTGTCTCTTTCCCAGCATTATCCCCCCCACCTGTCACTCCTGCCTCTTAACCCAAGAGAGGATGGGGGGGTTCTTGGAGTGAAGGGGAAAGAGAGCTGTGAGAGCAGGGCTCCTCAGGAAAGAAGGCAGAGAGAGGCACAGGCAGGGGCCTGAGCAGAAGTGGAGCCTAGGGCAGAGTGAAGGTGGAGCATAGTCAGGGCCTCCAGAGGAGGAGGTAGAGCAGGAGAGGGCCTTAGGGTGAAGCAGGGGCTGGGCCATTGTCCAGGTGCTGGTATGTCCCCTCCCCCTGCACTTCTAGGGAGCTTCCAGAGCTCAGGCCCTGCCTCCCCAAATGCAGGAATCACATGCTGCTCATGGTTAACAGGAGGGTGTAAGATAAAGCAGTCCATCACCTCTTGCACATAGGACCTTACACCTTCCTATCAGTGATAGCTTATCTATTGTACTTATATGGCCTCTTGCTACTATAATATTTGAGCACCTCATAATCTTTAGTATATCCATCCTCACAGCACTCTGGGAGACGGGACTAGTGTTGTTAGCTCCACTTTGCAAATGGGAATCCAGTGCACAAAGCCAGAGTGTGAGTTTGCCAAGGTCACGCAGCAGTCTGTGGCAGAGCAAGGAACTGAACCCAGATCTCATGACTCCCACATTAATGCTGTAGCCACTGCACTGAGTCAATCTTTTCTTCCTCTTGGGCTCCTCAGCACATCATTAACACATACTGTGGTCCCCCAATGACTGTCATACAAGTGTAAGCAATTCTATGGTGTGATTTACACCTGAAGTTCAACTTACACTGCTTAACATCACTACTGAATTTGGCCCATTGTATCAAACTAACCACTTTGAAAAGTTTAATTTTCCTTCAGCTGACTTGTTTAGAAGCAGAGATCCTTTTTCCTGAGGATTTTATTATTCCTTTTAAATCAAGAATTTCTTTCGTGTCTCCTACATCTGTCAGCACATTACTCTTCAAATCAGCACTGATCAGATTAGTAAAGACATTCCTGGTTTATTCCAGAATTTTTTCCTACAGCCACATGAAACAGGAAGTTTTGGTCTTTGACACAATGTTCCAAATGTATTCCAGTGTTTGCGATAACTTACTGCATTTCTCTTCTTAATTTAAAGATGACTTTGCTTTCCTTCTCCACCAAGTATATTTCTGTATTGTAACAGCTTAAAAAGAATAAATCAGAGAAAAACCATACTCCTGCACTTGAAATACAACAAAAACAAAAAATCTGCACCTTTTACTTGTTTATAAATTTGCAATCTATCCTAACATGGATAAAATTAGTCCTATATATGCAGGCCTAAAATTCATGGATTGAAGACCACTGAGTTTTAACATCAAGCTTCTGAGTATAGTAGCAGACATTAATGTATTTGCAAATTATGCAATTGTTCTCTTAACTTTGTTTGAATATGCCCTTATACTAGCATTCCCAGCCTGACAAGTAACTGTGCACTGAATCAGGTCCCCTTTTTCACTGAGGATAGTTAACCTACCCTATATTCTCCTTCTGTGAGATGATCACAGATACAGCCTCTCCCCAAGTTACGAACAAGTTAAGGAACAAATACTTGGCCATAACTCGATCCGTTCGTAACTCAGACCTCATTGAGTTACATGTGATCGCGCTGTTCATAAGCGCGGGTTGCATTCGTAACTCGGGGACCGCCTTTCTGACTGCTCTATGGGAACTTTGTTCTTAAGTGCGAATGGTCGAGTTACGACCGTTCGCAACTTGGGGAGCGGCTGTATAAAACTCTGTCTGCTCCTGTACTTTACTGTCCAACATTTTAACACAGTACAATATTACCCTATCACCCAGCCAACTGATGATAGGGTTAATGTTTTTGTTACAACACATTTAGACTCTTGGTGCATGGGACTGTGATAAACTGTAGTGACTCAGATGTATGACTCAGAGACTAGTTTCCCCCTATGCTGCCTAGCTATCCTGGAGAAAAAGGTTGGGATAGGGAGAATTTGAATTCAGCATATGCCTCTGACTCAGAGGCACTCATGGACAAGGAGCAAGATTGCAGAAATTCTCATGTAGCTGCATTACAACATGGATACAAATGCAATGAGAGGTAAATCAGGTACAATACCAATAATGTTACAGAGAGTAGCAATATAACATTTTTGTACTATTGTTCAAATTTCAGTATCTTGTTAGCATAGCAGCTACTGGAACCAAATCCGAGGAATAACCTTGAAGGAATTTGCTTGTTTTTCCTTCTGTGCAGCATATTTGATTAACTCTGTTTTAAGTCTGCCAATTTACATTAACATGTCATTTGTCTACGTACCATGAAAAATGTGCCTGAAGTTACAATGAGGTCCATGTTTAAGGTCATTAGCCTTGAAGCATGGAAATGAATCAACAGTTTCCAGATTACTGACTGATACACAGAGAAGTACAGGATGCTAACGGGGGCTGCCCTCAGTGTTTGATTTGGTATCTACACTACACCCACTAAACTGAATGCTAGATGATCGACCTCTGAATGGGGTCGATCTTCCTTGTAGCGTAGACAAGCTCAAAGGTGGAAGAAATGGAACATGACAAGGATTAGGATTATGAATCGTCTACATCCAGGTATGTAACTTCCCAAACAGTAACAAAAGAAATGAGATCCAATAAGACTGTCACGTTTTACCACCAGTTCTAAATCTCAGATTTCAATACAATTAAATACCACTAACTTTCAATTCCAGTCCAATAGATACCAACATGACAATTATCTAGCTGAAGAAAAGAAACTGTAAAATAGAGGGCACATTTCCTCTGATGTGAGGATTTTCATACACTATTACTGCATTTATTTGGGTAAAATTATAGGCCACCTCTAAACTTCGGCCAAGAGAGACCATCTACAAGCAGAGAAATTAAAGTTACAGGTTTTTAAAGGGGCTGTGAAAGTGTTTATACTTCAACAATCACTGAGGTACAAATGTCATGGCAAATATTTTAAAAAGTAAATGCCTAAAGTTAAGCTCCTAACTCCATATTTAGGTACTTAAATAGGTGGCCTGATTGTCTTAAGAGCTAAGCACCCAGTAGCTCCCATGTGCCAGATGCTCAGTTCTTCAGAAAATCAGGTCACTCATTTAGGCACCTAAATATGGACTAGAAGCCTAACTTTACACACCCACACTTTAACATCTTGGCCGTGGTTTTCCAACCTAGGCGTTAAACAAAGAAAATTTCACAGCTAAGGAAATATTCAAACATAAGAAGAAAGAAAATATCCACTTTAATTATGACTTTGGTATACCCAAAGTAAGAATTTTTTATATGGTTGTATTTCTCTTTCCCTTGCTGCACTTCACTGCTGTCCAATCACCCTCCCTTTGTTTCACATCTCTGCCTAAATCAATGACACTGTGGGACTTGATTAGCCCAAATAATATAAAGGGAAGATGATACAAAAATAGTGAAGGGGCGGGGGGAAAACACTGCATAGAATGTGGTGTGTTCTATATTTAAAAAAAATTAGTAAGTGTCTTTTTCTTTTAGATCTTCCGATTTAATAAATTCCATGCTTGATGAACCCTTTTAGCTGCAGACTCTCAGAAAACCAACAGCCCAAGGCATAGCATTAATCAAGTGAACCATCATACCAGCTCTATTTAGTTTGTAATTTTATTTTGTTGGTGGGGAGCTACTACAATGTATCCCAGAAACTAGAGAATAATACAAACAGTTTGATACAATACAATATACTATGAATAGATGGATATTTTAAAAGATGCGTATTTACTAATTGCTTGTAAAGTAACCTACCTGGGAGTACCTCATTGGGATTCAGATGAAAGTATGCATTCTCCAGACTTTCAATGGGCGTAGAGATGGCTATTATATACTGTGTATGAAATAAGATGCTGGCACAGACTGACAGAAACAAAGTATTTTAAATAAAAGTGATCAGCTATTCAATCCTCTCCTGTTCCTGCCCCTCAATTTTCACCTGGAGGGGGAAATACGCCATTCAAAATTTAGCCCTGGCTCAGAGTTGAAGCCTGGAACTCAATAATTGGCATGAGCCAAAGAAAATCCAAGCCAAGTGAGACCATCCTCCTGGTAATTCATATAAATTAATTTTCAGTCACAGGGATGCATAGGTCCCTCCACTTACTGGGAGTACCATGATTAAATGTAGATCAGGGGTCTGCTCCTGAAAATATAGAAGCCTCATTTTAGTAGGGTGGCAAAATTCCTTTCACCAGAGCAGCAGTTAAAGTCTAAAACAGATGGGACCAAAACTAGCTCCAGTTCAGCCAGAAGCAGTTACCATAAAAGTCAGTGGGAGTTATGCTGTGTGTTAACCAATTCTGGCCCATAATATCCAGACTGAATACATTGGTTTGGATCATCATTTTTATCAGAACACCAGTGAATGCTGCTAGTGCTCTTGCCTATCCTCAGTCCTCTGCCACCCACAATCTTGTGCCTCAAGAAACTCTGCTTCTACTGATGTGTTACTATCCTTTCCAAAGTTCTCATAGAATTATAGACTACTAGGACTGGAAGGGACCCCGAGAGGTCATTGAGTCCAGTCCCCTGCCCTCATGGCAGGACCAAATACTGTCTAGACCATCCCTGATAGACATTTATCTAACCTACTCTTAAATATCTCCAGAGATGGGGATTCCACAACCTCCCTGGGCAATTTATTCCAGTGTCTGACTACCCTGACAGTTAAGAACTTTTTCCTAACGTCCAACCTGAACCTCCCTTGCTGCAGTTTAAGCCCATTGCTTCTTGTTCTATCCTCAGAGGCCAAGATGAACAAGTTTTCTCCCTCTTCCTTTTGACACCCTTTTAGATACCTGAAAACAGCTATCACATCCCCCCTTAGTCTTCTATTTTCTAAACTAAAGAAACCCAATTCCTTCAGCCTTCCCTCATAGGTCATGTTCTCTAGACCTTTAATCATTCTTGTTGCTCTTCTCTGGACCCTCGCCAATTTCTCCATATCTTTCTTGAAATGCAGTGCCCAGAACTGGACACAATACTCCAACTGAGGCCTAACCAGCACAGAATAGAGCGGAAGAATGACTTCTCGTGTCTTGCTCACAACACACCTGTTAATGCATCCCAGAATCATGTCTGCTTTCTTTGCAACAGCATCACACTGCTGACTCATATTCAACTTGTGGTCCACTATAACCCCTAGATCCCTTTCTGCCATACTCCTTCCCAGACAGTCGCTTCCCATTCTGTATGTGTGAAACTGATTGTTCCTTCCTAAGTGGAGCACTTTCCATTTGTCTTTATTAAACTTCTGTTTACCTCAGACCATTTCTCCAACTTGTCCAGGTCATTTTGACTTCTGACCCTATCCTCCAGAGCAGTTGCAACCCCTCCCAGCGTGGTATGATCTGCAAACTTAATAAGCGTACTTTCTATGCCAATATCTAAATCATTGATGAAGATATTGAACAGAGCCGGTCCCGAAACAGACCCCTCAGGAACCCCACTTGTTATACCTTTCCAGCAGGATTGAGAACCATTAATAACTACTCTCCAAGTACGGTTATCCAGCCAGTTATGCACCCACCTTATAGTAGCCTCATCCAAGTTGTATTTGCCTAGTTTATTGATAAGAATATCATGCGAGACCGTATCAAATGCCTTACTAAAGTCTAGGTATACCACATCCACCGCTTCTCCCTTATCCATAAGACTCGTTAGCTTTCTTTGATAGGATATCAGATTGGTTTGACAGGATTTGTTCTGTACAAATCCATGCTGGCTGTTCCATATCACCTTGCTACCTTCCAAGTGTTTACAGATGATTTCCTTAATTACTTGCTCCATTGTCTTCCCTGGCACAGAAGTTAAACTAACTGGTCTGTAGTTTCCTGGGTTGTTCTTATTTCCCTTTTTATAAATGGGCACTATATTTGCCTTTTCCAGTTTTAATACTTCCTGAACCTTTATGGCTCTCCCTCTGGCCCAGGCTGCTCTTCACAGAGTTACACCCCTCTTCAAAGTTCCCCTGATTCCAGACCACTGCTCTCCCTCCGCCTCTTCACTCCACCTGCTCCTGCTTCCTACCGGTTCACTCTCTGCAAAACCTTCTCCCCTCCCCTCACCTTCCTCCTAAACTTACCTGCTAATTATGCTTTCTTGCTTGTTGCTACCCAATGACCAAGATTTATTTCAAGGAATTTCTATCTGCAGTTTAAGACTTCCAGAATTGTTGGTTTACTAGATGTGGTTAAAATAACCTTTTGACTTAGGTGGATTAAGTTGCTTGGTACTGCCAGACCAGGCACACTGATATGAAGTCCGGGCTTTGTATTAACATCAGCCAGAGGCCCTATATTGATTGTATTCCAGTATTCTAATTGGCGTATTCTTCTGATAAAATTACTACACTTCATGTCCTTGAATGACTTATGATCAATAGGCTCTTGTCTTTGTAAAGTCTGAATTTCTGTTCTACGATATTTTAAGTTTTTAAAAGGAGGGAAGGATGAAAAAAACCAAACAAACAAACCCATTGTTCTATTACAGAATACTCACCTAATCTACATGACGAACACCAAGAATACAGATCAGACATGTAACTCATGCAACAGATTGGCCGAAATAATAGCAAACAATTATCTTATGGACTGCAAGGAACCAGAAAGGAATTTAGTCACACTCTCTTGACAAGCACCCATCCTAACCAACATGCCATTGTGGTAAATAGGGTAGAAAGCAGCACAACTTAATGTAAAGCACTCTGATGTTGCCTAAAACCTGACTGAACAGTTAGCTGGAAAATATGAAATGGGAGGTTTTATTGGTTTGGTGATATCTCATTACAACTGTGTGTGTGCGCGCGAGAGAGGGAAATCTATAGAAATCTTAATACCTCCATTCTGTAGAATCCTCCCTTTCTAAAGAAGTCCTATAGAATTTAAATTAAACATTAGTCCTTTCACTTTTGCCAAGCAATATCAGATTTCAGAGTCTTGTTGATCAGTTTTGAACTGGAGGAGAAATCAGTGAGTATATTCTTAGTGTAACTTGTTTGTTTACCCCAGTCTTCAACCACAGACAGTCAGACAATAGGAAGGCAATGCCTCTTTTCAGGAATCTAATTCAAAACACCCAGTTCCCAGGAATCAACTCCACCTTCAAGAATTCTCTCTACTTAGGTTAGGCAGAGAGCAAATGCTCTGGCTGTTTGGAACATCTCCCCCCAAAGAAACGCCCATTACAGAGCTAACAACAATACAACATTTCTTCAAAGACAGAATTGTGTTTGCATGCTAAAAATAAGAGCCTGGAACATTATGAGTAAGAGTGCCATCTACTGACTCCAGCTAGAACAGTACTGATAGGATTCCATAATAATATTAAAATAATTCATTTTAAAAATCCATTTGAATGTTATAGAAAATAACTTCCTGTAGATTTGTGATCCATTCTATAGAATGCCAAGACATGTTTCTAATCTACAAGATGTCAACAAATCCTATAGGAAGTGATAATTTTCTACTCTTTCACAAGGGTCTGGAAGAAGTGGGCTCTTTTTTATTAAATATGCTAATTTTAATATCCTGCAGAAGTCATTTTGTACATCACTAGAGCATATAAACGTGTTAATTATGTCATTTCTTTCCACAGTTCATAAGCTCATAGTCCTGGCTAACAGAGTGCCTGGCCCTGCTGGTAGAAATAAAGCACTGTATATCAGCAGATACACCTAAGCCAGCAGGCTTATATATATAAAAGTCTCCAGTATGTTAGGGTATGTCTACACTACAGCATTATTTCATTTCAAAATAACATGTCTACACACAAAATAGCATTTGGCTATTTCAAAATAGTGCGTCCACACTGATAGGACGCTGAATCACATTTAAGGCCGGCCAGAACCAGGTCCGGCAGGGCATCAGGTCAGGAGTTACTTAGTGTGGCTGCTACCTGAGGCCTGTGCTTAAAGTGACCTACCCACTTCCGGTTCTCAGCTTTGCAGGATAGGGTCATACTTCAAAATGATCTGGACAAACTAGAGAAATGGTCTGAGATAAAGAGGATGAAGTTTAATAAGGACCAATGCAAAGTACTCCACTTAGGAAGGAACAATCAGTTTCACACATACAGAATGGGAAGCGACTGTCTAGGAAGGAGTACTGCTGAAAGGGATTTAGGGGTCATGGTGGACAACAAGTTAAACATGAGTCAACAGTGAGCAAAAAAAGCAAACATGATTCTGAGATGCATTAATAGGAATGTTGTGAGCAAGACACGAGAAGTCATTCTTCTGATCTACTCTGTGCTGATTAAGCCTCAATTGGAGTATTGCCTAGTTCTGGGCACCTCATTTCAAGAAAGATGTGGAGAAACTGGAGAAGGTCCAGAGAAGAGCAACAAAAATGATTAAAGGTCTAGAAAACCTGACTTATGAGGGAAGACTGAAAGAACTAGACTTGTTTAGTTTAGAAAAGAGAAGACTGAGAGGGGACATGATAGGGGTTTTCAAGTATCTAAAAGGGTGTTGTAAGGAGGAGAGAGGGAAATTGTTCTTCTTGGCCTCTGATGATAGGACAAGAAGCATTGGGCTTAACTGCAGCAAGGGAGGTTTAGGTTGGACAGGTTTAAGAGCAGGTTAGACAGACACCTGTCATGGATAATCTAGACAGTGCTTGGTCCTGCTGTAAGGGTAGGGGCCTGGACTCAATGATCTCTCATGGTCCCTTCCAGTTCTAGTGTCCTATGATTGTATCCCTTGATGCCAAGGCTGTTAGATCCAAACTGGAAAGAAACATTTGCAAGAAAGACATGAACCACACATATTTGGGTTTTCAACTTGTCCCAAAATTCAATTTAAGTGATGAGGCTTATAGAAAGTACAAGGCTGAAGCAAGAGAAGAAGAACAGCAAAATCAAAGTTAAATCATAGGATTGTAGGACTGGAAAGGACTTCAAAAAGTCAATTAGTCCAGTCCCTTGCCCTCATGGCAGGACCAAGTATTATCTAGACAAGGTGTTTGTCTAACCTCTTATTAAAAATATCTAATGATGTTGATTTCACAACCATCAGGGCAATTTATTCCAATGCTTAATCACCCAAAAAACAGTTAGGAAGCTTTTTCTAACTGACCTTGCTGCAATTTAAAACCATTGCTTCTTGTCCTATACTCATGGGCTACGTCTACATTGGTGCGCTTTTGCGCCAAAGCTATGCAAATGAGGCTTAGCGTTAGAATATTGCCGAGCCTCATTTGCATAACTAATGATCGCAAGAGCCTGGTCCGCTAAAATGGCGGATCATTAGTTATGCAAATGAGGCTCAGCAATATTCTAACGCTAAGCCTCATTTGCATAGCTTTGGCACAAAAGCGCGCCAATGTAGATGCAGCCATAGGGTAACAAGAACAATTTCTCTCTCTCCTCCTGTAACAACTTTTAATATATTTAAAAGTTCGGTTTTCTCTAGACTAAAATCCATTTTTCTCCAATCTACTCTCATAGGTATTTTTCTAGAGGTTTAATAATTTTGTTTGCTCTTCTCTTTACTTTCTCCAATTTATCCACATGAAATGTGGTTCCCACAACTGGATTTAATATTCCAGCTGAGTCCTAATCAGCACTGAGTAGAGTGGAAAAATTACTTCTCATGTTTTGCTTGTAACACTCCTGTTTATACATATCAGAATGATATTTTCAGTGTCAAAACAGAGCTGTTGTTTCATATTGAACTTGCAATCCACTGTGATGGGGCATCCCTGCCCCGCACCTCCCCTGCTGCCGGGCAACTGCTGTTCGGCTGCCGCGGCAGAGAGGCGCGTTCATGCGCGGCCTGCTCCTACTCCACTCGGACATCGCCTTGGGCTGACGTCAGGAGGGGAACGTCAGGGATCCCCGAGGACAGGCGGAGGGAGCGGGGAAAGACCCCGCCTCCAAGGAAGAACACCAGCATTGGGCGGGACAGGCAGGCAGTACCGTCTCTGCTGGGGATAGGGCGAATGAGGCAGAAGCGGCAATTTAAAACGGGGCCACCCAGGCACCGGGGGGGCGGAGGAAGAAAGGGCCGAGCTCAGGAGGGCCAGGGTCAGGAACTGTCGCTCTCTCCCCCCTCCCCCCCCAGCAACCCTGTACCCGAAAGGAAAGGTGAGCTTTGAGGCAAAGGAGGCTTTCGAGGGGAAGGGAAGTAGCCCAGGGCGGAGCCTGGTGTGGTAGGCGGACTGGTGAGTTTAGGCGGATTGCCCCACCAACCGGACCGGATCACCATGGATCCGAGTCTGTAGGGCGCTGGACTGGGACCTGTGAGCGTGGGCGGGTCCGGGTCCCCCCTTCTCCCTTCAGGGTGCCCTCCGCCCCAGCAGTAGGGGTGTCGCAGCGGGGCCAAGAGCGGAGAGGGAAAGACCGTCGACAACTCGGGACTGAATTAGTAGGGAGGCGGTAGTCGGATCGCCTGAGGGGAAAGGCTGGTGATGAGCACCCAGTACAGGCTGCAGCTGGCCCGGCTATGGGCTAAAGTGAAGACAGTCATTTGTTGCACTGAGGCACGGTGGGGAAAGGGGTGAATGGAGGTGACGCCCCAACGGCCCCCCACAGATGGTGGAGAATGTGGGTATAGTTCTCCAACCCCCGATGAGATAAAGGGGGGAAGCCCGGAGTAGGGCGTTATAACCTACATTTTTTTTGTTAGCGGACAAAAGGGGAGTTGGGGCGCCCCAGGGGCCGCCCCCAGGAAAGGAGCTGGGAGATGGATCCAGCCCAGTTCATGGAAAGGGTAAAAGAGACCCAACGACAGAGCCAGCAGCAGCAGACCCTCCTGATTCAGCAGCTGTCTTCGCAGCACCAGGAGCAGCAGACACAGCTGGTAAAGGAGGTGGTGGAGCAGTTTAAAGCACAGCAGAAGCAGTGGCTGCGGCATACCCAGGTAGCCCCTCTGCCCTCCCTTGGCCCCGCCAGGCAGGGCGACGTTACAAGTGATGAAGACGGGAGGTTACCTCGCCTGACAGGGGTTACCTCACCGATGGGGGCAACCGACGACCCCGAAGCCTACCTGACAACGTTTGAGCGGGTAGCCACCACTGCTAGGTGGCCCGAGGCCCATTGGGCCACGATATTGGCCCCATATTTGACGGGGGCTGCCCAATTGGCTTATCGGAGTCTAAGTGACCGAGATGCCTCCACTACTATAAGCTTAAAGAAGCCATTTTGGACCAGATGGGCATTACACCCGAGACTTACAGGCAAAAATTTAGAGGAGAGCAGTACGGCGCTGGGGTACACCCTCGGGTGATTGCACAATGGCTGAAAGAGGCGGCCTGGCGGTGGTTGGACCCGGAGCAGCGGAACGGCCCACAGGTGGTGGAGTTGATCGTACTTGAGAAGTTTATAAGCATTTTGCCTAGTGGTGGGCAGCGGTGGGTACATCGCCACCACCCTTCCACCCTGAGTGAAGCAGCAGTGGAACTGATGAATGATTATGAGGCTGCAGAGGGAGTGGACAGCCGAGCCAGGGAAAGAAGGTAACCACGCCCGCACGGCTAGATGGGGGAAGGGGTTCCCAGCCAAAAGGGAGTACAGAAAGGGACGGCCATCGAGTCCTCCGGGAAGCCTCCAGGGACCGGCCAGAGCGCCCAAATGAACCCCCGCGGAACGCCACGAAAATGCCTACACCAAGGGGGGCCTGCTTTTGGTGTGGACAGGAAGGACACTTTGTTAAAAAGATTGCCCTTATATGGACTGTTCGTATGCGCAAGCCTTGACTGGGCAAGGGGCTGACTCGAAGGAGGAAGAAGGATCACGCGCCCCGTGGTAATAGGAGAACGGCCGGTCATGGCTCTTCTCGATACCAGCTGCAGTCAGACTATTGTATGGTCTGACTTAGACACCACCGGCGGGCCACAGG
Organism: Apalone spinifera; assembly: GCA_030068395.1. Classification (NCBI taxonomy): domain Eukaryota; kingdom Metazoa; phylum Chordata; order Testudines; family Trionychidae; genus Apalone; species Apalone spinifera. The sequence goes on from CM057847.1 coordinate 87,675,429, forward strand.
GCCCCCCCGTGCAGGTACAATGTGTTCACGGGGACGAGCACCAATACGCAACCACCCGTGTGAAAATCACAGACAGTGGCCAACAGGAGTGGTGCTATGTGGTTATAGCCCCTAAGCTGGTGTACCCAGCCTTGCTTGGTCGGGACTGGGTAGGGCTCCGTCGGGCCATAGGTGAGTGGCATGCCGGAAGGGCCTGGGGGGGGGGAAGAGAAGGGATGTTGGGGACCATGGACGAGCCTCCTAGGGACCAACCGCTAGGGGGTGAAGGCCCCGAGAATCCCCTCCCGCTGGAGCTAGCCAACAGTGATTTTCTCCAGGAGCAGCGGGAGGATCCCACACTGCGGTATGCCTGGACAGTGGCCCGAGAACTGCAAGAGGAGGAAGCAGCGCCAGTGGGAGAGCCAGCTGGCCCTCATTTTGAGGTACATTTGGACCGGCTTTACTGGGTTGATACCAGGCGGGAGGGCAGGGCGATCACTGACAGCTCCTTGTACCCCAGCGGTACCGCTTCTGGCTTATGGAAGTGGTGCATGTAAACCCCTGGTCGGGTCACTTATGGGGGGGAAAAGTCAGTGCAACGTATCCTCCAACGCTTTTACTGGCCAGGGATCTACCGGGAAGTGCGGGACTTTTGTGAGTCGTGTCCAGAGTGTCAGAGGGTGGGCCCACGCAATGTAACTAAGGCCCCCTTAGTCCCACTCCCGATGATCGAAGTGCCCTTTACCCGGATAGCAATGGATCTGGTGGGGCCGTTGGAGAGGTCAAGGACAGGGTTCCAATACATATTGGTGGTACTTGACTATGTGACCCAGTATCCAGAGGCTGTACCTCTCCGGAACACGAAAGCCTCAACGATAGCCGCAGAGCTGATAAAGATTTTTGCCCGCGTTGGACTACCTAAAGAAATCCTGACAGATCAGGGCATGAACTTTATGTCCCGATTGATGGCTGAGTTATGTCAATTATTGCAGATCAAAAGCTTACGGACTTCCGTGTACCATCCCCAAACGGACGGCCTCGTAGAGCGGTTCAACCGGACTTTGAAAGTGATGATGTGGAAATTTGTAGAAGAGGAACCACGAGATTGGGATGCGCTCTTACCTGCCCTATTGTTTGTGGTGCGGGAAGCTCCCCAGGCCTCTACAGGTTTTTCGCCCTTTGAGTTGTTGTACGGACGACAACGCCGGGGTATTCTGGATATTATCCGGGAAGGGTAGGAAGATCAGGAAACCAGAGAGAGGAGCTCTGTGCAGTATATACTCAAGCTACGAAAAAGGTTACACAGGCTAGGAGAATTTGCCCGTGCCAACCTGGAGGTTGTGCAGGGGGTGCAGGCCCGGTATTATAACCGAGGGGCCCGGCTACGGGTTTTCAAGACCGGACAAAGAGTACTTTTGCTACTACCATCACCAGGGTCGAAATTGTTAGCCAACTGGCAGGATCCCTTTGAGGTATTAAGGCGCGTGGGAGAGGTGGATTACGAAGTTAAATTGCCCGGGCGGTGCGGGGGTACTAAGGTCTACCACGTTAACCTGCTAAAGTCCTGGAAAGAGTGGGAGGCCCTCTGCGTGAACCCGATACCTCCCGACCCCGAACTGGGCCCAGGGGAAGGGGAGGAGAACCCCCCGGGGTTTTTCCAGATCGGAGCCGAGCTCAGTGACAAACGGCAGGCGGATTTAGCGACACTTCTCCGAGACTTCCCCAATGTGCTGACCGAGGAGCCGGGGCGGACCACCCTCACCTGTCACCACATCGAGACCAAACCCCAGAAAAAAGTACGAGACCGGGTCCGCCCCCTCCCCCGAAAGATGTGGGATACCGTACAGGAGGAACTTCAGAAGATGCTACGCTGGGGCATCGTGGAGGAGTCATTTAGCGAATGGCGAAGCCCCATAGTACTAGTCCCCAAACCCGATGGCTCGACAAGGTTTTGCATTGACTTTCGTAAGGTCAATGCACTCTCGCGGTTTGATGCCTACCCCATGCTGCGAGTAGACGAGTTGCTTGATAGGCTGGGAAGAGCGCGCACTACCTCTCCACGTTAGACTTGACGTGAGGGTATTGGCAGATCCCCTTATCCCTGACTTCCCAGGAAAAGACGGCCTTTTCAACCCCGTTTGGACTTTATCAGTTTGTCAGGATGCCCTTCGGCCTACACGGAGCCGCGGCAACCTTCCAGAGGCTCATGGACTGAGTATCACAGGCTCTATGCGGCAGCATATATTGATGATATAGTGATCTATAGTGAAACGTGGGAGGAGCATTTACAGCACATAAAAGCAATGCTACAAACACTCCAGGACGCAGGGCTCACCGCAAACCCCAGGAAATGTCACTTTGGGGAAAAAAGAGGCAACTTACCTGGGGTACACGGTGGGCCGAGGTCAGTTACGACCCCTCATAGAGAAGACAGAGGCATTGAAGAGTTATCAGCCTCCCAAAACGAAAAAGTAGGTCCGCCAGTTCCTAGGTTTAGCAGGATATTACAGATGGTTCGTACCGAACTTTGGGTAATAGCCGCCCCACTGACTGACTTAACGAAAACGGTCATGCCCCAAAAGGTATGATGGTCCCCTGAGTGAGAGGGGGCCTTTCAGACATTGAAGGACTGCCTGAGCCATGCACCCGTATTAGCGCAACCCGACTTCGACCTCCCCTTCTCGGTACAGACTGACGCCTCCAAGAGCAGGATAGGAGCCGTGGTGTCACAGGGTGAGGGGGAGGACGAGCACCCCATAGTTTACATAAGTCGCAAACTGTTCCCGAGGGAACATAGGTATTCCACAATAGAGAAGGAGGCATTGGCCGTTAAATGGGCCATTGATATGTTAAGATATTATCTTTTAGGCCATTGCTTTCGGGTGATAACGGACTATGCCCCGCTATGCTGGTTGCAGACTATGAAGGACTCCAACACGCGAGTAATACACTGATACCTGACCCTGCAAACCTATGCCTTTGACGTGGCCCACAGAGCCGGTGTAAAACATCAGAATGCGGACT
>CM057847.1:87678531-87690269 GCA_030068395.1 Apalone spinifera
TAGGCGGACTGGTGAGTTTAGGTGGATTGCCCCACCAACCGGACCGGATCACCATGGATCCAAGTCTGTAGGGCCCTGGGCTGGGACCCGTGAGCATGGGCGGGTCCGGGTCCCCTCCCTTCTCCCTTCAGGGTGCCCTCCGCCGCAGCAGTAGGGGTGTCGCAGCGGGGCCAAGAGTGGAGAGGGAAAGACCGTCGACAACTCGGGACTGAATTAGTGAGGGGGTGTTAGTCAGATCACCTGAGGGGAAAGGCTGGTGATGAGCACCCAGTACAGGCTGCAGCTGGCCTGGCTATGGGCTAAGTGAAGACAGTCATTTGGTACACTGAGGCACGGTGGGGAAAGGGGTGAACGGAGGCGACGCCCCAACGGCACCCCCACAGTGACTCTCAGAGCCCTTTCCGCAGTACTCTTTTCTAGGCTGTCATTTCTTTGTATGTGTGCAATTGACAGTTCCTTCCTCAGTGGAGTATTTTGCATTTGTCCTTATTGAATTTCATCCTATTTACTTCAGACCATTTCTCCAGTTTGTCCAGATCATTTTGAATTTTAATCCTCTTGCAACTGCTCCCAGTGGTATTGTGCGCAAACTATCAATGTACTCTCTGTGCCATTATCTAGATAACTGGTGAAGCTATTGAGCAGAACTAGACTAAGAACTGATTTTGTGGGACACTCTCCCCCCCCCCCCCACACTTGAAATGGCCTTCCATCTTGACTGTGTATCATGACGACTACTGTCTGGGACTGGTTTTCCAATAGTTACGCACCTTATAGTATCTCCATCTGGGTTGTATTTCCCTACTTTGTACATGAGAAAGTCATGAGACACAGTATCAAAAGACTTACTAAGGTCAAGAAATATCTACTACTTCCCTCCTATTCACAAGGCCTGTTACTCTGTCAATGAAAGCTATTAGGTTGGTTTGACACAATTTGTTCTTGACAAATCCATGCTGACTGTTACTCATTACCTTATTATTACCTCGTCTAGGTGTTGGCAAATTGTTTAATTATTTGCTCCATTATCTTTTCGGGTACTGAATTTAAGCTGACTGGTCTATAATTCCCAGGGCTTTCCTTATTTGCATTTTGGAAGTTGTATTCCAAGTCTGCCTTAAACATTTCAAGTACCATATCTTTGACCTGTGTTGGAGTCTATGTATAATATAACCTTTCAGGTTCTTATATGGGCTCCATCACCATTCTATGGGGGTGCCTCGTAATTAGTAATGTGTCTATTCCCATGAAGTAGGGCAGGAATATTATTCCCATTTTACTGACGGGAAATAGAGATGTAGGAAGACTAAGGCTCAGACCCTTGAGTTGTTTAGGTATGTACATTCCCATTGATTAAAACAGGGTTATGCACCTAAATACATTTGGAGATCTGGACTTAAGTGATTTGCCTAAGGTCCCACTGGAAGTCTGTAGCAGTGCAGGGGATCAAACCTGGAACTCCAGATCCCATGCTAGCACCCTAACCCTACAAAGCATATACCCTATAACAGGGGTGGGCAAAATATGACATGGTGTGCAGAGGCATACATGCTGGCCCCAGCTTCCAGACACTTTGACTGGTACTTCGGGCTGCGGTAGCCAGGGAGCCTACCTGATGATTCCCACAGGGATGCCAGCTGGGAGCAGCTATGGTATGTCTCTCCTGGCCAGAGCCTGCACCTAGCACCTTACTCCCTCCTGCACCCAACCCTATGCCCAAGGTCACAACCCTCCACTGAACCCAACCCCCCTCCCACCCCCTGTCCCAGATCTAAACCCACTCCTTCACTCAAACTCCCTCCCAGACCTCTTCCTGAACCTCAGCCCTTCTGCACCCAGCCTCCATCCCAGATCCCACACTCCCTTCATTAATATGTAGAAGGGTGCAGCTCAAAACTACTTACCAAATGCTTGGAGTAGCCCCCCATCCAGGGGAGCCAACAGACTGTCTGGGTCCCTGGGCAGTGTGCGTGCATCAGCAATCTCCACTTCAAAGTGCTACATGCTCCTGGTAGGGCAGAGGAAACTTAGTGCGCTTCCCCCCGCCCCAGACCCTAATTGGCTTGGGGGCAGGGGAGCATTAGGGCCTCTGTGGGCCGAAACAACCTGCTTGGCAGGCCAGATCCAGGCCGTGGAGGCCCTTTTGCCCACCCCTGGTCTAAGACAACCCACATGGAAAACCATTACAGCCACTATGATTGATTTGTTATGTCCTTGTCTTCTAGCAACTAAACTAATCACTATATGGAATTATACTACATCACAACACTTGAACTAGACAGCTAGGGGCTCAAATCTACACCCAGGAGCAGATGTTCAAACCTTCATTCACAATCACTCAGGTGTACTATACTGAAAAATTAAACATACAGGCTGTGTCTATACTGGCGCGATCTTGCGCCAGAGCTATGCAAATGAGGCTCAGCGTGGAATATCACCGAGCCTCATTTGCATAACTAATGAGCCGCCATTTTTGCGGAAGAGGCTCTTGCACAAGACGGAGCTGTCTACACTGCCCCTTCTTGCGCAAAAAAAAAAAACCCCTCTTGCGCAAAGCCGTTATACTGAGCCTCATTTGCATAGCTCTGGTGCAAGATCACTGTGCCATTATAGACACAGCCACAGGGTTTTGCAGAAGTCCAGATTTATGTGGGAAAAGACTCACTTCAGATGCATGGAGAGGAAGATGATGTCTATCTGTGCAAATTTTTTCATGACGTTGATGGATTTCCACTTCACGTGACTAAATTCAGTGCCTTGCATTGTGCAGGGCCAGCCCGAGCCATTTGCACACCCTGGGCCTCGGGTGTGCGGCGCTGCCCCCGGGAGTGCGGCGCTGCCCCCCGAGAGTGCGGCGCATGCGTGGCCCTGCCCCTGGGAGCCCGGCACCCCCCGCCCCCCGGGCGCCCAGTGCATGCGTGGCCCCAACCCGGGCACATAGCGCATGCGCAGTGCCACTCCCGCCCAGCCCGGCAGCCCCACGTGGCATCCCCTACAATGGGGTACCTCGGGCGGTAGCCCGGCTCGCCTACCTTGGGCCGGCTCTGGCATTGTGACAAGTAGCCACGTTAGTCTGAATGTAGAAAAACAACAAGGAATCCTGCCCTGTAGTGCCTTAAAGACCAACAGATTTATTTGGGCCTCAGCTTTCATGGACAAAGACCCGCTTTGTCAGATGCCATACATCTGGATCTAGGTACTTAGTTTTCTGCCCATCATAGAGATAGGAAGTGTGAAGCTGGATCCTGGTCTGAGCTTTTTCTGGTTGATGAATAGTTCTTGATCTTAGAAATCATCAGCCTAGCTTAGCTTTGAACCAGCAGCCATCAGTTAGAAGGTTTTGTTGTTTTTAGGGGAATGGTAAAATCAGCCAGTCCCCTACAACAGTATTCATCTGAGCACATGCAAATGAAGGCAGTTCAAGAGCGAGCAGCACAAACTGACATATGGACATAGGCAGCGGGTGTAAGAGGCGGGAGGAAGCATTGTCCCACCCACACTCCATCCCCAGCTTCAGCACAGCTCCCAGGCTTCAGCTGCACTAAAGCTAGGGAGGCTGGGACAGTGCGCCCTCCCATGCTCTGGGCCAGGGAGGCTCCCATAGGGGGCTGGAGGCCCCAATGAGGGAGGGTTTGGCTCCTGTGGGGGTGGGGCCCTCAAGCAGAAGGGATGGAGCAAGTGGATTGCCTCCCCCAGCCTTAAGTCCACCACTTCCCATGCTATCAGAGTATAATACATATCTTTGGAAAAGGGTTTTTTTGTATTCTTTTCAGCTGCTCACTGTCTGCATTATTTTTGCGCACACCAGATTGTGCAGCGTTGAAGGGATCAACCAAATGACAGTCTATTGCTTTAATACCTGTGTGTGCGCGCACTTAATCCCAGAATTTCTATATATAAAACTGAACACAGTTTAATCAAAAAAGAAGAGAATGCTCTTACCTAGATAAATACTAAGAACTTTTTAAAAAGCCTTCATCCCCACAACTTGTGCTTTTTTGGATTAGTGTTTATAAACTATCACTTAAAACCAAAAGAGAGAGAGATTTACTGTATATGCCAACTCTTGCTCAAACCCTAAAAGTTATACTGTATCAAGAACAACATAACAATGGCCATACTGGGTCAGACCAATGGTACATCTAGCCCAGTATCCTGTCTCTGTTTGTGCCAGACACTTTGGAAGTAATGAACAGAACAGGGAACGATCACGTGAACTTTTCCAGCATGAGGTTGCATTCTTGATCATCTTTGCTCCTCCAAGAATTTATTTAATTATTTTTAGTGAAATTCTGTTTTTGATCCTCACGATATCCCCTGGCAAGGAATTCTACAAGTTGACTGTTCATTATATGAAGTGCTTTGTTATATTTGTTTTAAAACTACTGCTTAGCCCAGGGCTGGGATAATAAACTGTTGCTATCTTTATGGTATGAGTAAAGAGCAGCCAAACAGTCCTTAGCCCCGCCTGCCTGAGGGCTTCTCCTTTCATTGGAATGCACTGGCTAAGCAGAGGGTTCTGATGCCAGATCCCAGTGAGGGTGGGGACAGGTGTTTTGCTTGATTGTCTGCCTCAGAATCACAAGCATCTGCCCCTCCCCCACCCACTGATTAAAGACAGAGCTGATTAGGCTCACAGAGTGTCTTCCTTTGTTAAGTGACCATTAGAACTGAATTCACTGATAATCAGGTATAAGTGCTTGGACCTGCTGAGGGACAGTGTTTCTTTGGAAGAGAGGAACCTCAAGAAATCAACTTGCAGAGGTCACAGTGGCTGGTGGCAGCAGAAGGTGACAGCACAGGGCCACTGGCAGCAGAATGGAGGAGTGAACAGTGCCACAATGAATAACAGTGGCCAGAGCTAGTGGCAGGAGAAACACACAAGATGCCTTCCCCTCCTCCAACTTCTGCAATGTGATTTCACATGAAAGCACCTCTGAATTCTGGGTCTCCACTGAGCAGACACAGCAATGTGTGGGGTGGGGGAGGGCAATGTGGTTGCTCTGTGGGTTCTTGTGCAAGAAGCTGCAAGTGTAGACATAGTCTTAGAAGGGACACTTCCCCCAGCTTCTCTGTCCCCAAGTTAATGTCACACACATTGGGTTAATGCAATTGCAGGATAGTTGCATGAGGGGAGGTTTGGTGGGGGCCAAACTAATCCCTGTTGGTAGGAAGATGGTGAGAAAAGTCCTTCGAGAGGGGTAACATGACACCTTTTACTTCTGGTCATATATCCATCTTTCCCCAAGCGTATTACCTCCAGAGGCCTGGTTAACAGGGGTCAGGGGGTGTGGCTAATGGGGCACCACCAAAAATTATACAAATCTGCGGCCCCTGCCAGCCCCGGAGGAGGAGTGAGTCGTGCCACAGGAGGTGTGAGTTTAGCACAGGGTTTTCCTGTGCTGCTGGAGGGGTGGGTGTGTGTGTGTGTTGGCGGGATGTTCTGTGCTGCTCCCCCCCCCCCCCCCCCCCCCCCCCCCCCCCCACACACACACACTAAAATTGCTGTGGGGCCCTGTCGAAATTGTTCAAATTGGTCCCTGCACTTCCTAAAGCCAGCCCTGCATATACTTAATTTGAACCTTTACTATGGTTTATTTAAATAGTTTCCATACAGTTTGTAGGTATTTCATCCTGGTAATGGGATCTTTTAATTTCTATTTACAGTAAAACAATTTTTAACCAGCATGCTAGGGAAATGCAGGGGGGTAGGTGGGGGGGGGCAGTAAATTTAAAATGACAGTTGAGCCAGAGTGAAGTTTGGAGTGCAGGGGGAGGGGCATAAGGAAGTTCTGGGGCATGGGTTCTGGGTGAGATTTTGGACTTGGAAGGGGCTGGAGTCCAGCAGGGAGTTGGGGCACCTGGCTGAACCTCCACTAGCAACATCAGGAAAGGGGAGCCACTTGCAAGGGTCACTGGAGGTGACCACACCCCAAACCTCAAGCACTGCTCCAAACCTCCTGCTGGACCCAAACTGCCTCCCAGAAAACACCCCGCATTCCTTCCCATTCCTAGGCCCCCTTCTGGCCCTGCAGGGCTGGCCTGACCATGAGGCAAACTGAGGCGGCCACCTCAGTTGGCAGACTGTATGGTGGTGCCACTAGGACCCAGAGCGTAGAAAATTGTGTCTGCTGCTGGTGCATATGTATTCTCTCTGCAGTACCATGAACAGGAACAAGGCAGAATTGAGACCTTTCAAAGTTTTGGCCCAAGCAAGGGGGCCTATGGGCGTCATTTGAGCTCTCTGCCTCAGCTGTGTCTAGACTGGCCAGTTTTTCCTGGAAAAATCAGCCACTTTTCTGGAAAAACTTGCCAGCTGTCTACACTGGCCGCTTGAATTTCCGCAAAAGCACTGACTTTCTACTGTAAGAAATCAGTGCTTCTTACAGAAATACTATTCTGCTCCCGCTCAGGCAAAAGTCCCTTTTGCGCAAAGCTTTTGTGCAAAAGGGCCAGTGTAGACAGCTCAGATTTGTTTTCCGCAAAAAAGCCCCGATCGCAAAAATGGCGATCAGGGCTTTTTTGCAGAAAAGTGCTTTTGCGGAAAAGCGTCCGTGCCAATCTAGACGCTCTGTTCCAAAAATGCTTTTAACAGAAAACTTTTCTGTTAAAAACATTTCCAGAAAATCATGCCAATCTAGACACAGTCCTCAGGTGCCAAAATGTGGATCTGCCCTGTGGCAACTGCACTGTAAACCAGAGTTCCGGTGCAGATCAGAAATGCAGGTTGATGAAGTGATGGATAAAAGAGCTCTTACGGTAATTAGCTTTCTTTTTTGTGTGTGTAGTTCCCCCATTTGATGCTAAATACTACTATGGTGGATTTTTTTTTTTTACATTTTTTCTCTTTACAAGGATGTTATTACCAAGCAATTCAGCTCTAGTCACACCTGAAACCAGATCCTGTGCTCCATTTAGGACTATATGAAGAATTGCCTTTCCTCTTGTGGGTACCAGGACAAGTGGCACCTTTAAGATGTCTAGAAAGTATATTTCTGCATCCCTTCCTGAGGTGACACATACCGAGAAAATATGGGAAGAGCTGAAATCCCTCTTTATTACTGGGTTTTCTGCTTTTGTAGCATCTCTAACTTACCTGAGCAATTCACAATCACTGTTCCTGTTCTGTTCAGGTGGTCAGAAATAGATTTCTGCTGCTAATGTATATTCCTGCTGTTACTGTTCAAGCAAGAAATTTAATTTTGCAGTAGATTTAAAAATAGATTCAGAAAAAAAAATCACTGCCATTCTTTTTTGCAAAGTTGCTACAATTGATGTTTGGTTGGGTAGCATCTTCTTTGGTAAACTTTGGCTACACTAAAGGCAGAACAGTTGAATTAAGCTCTTCCTAATATTCTCCTGATGAAAGGATATGCTGTCCAACAGCATCCATGGTGGTGTCACTGTTTCCTGTAGGAAACCCTATTGGCAGAGAAAGAATGTACATGGAGGCTGAACTATTCACTCCACTACTGGCAGGCTCTCCAGAGCAAGGCAGAAAAAAGTTAAGGAAGTGACAAGCAGGGTCAATCAGGCACAGAACGGGGGGGGGGGTTCAAGAGGGACATTTGGCCTGGGCATCAAGTTCAAAGGGGGCCTCAAATTTAGAACACTTGTTAATTTTTGGCATTTGATAATGTGTTGAAGCTGGTAAAGAACTATCACCATTCAACTATGGGGCAAGATTGTTTGAATGGGCTCGCCATGCTAAATAGCAACTGTGACATTGCACGAAAGCTGGATTTTTCCTCAGTTAGTGCACTTGCACAGAAAAACCACCCTAACTTGGTTTTGCTTTGGTAGCATGCGCTAACTGTGTGGTGTTACCGTACTCGCCACAGGCAGCAGCTCAGGCTCAATGAGTACGTACCTAGGATCTTTGACAAGGGTGTACGTTTTTGGGGAGTCTGAGCCATGCCTGTCCTGCTGCTTTCAGCACATGAGCTTAGGCATATAACAGGCCTGCCTCCGTGGGTGGGGAGATTGCACTGGGACCCAGTGATTCAAAGGGGCCTGGTGACAGCCGTGGCACCCAAAGCTCCAAGCCCCTTAAGTTGCCACTGGAGCACTGCGTGGGATGCAGATGCACTGCGTGACTTGCTCCAGGCACCACTGGAGGGGAGCTGCAGTTCAGGTGGCTGCCCCCAGTCCTGCCCCTTCCACCTGAGGCCCTACTCCTTCCAGAAGCGTGGAGCTGCCCCCTCCCCACCTTGCCCAGGGGCCTGGCATGGCAGTTAGTACCTCTGCATGTAAGTCTCTTAACTTTGAATTGCACCTTTCAGCAATAGTGTAGACATAACCTTATATTGCACTGGTTGTTGTTTTTTTAATGTGTCTATTTGAAATATGATTTAACTCCCAACATCAGCAGTGGCATCTTATCTTCCTTCTCTAAGTTCAGCTTCTGTAAGGATTGCCCCTGTCCCCCTCTTTCCCTGGTGACCCTTCCAAAAAGCTATTATACGGTCTGGTAAATATTTAAATATTTACAAATATTGAGTATTTTTTCCAGCATCAGGTGAATTCAGAATGGGTGTCAGTTGAATGAGGGATTAGTGGATTGCAATAGTATCTAAATCTGTGTGCCATTCTATTTCCATCACCATCACAGCTTTCACTACAAGTAGGTGCACACTTTTAAAAAAGATGCCTTTGTTACACCTACAGCCTTAAGCTAGGATTGGGTTTTATTGCAAAGATTGTGGGGAGAAAGAAAGCTTTGTAATATTTCAGAGTTGGCCAAAGCAGTCTACCTGCAAAACATCTCACTTGCGCAGAAAGCTCTTCTTGCAAGTAAAACAAAAACAGAACAATAAATAAGCACTAGAACTTCATAGCCCATGAAATAAACAAATGCCAACATCTAGCATAGGTTATAACAAAAGCCAAGGTCCTAAATTCAGGTCTTGCTGTCTTCTTTGTCCAAATTGCCTAAGCTGGTCTGTTTCCAGCAACTTCAACTATTCTCTTTTTTTTATTTACCCAGTGCATAAGTTGCAGTTGCCCTCAGTCAATAGGTCTGAATGATATTCCTGCAACCCTTCATTTCTGTGTACATTAACACTCTGCTCAACATTCCAGCAGCTCTCTCCCCCACATGCAAAATAGGCCTCTATCCATCAGGGTCTTAAAATGAAGCTGTGTTATGGTGTAGTTTGGGGGTTAGGTTTGAAACCACGGTGTTCTAAACCCACATTTGTTCAGGTTAGTTGAAGCCTTGTAATTCATTTTATACCTTTCTGTAAAGCCTAGAAATACATTCCTAGGCTATTTGTTACATGTACACTTAGATGCAATTAACTGTTTTTGCTACCTGTCTCCAAAACAGTAAATTCTGTAAAAACAGCAAGCTAAAATGTTGTTTTATTAACAATGTCTCTAAAACCACAGGAAGTCTTACACATGCAAAATTCTGTTTGAAATGACAAAAGAGTTTGCAAAGAGGTTATTTCAAAGCAGAAGCAATTGGGTAATTCTGTTATTTGGATACAGATAAAGGTTCACAAAGCAGAACACTTAAGCAACTGTTCCTTCCTCTTTAGGCACTATTGCTAGATGACAGACTTCAGGATTTCTGCTGTGTTTTTTGTATCTGGGGAAGGACATATAATAGGATATGAGTTCATTAGTCTCAAAGTGAATGTAACTGCTCAGAGAAAACCCTCTAAAAATCTTGGGCAAAATTCAATCATTCTACATGGTAGTGATGTCACACTTCCATAAAAGAATAGAATTTGACTTCAAATTCCAGTCTCTTATACTCTTGTCATTTCACTGATCTATGGTAATTTTTCATTTTAAATTACTAAGTCATCCTGTTTTAAATTTAGTTTGTTGTGGAGCAATATCATTAGCTAAAAATAAACAAACCCAACTGACCCACATCCTAATGTCAGCTAGAAAAGTACCATGCAAACACCTTCAGATGACATTATAAATAAGAAATGGGCAGTATTATCTCCCATAAAATGTAAACAAGCTTGGTTCACTAAGTGACTGCCTGAACAAGAAGTAGGACTGAGTGGACTTCTTGGCTCTAAAGTTTTGCATTGCTTTGGTTTTTAATGCAATTATGTTAAAAAAAATCAACATTTGTAATTTTCACTTTCATGATAAATGGATTGCACTATAATACTTGTATGAGGATTAATTTTAACAGTGCAAATATTTGTAATAAAAATATAAAGTGATCACTATACAGGTTGTATTCTGTGTTGTAATTTATATTAATATAGTTGAAAATGTAAAAAAATCCAAAATATTTAATAGTTAAAATAGACTATCAATTGAAATGTGTGTGATTAAAACTGTGATTATTCATGATTCATTTTTTTCAATTGAGTGTAATTTTTTGAGTTAATCGCATGAGTTAACTGTGATTGACAGCACTAGTAGTTACTTCTGCTGGAAAAATACAGCAGTTGCATGGTTTTCACCATCGCTAATCAAAAGTAGGCAGTTAATGTCTACCATAGTGCAAAGCAGCCGGTGTGGGAATAAATAAATAAATATTCCCCCATTCTGGGTGGTGGTCTCTTTAAAAAAAAAACGACATGTACAAGTAGGCCAGTAACTACCAGCTGAAAGAAGGAAAGAGACTAGAGAATATGAAAGTCATGGCCTCAACAGACCTCACAAATCTTTTTAATCAGACTGAGGAAAACTTAAGAATCTCCTCCTGTCATCTTTGGAAAGGTTAACAGTTAATGAAAGCAAAGCAATCGGTACTGATAAGAGCAGGGGTGAACAGTGCTGCTCTACCAGAATCAAAACAAACATTTTTCTCTGGCTTGCAATGTATTATTTTAAAGCAAAGGCAAAATAATGCATGGAATTGGCACCTATTGAAAGTTCACGCCACAGCAGAATTTAAGTTTATGAAGCTCCTGATAACTTTGTTAGTGTTTGCCCTCCATATCCCCTTTCCAGCTGAGATTTATAACAAGTGATTCAGGTGCAGTTAAACGGACAAAATAAGAGCAAAAGCTAGATAGTTTAAGCATGCATCCTGGAGATTTAAGAGACACAACCAAGAATGAGTTCTTCCAACTCAATTTCTGAAGCAGCAAAGTGCATTGCATCCTTACTTCTCCTCCACTCGTTAGCCCGCCCACCTCAACTTCTATCCAGGGATGTCAAGGGGAACAGTTTAATTCAGGAGGAATTTATTGATGGTCACAACCAAATAGAAAAATATAAAGGCAGTTTTCTTTCTGGGACACATGGTATATTTTGCCAATTTAGAAAAAAAATAGAAAAGCCCAAAATAATGTTTGCTAATAATGAAGTGTGCTAAGCATAAAAAGGCCAGAAACTGCTCTGACACTGAGGTAAATCCAGTAACTCAGGATGCTGTAGCCAGGTTACTCCAGATTTACATCTGTGTAATTGGGAGTGTGATTTAGCTCATGGTTTTTACCACCAGAACTAGACTGGTGGTTCTCAAGCTGGGGGTCAAGACCAGAGTTGGAGCCAGAGCCTTACTCCCAAGGGCTGAAGACTTACCCTCACACATTGCTCCCAGCAGGACCCAGACCCCAAAGCTCACATAGTCCTGGCTGCAGAGGATGCCCATTGTATCCGGGAAGTCACGCTCGGCTGTTTCTGCTGTGATGTGAACTGCACTGGCCAGGGACCTGCCTGAGCTGACGTGTAGGGCAGGGCTGGCTGGGGGAATCTTAGCGTGAGGACATGGATGTTAGCAGGGAAGCAAACTGGATTCCAGTACGCGTGTGCGA
>CM057847.1:87713625-87739519 GCA_030068395.1 Apalone spinifera
AAAAGCGGCTGATTTTCCGGAATAAGTGGGCCTGTGTAGACACAGCCAACATGTAATCAATTGTAGATATTATTAGAACCAATGTTGTTTTTTTTGTGATGGTCCTAACTGATATGCAGTACTGGTACCTCCAGACGCAATACCAGCACCTCCAGTCAGAGCTCAACAACTTTTTCCTCTGGAGTACCGGCACCTTTTTTTTTAACAAAAAAAGCACTGATTAGAATAACCAAGTCAAGTAAAATAATATAGGCGTAGAAAGGCTAATCAGTAGGAAGGACTGGGTCAGATACCCCCACCTGACTTTCTCGCAACTAGAAGCTGAACCTGTTCATTCTGGCAGATGCACTGCGGATGCCCTCTATGCGTGGGGAAAGAACGAGGCTTCGACCTCCTGTCCAGCAATTGTAAGGCTGCTTATGGTTGAACTGCACATAATTTATAGAAATAAGTACATGTATGTCTTTATATTAAGTTGAATACCTTGTGTATTGTCTTAATACCTTGTGTATTGTCTTGTGTAGGTGTTCCTGTATTTTCTATGCTAAAACTACCCCATTTAGTGGAATGGATATATGTAAGTCTGTGTTATTTCTTTTTACTATTTAGTGTATAATAAAGTTAGAGGTAGAGCTTGTCCTTGGTGTCAGCTGGCTCCTTTCGTATCTGATATCTTGAACACACAACAAACAGACAAATAAAGCTGTCACTTTTATTGGCTTTTATAATGTTTGTTTTGGGAGTAAATGAGAGTCTCTAATGAAATATATGGGTAGAGACAGAAACAGAAGTAACATTGCTTTTCACTGGGGCATCCTTCTCCAACAGAACATGGATAAATTATAGCTTTTTAATGTAAAAATTATTCTCATGTAGAGCATAAGAACACCTTAGTGATTTTAATTATCAAGATGAAATATTTACTTTAAAAAAGTGATAGAAACGTAGCCGTGTTAGTCTGGTGTAGCTGAAACAAAAAACAGGACTATGTAGCACTTTAAAGACTAACAAGACCTAATAAACCATCTTGTTAGTCTTTAAAGTGCTACATAGTCCTGTTTTTTGTTACTTTAAAAATGAAAGTGCAAATGATGTTCTTATAACTTTAAAGCTAAATAGCTGATAACAAAATTCACCTAAGACCAAGTGAGCAGTTTCTAAAATGTTGATCTGTCGTCCTTCAGGAACACCATCCCCATAGATCGGGCTTCTTGACAAAGGGGTAAGGGTGGGATAACAGTTACCTATAAATATGCATCCTGAGGACCAAGACAACAGAAGAGGCAAGGGAAAGCTGTTGCGGCATGTATGTGTGTGTCTTTTTCATCATGAAGAAATTGTATTCCCTCTACCTTCTCATAGGTGGTGTTGGGAATACAATTTCTGAGGGGTGAGAGAGTAAAGCACAGAAATTGCTCAAGATATTTGCGATATAGTTAACCATTTTTATCTTTACTGTTGTTCAGGCCTGTCCCTAAGTAAATGAAGGGTGGTATAAAAAGTTATAAGATCAAAATGGGCACCCCCTTTACTATTCTTCTGCCCAGGGTTCTGCTGAGATGGGAAAGCTTCAGTCTTTGCTGGTAGCTCCAGTTGTGGCTGCACATATGGAAGCTGCGGCAAGGATACTCTGACTCAGGACCTAGCTCATTTCCTGACCCAGGCCCATCTCGGGCTAGTACAATTTACTCTTTGAGCACCATTGCTGTCTAAGATCCCCTGTGAGTAGAGGCTGCAAACTTAGAGAGGCCCTGTGACACTACAGACAGTGAGTGAAATCTTCCTCTTTCAGGGCCTTTTGCCAATCTGGTCCATTACCTAATTAATCCTCAGAACATCCCTGTGGGCTATGAAGCTATTATGAATCTCCTTTTATGGGGGGAGGGGAGTCTGAGCTGAGCAGGCCCCCATTTGTACCCTTTGATGCCTAGAGTTAGCCATCCAAATCCATAGAAAGGCTTCTAAATAAAGTGACATGATTTTCAGAAAGGTTGAGCACTTGCAGCTCTCTCAGTTAGTTGCATCCCCCTCAACTGTCTTTTCCACCTTTTCCCAGTAGGACTTGTGGGTGCTAAACACCTATGAAAATCAAGTGGTTTTTTTTAGGTGGGTAAATTCAATAGCCATGGAAAGTCACTGGGATTTAGGCTCTGGTGAATCTGAAACACTTGAAAATGAAACATAGGATACTCCTAGCCTGTGATTTATGGTATAATTTGCTGTTTGTGTACATGTATCCCCACTGGCTTTAGTCTTGCTAGCATGCTAAAAATAGAGTGTGTGTGTATAATATAGATATAAAATTCAGTGCAGATATGGTTATGTCCACACAAGATGCAAATTCCATCCTTCATTGCAGTGTAGTGGTGCCCTAAGGCTTTGCAAAGCACAGTGAAGCAATACCTAACTTCCGTTAGAAACCTGGCCTTGACTTTCCTGAGGTCACAAAGGAAATCTGTCCAGAGACGGACATTGATCTTGGGTCTGCAGAGTCACCGATTAATAATAGACATTTATCCTCTTCATCTGTAGCCACTACTTTACTAGTCATATGGCTAAATTCCATTTTCTTTAATGGGCCCCAATTCTGGTCAGACCACACTCCTCTCTTTTATTTCAACTGTTGCTGTTGGTACATTTTGATGTGCTTTTGTTTCATACTACTTTCTTTCTCTCAGTACCATATGGACTTTGCTCTCCTCTTCCCTCAGTTTCTTTCTTCTGTCTGCCTTTATCTTCCTTTAAGGTAGGCAGGTCCCCTGTGATGTTGTAGAGATCTTGTTTTTCTGAAAACAACAAGAATATCTAATCACAGATAAGCTACGTAATTGTGCAGCTGAGGGGGGGGGGGAATAAAGTAGGATTTATTCAAGAAATGGGTGAGAAGAGGAACAAAGAACATTTGGAATCAAGTACTTGTTGCGAAAGGTAAAGGAGAGATTTCTGTCAATCCACTAAAATGCTTGCAGCTCAGATCTTGAGGAATTTTCTGTTTCTTCTGTACATTGCAAAAGCACTACGGATATGCAAAGCTGTTCCCCTAAGTTTCCTGAAGACAAAATACATTGTCAAATCTATTTCCTGTCAGAGGAGAAATGGTATCATAACAGTGCATGTGTGTGTGTATAAATGTTGTAGCTGGTGCTGACTATGATTGCTTGTTGCTGGGATGAGCAAATTGGCATCTTGAGACTGAGCATCATTTCACAGCACACAGTTTGTCTTAGTACTTCAGATGTAAGACATCCTGGAACAGACTTGTCATGTTTTCTGCAATTCATTATGCAAATCCTAGACAAATTAAAGTAATGCAGATGGGAAAAGGCATTTGCAGTTTAATGAATCTATCTGCCTTTAAAACTAAAAGAGTCTAAACCATTTTGTGCATCTAAGGTAACTTTGAAGATGCATTTTAATTACAAGGATACGATCTAGCTTCTGATTGTTTCTGGAGATGGAAAAGAGAGCAAATCAATACCTAAAGCTTAGCAGAATGCATCAACAGATTGTTATTTAAAGTGATCGGCTCATCACAGAGATGACAGCTGCTTTGCAATCACTTCAGCAGCTAACCTGAAATGAAAAAGTAGAGCAAACCCAGAACAACATGTTACCAATTCACTTGCAAGTATACATTGTTTATAAAGTATTGATGTTGCTGATGATATTCATTGCCATGACTGGATAATGAAGCAAACCTCTGTTTAGTAGAAATGACTATTGGAGATAATTTTGGTGACCATTGAGGCTACATCTACACTGCAGGCTTCTTGCGCAAGCTAGAACGGGGTCAGGATTGGCAGGGGGGCAGGAGGAGGGGCCATAGGCATCACTTGGGAAGGGGGCATGGGCATTGGTAAGGGAGGGATCAGAGGCATAGCAGGGTGGGCAGACGGACGGGCAATGGCCATAGGAGGGGGGGCAGGAGGGTGGAAGGCAGGAGCAGCAGCATCAGGCAGGTGTTCTCCCAAGTGGGACATGATTCTTCACATGGTTTCACACCGCACCATCATTTTGCTTCATGCACACTCCCACCATTCCAGGTCCTCATTGAGCCTGCGTGACAGGGGATGGTGTATGTTACGCAGGATGCCGACATGTTGTCGCATGAGGTCCTCCGGCACCCTGGCTCGTTGCGGATTCCCCGGATTCTGGCAGGTGGCTGCGGCAGTGGTGTGGCTCGGTCCTCTGTCCCAGCTGCTCCGGCTGTGGAGAACACAAAAGAGGGAGAGGCTGACAGTCATCCCTGTACACACATTCCCTGAAGCCATGCCCTCCTCTGTGAGCGGCGACTGCACCAGTCCGCGGTCCATAGGAGGGGGATGTCCCGGGTGCAAGGCCATGTGTGGCCTGCACAGCACGCCCTGTGTCACAGGGGCCCTGATGTGGCCAGAGGATCGTGGTTCCCTTTCCCCCACATACACACACCATGGCCAGAGAGGCAAGGGAAGTGTGCAGCCACAGTGGGATCCCCTCATGGGCAGCAGAGGAACCATGAGCAGCCTGGACCTCTCTGGGGTCTGCACACACAGCTGCAGCTTGATGTGATATCAGTGCACATGCAGGCACATGCTGTGTGCAGCACTCCAGGGTGTGGGTGGGGTCGTGCCTGCGCCCTTGCAGCTAGCCTGCTTGCAGCTGGGTCTGCCTCCCTCCCCCTTGGGGGCAGGGCATGTGAGCCCATACATGAGGCTGGCAGCAGAATCCCGGTCATGTTCAGGGGCTGCCTGCTGTGCCCGTGTGCCGCACCCTCCCACTGCACGTGGTTGCATATGCACAGACTGCAGCACCTTGTGGTGCCCGAGCAGCCCTAACTACACTGTGCCCCCTCGCTTCCTGTGCGCCCACCTCCCCTGCCGTGTGTTGCGTGCGCACACGCTCACTCACCTGAAGATCCCTCCCAGGCTTCCGAGGAGGCCTGGGAGACATCCTGGCTGGCGGGGACTGGCTCGATGGACAGGGTGACAGTCCCTGGCTCCTGCTCCTCCTCCTCTTCCGGCTGGGGATGGACCTGACCCTCCTGCTCCTCCTCAGGGGTAACCTCTGGATGGACGACTACCGGAGTATCCAGGCCAGAGTCCACCACGTTGGGGGGGGGGAACCGGAGTCTACCAAGATATGGTGGAGCTCTTGATGGTAGGGCAGGTGTGGGGTCCTGCCCCTGAGTGTGCACTATGCTCCATGGCCCTTACGTACTTCTGACGGAGCTTCTTCACCTTTGCCTGGACTTGCTCCATGGTCCGGGCAGGGTGACCTTGGTCTGCCAGGGATATGGCCATGCAGAAGATCCCTGCATTGCAGCGCTTGGCCTGGGGATCCTGGAGCGACTCCTCCTCACCCCACAATTGGAAGAGGGTCGTAATCTCTGGGCCACTCCAGGTTGGTGCATGCCTTTTTGTCCCCTTGGGGGGTGCAGTCCTGGGACTCTTGGGGCTGTTCCCTGGAAGGGCCAGGGGGGTCTTGGGGAGCTTGCTAGTCGGCCATTGTGGCTGAAGCAGAGCCATGCAGTGAAGGCACCTGTTCTCTGCAAACTTCCTGCCACAAGGCTGGTCCAAGGTGCCTGCAGCTTTAAAGCCCCTTGCTGCCCGTCCACACACAGCTTTTTGCGCAAGATCTCTTGCGCAAAAAAGGAGTTATTCTTTGTAGAAAGAGGAATACCTATATGCAAAAAGCGATTGCCCATAAATTTACTTGCGTAAAAATGCGCTTGAGGTGTGGACGCTCCTCATTTTTTGAGGAAAAACAGCTCTTGCTGTCTACACAGTGCTTTTTTGCGCAAAAACCTCTTGTGCAAAAAGGATCCAAGGAGGAAATGCAAATGAGAGCATGACATATGCAAATGAGTACTCCATTTGCATTTCCTCTTGTGGAAGAGGATCTTAGTGTAGACGTAGCCTAACAGGTTAACTCTTTGAGATGACACTGAGTTAGAGCTAGGTGCTATAAAACTCTGTCCCTAAACCTAAAATGGAAATGTGGTTTGTCCTGGTGAAAATGTAATATAACCTTTGTTAATCTTCTTTTACTATATAGGTAGCAATCAGGAAACTAAAGCATATTGGACTGTTTTAACTTGATCATCATACTCATTGTAAAATGTTCAAAGTTTAAGGTTCACCAACCTGTGCAGAAGAGATTGTTGGAACTGACCGGGGTGCCAATTTTGATTGTCCATATTCCTGGAGGTTTCATTACATGACATAATCTTTAACTAAAGATGAATCTTTAATTCAAGAAGACTCCAGCACAACTGTGGAAGGACAGCAACCCTAAAACTGACCCACCTTCCTGTATATTTCAGTAACGTCTTATTTTTTTGCTTATTGATGATCGATTCTGATGAGCAATGAAATGTATGAGAAGGACTGAATGGATTCATTGGATATAACAACTATTCTACACTAGGAACTTCAGGAATCTTCTGTTTTTAAGGTGTCATTCCCCAGAATCGTCTGTACATTGCAAAAGCACAACATTCCAAATTAGGCTGATTTTCTTCCCTACTACATCAGAAGTGAAGAAAATATGTTGATTAGTGGAGAATGTGGGGACATACATTTTGTAAAATTGACATAGTCCTCCAACCACAGCATCATATTTCAAAGAATAGTCAATTAAACTCCATCCCCATATCTACATGGATAAAAATGACAAATAAAATGATACAGCCATTTCACAAACTACATGAGAGTCTCAATGTGCCATGTTACTTTTTAAAATGAGAAATTATGGCTAGTAGCATGGTGCCTATGTCATCAGCACAGCATTTGATGGGGAAGAGCGGATTAAACATTTGTCAGTAGTTTAATTCGGTTTGTAACTGTATTCTATGCACTGATTCATTGTCATCAAGGGGATTATTAGCACCATTTTTGACACTGCATATGAATTGACTTCCTCTCTGTTTTGATGGTTTTTGGATGTGATTCAGTTTCCATAACAGAATGTCATAGTAGCATTTTCAGTGACATCAAGAAGAGAACTTTAATCTCTTCTGCTTCTACAGAAATCTTATCACAGAATCGCACAAGAAAAAGGTCAAAGCGTGCCATTGCCATGGGAACAATATTGAATATAGCAATAACACTATATTAGGAAATGCAGAGAACAAAATGAGCCAGTCCTGGAGACTACTGACAAGCTTTTCCATTTGCAATCTACAGCTACAAACCAAAACTTACTTGGTTCCTGATCTCTGATATAGAGCTGGCCAATGTAAGAGCAGGATTCTGGTTTCATAGTCTTATTTGCATACACAACAAAATTAATTGGAACAAGCTTGAGGGGGTGTAATGTCGGACTGGGCTTCACAGGAGGTGTATCTATGAGTGCACGAGATAATGCACAGAAGTGAAAAGGAACACCACAGAATGAGTGGAGGAGGGTGCTGATATGCTTCAAGATGAGAAGGAAGCTGAAAAGCCCAAAAAGCAGCAAAGGGATGGGTGGGAACACAGATGAATGGGAAGAGGAGGAAAGAGAAAAGTGAATACAAAAGAAGTGTCACTTTTTAGCATCATCTACTGTCAGAACAGCTGAGTTTAAAGCCACAATTTTTATTTGATTTGTTCCATGTTGGCAACCAAACTTTGTTAAGGTTCTATCTGGTTATAGCTGAGAACTGTGTTTACAGTAAATACTGTTTTAAAATGTGACTCAGACAGCAATGCAGCTAGTGCTGTGGGTGTGGAATGACAGATGTCCTTTCCACAGATTACACCCTTAAATCAATGTAACAAAAGGATTCAAAGCAAATAGTGAGGAGTTGATCAAAGTGGTGTTGACCTAAATAGCTGGTGTTCAGTGGCAGGGGAGGAATGGTTTATTTTGTAATAGACCATAAAAAGGGAACAATTCACCACAGTCAATGGCCAGCACTCAAAACATAATACTTCCTGCAATTTGAGTCCAATATAGAATTTCAACAATTTTTTTCCACTCTCCTTGTACCAAAGCCTGGCCTCCTTGTGTCCATTACTCAGCCAAAGCCTGACTGCTCAAATGTCTAACTATGACTGAGTGACCTCAGAATTTTTTCAAGTTACTTCCTATAGCTGTTGTGATATAGAGTTTTGCACATGCTTGTGTCTACAATTACTGGAAATTGCATACATCCATCTTTAGGTGTGATGTATATACCCCAAAGTAAAGGGTCTTCTGTACCCATATAAGCAGCTGCTCTAGTGAGTGCTTTCAGCCTTCCTGGAAAAGGCCAGGTAACTGTCACTGCATCCCAGTGTTTCTATCGATAGAGAACAGCTATAAATTCCAATAACTGCTCCATAGGCTCTAAGGCTATGTCTATACTAACGCTTATGTCAGTGTTACTATGCCATGCAGATATGTGAAAAAACCATCTCCATGAGTGATGTAAGTTGTACCAACATAGTGCTGTTCATACTAACACTTATATTGGCGGGAGAGCTTCTCCCACTGCCATAGTACAGCCTCTCTTTGGGGGTGAAGTAATTATGTTGAATGAAAAGCTCACTCTTGTCAGTATGGAAAGGGTACATGAGAGAGCTTACAGTAGTATAGTTGTGTCACTGTAAGCTCTCTAGTGTAGACATGGCCTAAGTGAAAGCAAGCATCTACTGTGCAGTGGGACTTGTAGACAAGAATTACACTGAGCAGAGAACTCAGCTTAACTCACCCTCTCCCAAAGATTTTAAAAAAAAAAAGATATAAAACTGGAATGAGAACTGGACAGGAATTTTAAATAGAGAGGAAGAGAGTCATGTGATCCAGCGAGTCACAATTTTTAGAGTGTACAACCATATGCCTAGCTTCTCATGGTGTGACATGAGGGTTAGAGTTGGCGAGTCTAGGGAGCTGTGGTAGGTTTTGAAAGCATTTGTGAGGGTAGAAGTAGATACAAAGAAAAAAAAGTTTTAGTAGCTAAATAGTTTGGAGCTATCTAGTATGACAGTTTCTTCTAAACATTTTGAATTCTGCATATAAAATAGGGTGGCATGGTACTACTTAATAAGCATGCATAACACAAATCATCCTCCACTGAAGTGGTTCATGTTTCTGCGTAGTGCAATGACTTCCTAATCTAATACCTCAATTTCATCGTTAGTTTGACTCTAGTGAGGTCAAAAGTATAAGCTCATAGATGGATCTGATCCTAGATACCCTTTTGAAACTAGTCATATGCAAACATTTTGGAATACTAAAGAAATTTCCACATGAAGTTACACAACTTTTCTTGATTCCCTGTGCCATATTAAAAACAATAGCTATTTTCTTTTTTATCTAATCCTTTCAGAGGTGCTCTTGCTTTCTTCTGTACTTTTTTTTAAATTGAAAAATAGGGGGACAGAGATGTGGTACTGAGAGAACAAGTCTGATACAATATGAATATTTTTAGGGTAACATTTTATTTCAGTTAAAATAGTTAAACTCTAATGGTTTCATTTATCATATGAAAATTACAAACATTTCATGTTAAAAAAAAAGAAAGAAATACTAGCCGGATTTTGGAATAATACTTGGAAGAGAAAAAAATTGCATTTTCTGGGTAACTAAATATTGACTTACAAAAATACTGAATAATTATTTTCATCATTAAAATTCTTTCCTAAACCATGGGTAGAGCTAACTTCTCAGGCAGTTACTTTTTTTTCCCTGCATTTTTTCCTTGCTTTATTTTCTGTGCATCTGGACTTTTCTTCTCTTGTTCTGCTCGAACAGCTGCCTCTTCAGCGGCTAGTGCTTCTTGTTTTTTACGTTCAGCCTCTAGTAGCTTATTTCTGTATGCTTCCCGAGCACTGAGAACCCTGTCTCGTCCTTCATCTAATGATTCCTATCCAAAAAACAGATATACCCCCCCAAACAAATGAGCATGCATATGCGTGATATAGTCACATACCCTACCAATTATGTTTCTGGTTCCTGTTCTGACTTTGAGGACTTCTCTTTTCTCCCTTACTTTCTTAATGCATACACCTTGTCTACAGTCCAATCCTGTCCTGTGGCAGAATTGCTTAGTGATTACAAACAGGTGATCTTTTACATCATGAAGAAGAAGTAATTTACACTGGACTGCTCAGGCCTGTAGTTCTGGTTCCAATTCTGCCACTGATTTGTGTGAAGAAAAGACATTTAGGGTAAAGTTTTTTAAGTTATGTAGTCCCATTTTCAGAAGTATCTCTGAGACATAGGAGCCTGAGAATCATTGCAAGTCGAATTCCTAAGAGCTTTTTCACTTTTTAAACAACTAGATTTAGGCACTTTTAAAAATGCTATGTTAAGTCCCATTTTCAAAAGTGACTAAGCACTCTAAGTCCCTCGGACCTTCACTGAGACTTGGGTCCCAAACTCATTTCTGAAATTTTCTTCCTCAACATCTCCATGGTTCCGATTCAACATACGAAAACAGGAATAAAGATACTTACCTGTCTTTATCAAGTTCTCTGAGATCTATGGATGAAAACGCTTTAATTGCTGACTAGCTTGGCCAAGATGTTCAGAAGTGATTACAGATTTTCAGGTGCCCAACTTAAAACCTCTTAAAGAGCTTTACTTTTCAGAAGGAACACTCTAAAAATCAGGCCCCTTTAAGATAGTCCAAAACTTGGGCCCATAAAAATTAAGGCACCTCAAAACACTAGTAAATTCTGAAAATCATTATGTGTACTTTATTAATGACCCAGTCCCGCAAGCTCCCTTCACCTACTGCAGGCCTCTAATCAGTCAGTTTATCTTATATGTCTGTTTATCTATTATGCATTCATTTTGGTACATAGGAACTTTTATGAAGAAGAAGATTAAATTGACTGCAATAAATCAATCAGTCTTATCTGAAGGATACTTTCAGTGGCTCTTATCCAACTCTAAAAGATCAGGACTGTGGTCATTTGATTCTTGGTGATTAATGCATCACTGTGGTTTGCTTGTCAAAAATCATATTGTTCTTATTGATTCTTAAAGCTTAAGTCAATTCTGTAACATTATCTTTATCCACTTCATCTATTTAACAGATCCTAACCTTGACATACTGCACTAATGTTTACCATCTGCTAAGTGTATTATTTGTAGCTGTGCTTCATCAAAGCTTAATAACTCTAATAGTTTGCCTGCTAGTGTTTAGCAGATTTCAGCAAAACTGTAACACACCAATATTGTATTCTTGAGTATCTTACTTGAAAACAAGAGCACTGAATATTTTTTGTCAATCCAGTTTTCTATTTTCTATGAAGTTTCCTAAACACCTGTATGACTCTGCAGGAAAAATAGGCCAAACTGGAAATGTCAGCTTCATTTCAACACTCAGCTTGCTCTCGCTTTGAACCATCATGCTATACCGTTATTTACAGAGTAGTGCTCCTAGAACATAATACCTCAAAAAATGTATTCTAGACTATCACCTATATAATGCTGTGTGACATTAATATAGGCGGCCCCCGACTTGCGATGCAATTGGTTCCCGGGAAAGTATCGCAAGTTGGGGGCACTGTAACTTGAACCTTCATTTACGATAGGTGCCATGCGCCGTCACAAATGCAGGACCAAGGATGTAACTCGGGGATTTTCGGCCCCTTCCGCACTTACAAAAATGGTTGTAAGTGTGTGTGCGTGTGGTGTGTGTGTGTGTGGGGGGGTGCAACTTGGGCAGTGGGAAGTCGGGGGTTTCCTGTATTAACATAAGAACAGCCATACTGGGTCACAGACCAATGGTCCATCCAACCCATAACCAATACCAGATGCCTCAGAGTGAGGGATCGCAACAGGTAATCCTCACGTGATCTCTCCTCTGTCACCCACCTCCAGAGAAACAGACGCTAGGGACACCATTCCTACCCATCCTGGCTAATAGCCATTAATAGACCTAACCTCCATGAATCTAGGTAGCTCTTTTTTGGACCCTGTTAAAGTCCTAACCTTCACCACATCCTCTGTCAAGGAGTTCCACAGATTGTCTGTGCACTGAGTGAAGAAAAACTTCCTTCTGTTTGTTTTAAACCTACTGCCTATTCATTTCATTTGGTGACCCCCTAGTTCTTATATTGTGGAAATATGTAAATAACTTTTCCTTATTCGCTTTTTCCTCACCAGTCATGATTTTATAGACCTCTATCATATCCCCCTTTAGTCTCCTTTCTTCTAAGCTGAAAAGTCCAAGTCTTTTTAATCTTTCTTCATATGGGACACATTCCAAACCCCTAATCATTTTTGTTGCCCTTTCCTAAACATTTTCCAATGCCAATATATCTTTTTTGAGATGAGGTGACAACGTCTGCATGCAGTATTCAAGATGTGGGTGTACCAAGATATTTTCTGTCTTATTCTCTAGCCCTTTTTAAATTATTCCTAACATTCTATTTGCTTTTTTGACTGCCGCTGCACACTGAGTGGATGTTTTCAGAGAACTATCCACAATGACTACAAGAGCTGTCTCTTGAATAGTTGTAGCTAAATTAGTCCCATTATATTGTACATATAGTTGGGATTATTTTTTCCAATGTGCATTACTTTACATTTATCAACATTAAATTTCATTTGCCATTTTGTTGCCCAATCACTTAGTTTGGTGAGATCTTTTTGAAGATCTTCACAGTCTGCTTTGGTCTTAATATTTTTCTAGGAAACTTTTTTTTTAACATGACAAGTGAAATTTCAGGCTCACTTATTCTGATGAACTGTACTTATTATGGAAGTCCAAACGGTTTTGTGAACATAGGTGCTGGACATTATGGAAAACCTTTCCATGGACTTACTTGTAGTCTCTCATATATTTCAAGTACATTGTACTTCAATAATGTGCGAGCATTTTGGTCTTTTTCTCTTTGTTCCAGGACCAGCTCTCGAAGCTCCCTAAAATGATTTATTTCTTCTGCTTTATACATTTCCTGCTGTTGAATAACCAAGTCATTTCTTAGCACAGGCTCAGGCATTGTTTTTCTGTAGGAAATATGAAAAATATTTGTCTTTGAAGAAAGGCAGATTAGATTAGAAGAGTTTTTACATGACTTATCTACTATACACAATATACCTACTTTGTACATTTTAATGTTAATATCATGATTCTAGGTATGGTTAAGGAGCCACTTTTATTCTCACCCACTGTTTACAGACGATCATAACTGAAAGAGTGATTCTTTTGACCAAAATTTCCCATGCTTGAACTTTTGTTTTAAAATTTTGGTAAAATTGAGCTCATCCCTATTTTAGTTACCTGGATGGGAATTTAGGTGTTTCACACAAAACATTTTCACATCTTTTTCATATTACAATAACTCAAATTTTTTAAATTGCATGTACTCAGTTATAAGTGAATGTTTTGATAATGTTCATGAAAATTTATTGAGAAATAAAGACATTATAAACCTTTCAAGACATGACATAAAATCCTAGAAAGAGTCAAACATGTGACAAGATCCCGGGCCAAAATTTCTGCTGTCTTAATTTCATTTTCTTCAGGATTTCTTCAATTTCCTTCCCAATTAAAGCCCTGATTCAGGAAATTGGCACTTAAATATGTGCTTAACTTTTAGCATGTGCTTATGTTCCATTGAAGTCAATGATGTGCTTAAGTGCTAGCCTGAATAGAAATGGATTTAAAACATATGCTTCAGTGAATTGGAGCCTAAGTGCAATAAACTAGATATGCACATGCCCAAGTATGTCTTCCCCTAGACAGCTGCACATGTTTTTATTTCAATGATTAGACACAGCCATGTAAATATATAATTACACATATATGTGCCTTACATATATTATTTGGATCTTCCATTACACATTAATATACTGGAAGTGCATGACATATGTTTATTTTAATGTATGGTACTTGAAAAAAACACTCATTAAAATAAATTTGCCAACATGTGAATTGTCTGGAGTTCCAAATATTTAATTCTCATGTCACACATTGTGCTATTGTTCAATTCCTTTTTTATTTTTATAGAAAGAAAATTAATCACACATATATAGTAAGGCATAGATTTTACACATACAAAAGTCTAGTATCAAGCCAGATTCTGATATAACTCACACCTCTGTAAATGTGAAATAACTATTGACTTTAACTTCAGTTTCATAGCACGAAAGTGACCTCAGAGTGCAAACTGCGGTTTATACAACTTCTGTGACAATATAACGCATTTCTAACTCTTCTATTTGTAAAGTCTTAAACGTACGACTGCATTACCGTAATTTAGCAAATATAACCTGCGGGTTATATTCGTTTTTACAAACTCCGCACCACCCCCGCGGGGTATACTCGGGTGCGGGACATACAGAATTTTTTTTACTCACAAGGTGCTGAGCTCTCTGTCGCCTCTTCCTGTGGCTGCGCAGCCGCCAGCCTCCAGGTGGGGGAGCACTCACTCCCCGGTTCCTGCGCAACCACAGAAAGAGGCAAGGGAGCGCTCATTCCCCAGTTCCTGGCCACTAGCCTCCAGCCTCCGGGCGGGGGAGCGCTCATTCCCTGGCCCCTTCCTGCGGCTGCACAGGAACTGGGCGGTGAGCGCTCCTCCGCCCAGAGGCTGGTGGGTCCTACTCCCCCGCCCCTTCCTGCAGCTGCACAGGAACCGGGCGGTGAGCGCTCCCCTGTCCAGAGGCTAGTGGGTCCTGCTCCCCTGCCTGGAGGCTCGCAGCTGCACTGGAACCTGGGGTGGTGAGTTGCTTATCCCTGCCCACCCCCCGCACTGTAAATATACCCCCAGCAAATATACCCCCGGCACAGAAAGTCTTGTATACCCCGCGGGTTATATTTGTGCGCAGGGTATACAAGATTTTTTTTTACTCAAATAGAAAAAACCATGGGGTATATTCGGGTGCGGGGTATATTCGCTAAATTACGGTAACTATTTTTAGCATTTAATTACATTTGCTACAGTTTACCTAATGTAGGGGGTTAGATCTGGAAGTTCCCATTCCTTTTGCTGAACTTGTGCGCTTGTGTCAATGGCTGCTGGTGAAGCTGTTATTTCAGACACAGGGGAAACTGCATCTGCAATAGAATAGATCATCAGTTATTTTGTTTTATCGTGAAAATCTTCCTCCCCATAATAAAATTCTACCCTCTTCTGGCTCAGCAACACACATTATTACAGATTAACCAGCAGTCATCTCCAATATATTCCTCTCCCCCAAAGGATCTGAAAGTATCATCCACAAAGGCAAAAATGTGAGCATGGACTGGGTGAAACTGCTGCCTGAAACAGCAAGCATCTCAGTCTGTGGCCCGCCCATACTCCACCCAGACTCCACTCTCTCCCTATGTCTCCCTCTTCTCTGCTCACCCCTTCCAGTCAAATCCCTTTGCCCCAATGTAGCAAATGACTGCCTTCTACAATTTCTTTCTAGAGAAAATTGAGCACATTTTATGCCAGACTATGGAGACTGGACATACTGAATATACCTAATTAAAAGCACTAAACTTGAGAATAAAAAATGTCAGTTATTTTTTTTATATACCCCAAGTTTTTCAGAGATTTATTTGCAAAAGCTATGTAGTAAGGGCAAGTCAGCTGTTCTGCCAAATATAACATTAAATATTATGGAATATATGATGCAGCTCTTCTCTGTTTTAGAGTCTTTAATCAGTATTTCTGAGCAGATTTTCTATTTTAAATGTATTCTTAAGCCTTCACAAAATAATCATTCCAAATTACTACATATCTTAACACACTGAAATAAAGACATTTTAAATTAATGTCAGGGAGGTTTAGTGTGTTCATAATAAAGTTCATTGCTTTTAGAAAAAGGGAATGCCACTGTATTGTGTGATATTCATAACAATAGACATTTTTATGAAATGTCACCATATTTATGTTAAAATATGTTTCCAAAAATGTTAGGCATAACAAATGATTTTATATATTACTAAGATACTGATTTTGGCTGAGAGTTCTTTTAAAACTAGTTCATCAAATAGTCAAAAGTAAAGAAAAGGAAACTCATTTGTCTAGCTATCTGGAAGAAAGGGTATGTTGTCCCTTTAAGGGCTCTCTTCAGCAGGATGGTAGGAGAAAGATTACAGCAAGGATAGACAGGAAGGACAGGAAGACTTTGGAAGCAAGTTTTTGTACTATACTAATTAAAATTTAATGTGTATTTTAGATAAAAGTGGTTTTTTGAAGAATTTATTTAAAAAAAACCCCTATATGTCTCTGAAGATCCTAATATTTAAGGCTAAAGCTGAATATTCAGATTATGGATCTAAAAATCTATGCAAGGATTTTTTAGAGATGTGATTTTATTAATATCAGCAGCAAACTCATAAAAGCAAAATTTAAATTAAAATCCTAGCCATATTATAGTAATGCACAACTAGTTTTCTCAGGAAAAACTTAAAAAACAACAAACAGTCTAGCAGCACCTTGAAGACTAACAAAAAATGTAGATGGTATCATGAGCTTTCTGAAGAAGTGGGTTGTACCCACAAAAGCTCATGATACCATCTACATGTTTTGTTAGTCTTTAAGGTGCTGCTAGACTGTTGTTGTTTTTTAAGTTTTTCCAGTTACAGACTAACTCGGCTACCCTCTGAATATTTTCATCAGTAAACTCAGAAACTGACTGTATAGAACTACGGCTTGGCACATGCCTGTTAAATGGCTTCATTACCATTTAATGGCTATTTCACAGGTTTAATGTTATGCTAATAGCTCTGGCAACCTATTAGCTGGAATACTTTTCAGTTTTAAGTTACTAGATCCACTGAGGGGGGAGAGGGGCAGAGAAGGGGAAACCCACCAGGTTGTGGAGCCTACAGGAATGGTCAGAAAGGGATAGGAAAGGGGAGAAATTGAACGCTGAGATGCAGGGAAGGCATTGCCATCCCTTGCTTCTTATATCTACCACCCATGGTTATAAGTATATAAAATCAAGGGCTTATTACAGAAACCATTTCTCAGGCTTGACTCTGTCTGGTGTTGGGAGAATACTATAGAAGTGCTATTGGACATAAAGCAAAAACCCAAGGTCTAACATTCTCTGAGCTTTGGGGAGAAAATGAGAGTTGAATCAAAAAATGAGAGTTGAATCCAGTTTTTGACTCCATCTTTATAACAGACCAGATTAAAATCTTAGACTCACATGCTCTTAGACTGTGGAGTGTTTGAAATTTTGATCCAAATGTTACAACTCTGTTTCATCTCTAAATTATGTAGCACTAGTAGGTTTACATGATGTTGCGCAGGTCTTTAACTCAATTAATGTTTGTTTTTCTTCATTTCAATCATTGGTCTGGGATGGAGCTGGGTATGTAGGATTCAGTATGCAGGCTGCCCCAGAGACAGAGGACAACCCCAGCCCTCTCTCACCACAACAGTGTGGGGCCAGGTGAGAAGTGCCACTGCAGCAGGTACACCCTGAGGAGGGGTGCGTGTCACCAACTGGGGGACAGACAGACAGACAAACTCTCTGAAATATATAATAGATAGCTGTCCCTATTTCCACCCCTGGCTTTTGCTGGCCCAGTGAGGTTATAGCTATCCTGGTCCCCATCTCTGGCCCATGGTCATTCTACAGCATAAACACCCTCCTAACAGACCCTTCCTTTTCCATTTTATGAGAAACAATCGAATTCCAGGCATATCCCATTGCCCTGGCACAACCAAACCCTGGCCTTGCTTTAAGCTATAAGAGGAATTTGGTGGTATTAGCTCTTACTATTTAGGAGGAGTTCTTGAACAAATGGACTCATGGATAGAAGTACGGATGGACAGACAGACAGATGCACATTTCTAAAATATATAGAAAGATTTTAAATTTTGTATTAAATTAGCAGTTCAGTCTCTTCAGACAACACGTCTGAGACCCATTTCCATGTGTCTATCTGGAGGACAATCAGTTTTAAAAAATTAAGTTTGAAGAGTACTGGCATCTGAGTTAGCAAGTACTTCAAAGTTTTGAAGGCTTTGACACAGTCCTCTGCCTATTGCACCTTTCTAGGATGAGTGCTTTTTACCATGTCAGTAAGGTGACTATTGTGGCAAAGCCAGGCCCCATAATAGCTGTGGAAGTCTAGAAAACTTGTACTTGCTTCTAGGTTGATGTGGTTGTAAGGAAACACAGAGTTTCGGGGGCTTAAAAAGGGGCTGCATGCAGAGGGGACACTCAATGCCCGGGGATGGTACTGGTTAAATGTGAGAAGGGGAGAGGGAGTTTGTTGTTGCCTCTCTACTCCACCTGAGTCACTAATCCTGTCCTCTGGGCGGGAACAATTCAAAGGGGGGAGACTGACTCAGCCACTCTTAGCCTCCTCTCTTAACATGGCCCTTGCTGGTGTTCTGTTTCTGAGGGCCTGTCCTTGGAATACTGGCTAGAATACAGACCACCCACAGTAATCACATATTCCCTCTCACAACCCTAGTGGTACACATACCTCAGTTTGAAAACCACCACTAAATTTAAAATCACCTCTTTTGTACAAAACGAATGTTGCCAGTAGTAAAACAGCAACATTTTGTGTATATTGTGGGAGAAATCTAGACATCTGGTCTCTCTCTCTCGCTCTCTCTCTAGACAGCAAGAACTTATGCTAAAATCAGTTGCAGGGTTGCTATTAATGATGGGGACTTTTTCTACAACCTAATATACAAGGAAATAAAAATTACAGATTTAGCTACATTTCAAATGTAAGCAGTAGCTGTTGCAGTGAACATACAAAACACAATTATGGTGGCATAGGCGAGCTGTTGTGCTTTATGTTCCTAAATACACAGTTATGGATTATTTAGCTATTTGACAATGTAGTAGCATTAACAATTTTATGAGGGGGTATGGACATGTTTTTGTTTCTTGCATGTATTAGTCACAAGTTTGAATTCCACCCACATTCTCAGTAACAATGTAACTACAATCAGATCGGTATTTGGTACTGTATACTCTCTGCTGGACTGATGTCAGTGCTATTCTTAACAGAAAGGTTGTGCAAAACCAACAACAAACACCAGGACAATTTGTACCCTGGCTGGAACTGCCACTGAATCCAGAAACTGTTAAGGAATGAAAACTGAACTACCTTTAGAAATATGCCCTACTAAAAAGTTGGATGGCATTTGTAGAGTCAGTGGAGAAACTTGTGTTGCGACAGTATGTGCAGCATATGTTTTGTGGCTAGAACTTCACTTTCCAATTTTAATAACAGTTTAAAACTCAAGTGGCCAATTTTCTTATCACTACAGTCTTTGCATACTAAATATATACTGTATATGCCACATATATGATACTAATGTTGTCTTGTGAATCTATAAACAATGCATCAGAAGGCTGCTGCCTGTTATAATGCTGTCAGGCTGGTCCTTTTCATAAGCATTACATTAAAACAGAAAATGAACATCAAGAGACGGTAATGTCCTAGAATCATAGTGATATTTCAGCTTCTAAATTAATTTTTAATACGTTGACAGCTATGACCTTGAACATCAGTCATAACTCAACAGGGTATGTGTTTATAAAATGAATGTATATAACTAACTATAGTACTGTTTACTACTTGAAACCCCAATGTGCACTGAAGAAACTTGAGGAGAGCTATGTTATCCATTTGCCATCAACATTTAACGAGAGAGGTTGTTTACATCAAAAGAGTAATGCATGATGGGTATTTAATCTCCTAGGATCACATGTATATAATAAAAGCAGGCTAGGAGATGCATAGACTATATTTTAGGATGCATCACAGGAACTTCTGTACTACAGTGATTCATAGAATTTTCATTTCTGCAACCTCCTGACCACCATGTAATTTCTCCTTCTGAATATTTTTAAATTAGAATTCTTATAGATAGGACAACTTATTTTGCAGAAAAGTTATACCCATACCTTCATCCCCTGGACTCTGTGCAACACTGACACTTTCGGGTTCAGCTGTGGGCTCACTGGAACCCTTCCGTATGTACTTATTAATAAAGTGCATGCGTTCCTGAAAAGCCTAGAAAACAAAACAAGAAAGTACTCAAGCTATTTTAAAGGTCAACAACCTTTTTTTAAAAAAGAAACTGTAACAAACAATGTAAGAAATCTTTAAAAGGAATTTTTAACTCTAGTAAACCCTTAGTAAGGGTTGATATAGGATTTATGATTATTGATGAGTAGTTTTGTTTTGGTCAGCAAGGCTATGTCTTCACTGTATTCTAAACTTGAAATAAGATATACAATTTGCGCGACGCAAATTGCGTACTTATTTCAAGTTTATTTCGAAATAGTCTATTTAGAAATTTAGTGCTGACTACACAGCACCAAATTTCGAAATAAAGTGCTATTTCGAGACATCCCATATCCCATGTGGAATGAGGGTTATTGGGATGCTGAAATAGCATGACCATTATTAAAAAAAAAATTGAAATAACGGGTGGATGCTGAAGATGCTTTGATGTGTAGACATACCCTAACGGTACATCTACACAGCAGCATTATTTTGAAATAATGAGCATTATTTCGAAGTAATTTATTCTGCATCTATACAACAGACAGTTATTTCAAAATACTGTCAAGCTAGAGGACTTCTTACTCCGACTCCTGTAACCCTCATTGTACGAGGAGTAAGAGAAGTTGGAGGAAGAGTGCTCTATTTCGAAATAAGTGCTATGTAGGCACTCCCAATTTTGAAATAAGCTATTTCGAAATAAGCTCCGTATTTGATGTAGCTCAATTTGAATAGCTCATTTTGAGTTAAGCCCTGTTGTGTGGATGCACCCTAAGAAACTCATCCGTCACAGCTGCTTAGGGAGCCATAGGGAAAAGGATAAATATGGGGGAGTGACTTGTATCCCAAATATACTGTAGGAGCCAGTGGATCAGATTGCTTAAATCAATATCTGACATTCAGTTTTTCAATATATGTTTTAAAAATACAGCCAGTCCCCAAGTTGCGAACGGTCGACTTATGACCGTTTGCAGTTACAGCCAAAGCTGTCGTAAATGGTGGACCCCGAGTTACGAACGTGATCTGCGCTTACTAACAGCACGATCACATGTAACTCTAATGGGTCCAACCTATGAAAAAACCAAGTTACAACCAATTGCTTGGTCTGTAACCAGTTTGTAAGTCGGGAAGAGGCTGTATATATTATTTAGTTTTAACATGTCATACTCATTGGAAATAAATTGACAAATGCATCTTAAGAGAATGCTTAAGGACCCCTAAATAAGTCTTCATTGATTGTGTTTCAGTAAAATGAAGAGCATGAAATGCAATTTTAATAACAGCTTAAAACTCAAGTGGCTGATTTTCTTATTACTATAGGCTTTGCATACTGAATATATACAGTATATGCCATATATATGATACGATTGCTGTCTTGCAAATCCATGAACAATGCATCAGTAGTCTGTTGCCTATAATTCTGCCTGAGGCAGGAAGCAAAAACTGAGATTTGTACATGGAACTAGTCGTGCAAATATATCTGGAGAAACAAAGTCTGTTTTACACATTGCCTTTCCTCCTGTTATGGTATCATATAACATATATTATGTCAGTATGTAAACTGACATAAGAAATCAGCAATAAAATAAATATTTGAATATTTTTCCTCCTTGGAATAAATAAAATTACTTTTGTAAACTGTTGTTTACATGTTAGCCCTTTCACAATAAAAACAACCTTTTGTTAACAATAAAAACAGAACTCCTACAAAAAGCAGAATTTAAAGTGTTACTCGCTAACAAGCAATTATAGGTTCTGTAGAAGTTTGGACTGTGTTCTTAACACTATGATCTGGTTTTTTTGGAAATTAAAAAAAAAATCTCTAAAAATCATTTTTGAATTTCATTTAGTTACAGCAACAGCAAATCATGATTGTTTATTCTGGACTAAATTACAATGCAAGAATTAACTGACTTCACTGTTTTTCCTCAGTAAGCTTTTCAAAATTTTCCCCTGTGAAACTTCCACTGTACTCCTGCAATCTGATGCAGGATTTGGCTGAATGGGTTTGACTGCAGGCGTAGGACCCAAGTAATGGATGTGAAACATTTCCTTACATGTTTGCCCCCAGGGGAAGTCTCTTAATCCACTCCCATCAGTACTTCTCAGACTTTAAGTTTTTATGCAATATTGTCCCTCTTCCTGGGGAGTGAAAACAGATCTCCTAACAGGCACTGTCCTGACAGGAACCACTTTTGGGTGAACTCTGATTACCTTGACAGCTCTTCCTGGTTCTGCAGACTCCCATGCTTGTTTCATGGCTTTGATCTCATCTGCTCTCTCTGTGTCCTTCTTCAATTCCAGCATGTCTGCCTCACTCTGTTCAATGACTAGGCGCAAGATCCAATAAGGTTTGTTCGGATCAGATTGCTGAAGATAGGATGGAGTAAAGCGAGTGAAGTAGACTTATTGGTTAGTATAAATTCATTATTTCTTTTTAGGATCTAGTCTTTTTTTCTGCTCTTTGATAATTTCCCAATTATTTTATGGTCCTGATGCTTTTGATATTCACTGCTTGGTAGAAAGCGATTGACAAAGAAAGCCTCTTTTTTAATTTACACTATCATCTGGCGTGCACAGGTGTGCTCTCACTCAGCAGAGAGTGGCTATACACCAGATGACTGGAATTAAATTATCAGAAAAGTTCTCTTATTCCATTTCAAGCATATCAAAGTTAAAAATAAATGTATCTTACTGCCTCTAGCTTACCAATGAGATAATCATTTTGGAAAAGGATGGTAAATTTCTGCCTAAGGACCCAATCATGCCCTATAGGTTCAGGTACAGAGTGCCTTTGGATGGAAAGGATGTCAGCCATCTCATGGTATGTCTCCTTTTGCCTGTAGCCCTACAAACAGCTCTCTAAAAAGTCAGAATACATGCAGAGAGGAAATGGGCATTTCTTTTCCCATTCTCAGCATTGTTGATTAGAAATCTAACACAATCAGAGGTTCTATCAATTTTCTGAAGCTAATACTTCCAGTTGCAAAAGCCTTTACATTGTGGCTTCAACGTACAGCAAAGGACAGGGGACAATGCTTAAGATGCATCCCATAGTTAGTGTGGATGTCTCTGGCTTCTACCTTGTGAATCACAAGGAAACAATAGGTATATGCTGAGCCCTGCCAGAACAATTAGGGAGAAATTCTGCATGAAAACATTATGACATTGTCCACTTTAACTCCCTCTCATGGATTTCCCATACAATGATGACCAAAATTACAATGGTACCACTAAAGCAGTGGTTCCTAACCTGTGGTCCGTGGACCTCTGCTGGTCCATGACGGTAATGTTGGGGGTCCATGGAAAGTTTAAAAATAATTTTGGGCCCAACTTTTCTTTTCTTTTCTTTCTCCCCCCGGGGGGGGGGGGGAAGGGGGGGTGAGGGGGAGCCTGTGAAATTTTAATAGATTGAAAAGGGGTCTGTATGCTCCAAAAGGTTGGGAACCAATGCACTAAAGGATACATTACCATTAATCCCCAAAGAGGGAAGGAAGCCAGTCTATTTGTAATCCATGCAGGTCAATTAGAACATTTAGCAAAGATTATATGCTAAAAAATTGTTATCTTTGCTTTTCCCCCCTCACTTGATTATAATGACTTGGCTCCTTGCTCATTTGGAATTTACCAGCCCTGGTGTTGCCTTCACTATACCTCTGTACTTGGGCCAAATGAAGCCAATATTGATTTATGGCTGTAAGCTGGTTTTTGTCAGTTTTTACCAATCTTTTTTGTCATTTAAAATGTTTTTATTACACACATTTCTGAATGTTAAATAATTCTGAATGTTTTTAAATACAAAATAAATTAGCACTTGGAACAATTTAAAGCAAGTTTTGAAAGACTTTCTATAGCTCTTAAAACAGGAGTATACTGTTGATCTGAAAGGCTGATAGCCTTGCACGAGATAGGAAAAAAAACCCTGCCTTTCCCTCGATGGCCAAGGGAGGACTGTGGATCCAGTAAAACAGATGTAATTTCATCAAATCCACGAGCAGGCAGGGTGGCAGTAACCTCTGCAGGTGATGAACCTTGATTACATGCCACAGATTGTACTACCTCAGAGGAGGAGAGTTGGTGGGCAAGGCAATGCCAGCAGTTCTACCATGAATTGTCTCCACCAGCTACTCCCCTCTTGCTGCCTAATAGGAGGGTTGTAACAAACACTGAAGCCACTGCAGACCTGAGACTGGATGTAGTGGAAAGACTCCTTTCTTCATCTTTGGGCCCCTGTGAAAATCCTGAGCACTGATAGCTGCATATGCTGAGTACTAGAACCAGGAATTCCCCTGCAGTGTAAGTCATGAGATCAACATATCTTTCATGTAAGGGAGGCTTGATCTACAAAAGGGGCTGGGCATATTTTGCTTTAGAAATAATA
This sequence comes from Apalone spinifera, assembly GCA_030068395.1. Taxonomy (NCBI): domain Eukaryota; kingdom Metazoa; phylum Chordata; order Testudines; family Trionychidae; genus Apalone; species Apalone spinifera. Next base: position 87,737,889 of record CM057847.1, read on the forward strand.
TTGTTGTGACCAATCGAACAAAGACATCAATCACATAACACACAAAATGAACATATTTTACATATATAGTGCAATATTTCTACATATTTAGGAAGGAATCAAAGCATGGCATAGACTAGAATAATTCGTGTATTGCTGGTTTTTCTAGGTTAGCTGCCTGTAAGCACTTTTAATTATGACAACCAACTGAGGGAAAATTAATATAATTTTGTACCAAAGAACATCTAGGAAATGTTGGGGTTGCACATACACTTCACCTACTGGCTTCCAGGATTTAGTCTTACCTGAGATTCAGGTCTAGAGGTAGATGCTGTTTTATCTTTACCGGACTTTTCTTTTTCTGCCTTCTCAGTCACTTTATCTTTTGTTTTTCTAGTTGTTTTAGTAGTGCTTGCAGATTTTGGCCCTTCAAAATTGCTATAAATATCCTGGTTTACTGCCGCAATGGGCTCTTCATGTTTCTCACCGTGTGCTATCCATACATCATTGTGAAGGTTGTATGAATGATATTGCCAACAGCAAACAAATGCCCCCACATTATATCCAGGATGGAACAGAAAAACCATTAACAATGCAGAAAGAAAAAGAGAAGCCAGTTAATGATTTTGTGATATTAAGCACTGAATTAGCAGAAAAAGGAGAAAAATAATCTTGAGGCAAGAAAAACTTTAATACTTAGCTTAGAAAGTGCCAGATTCAGATATCCTCATTTTGTCTTAAATAGTACTTACTTAGGGTTGCCATGAGTTACTTATCTTACTGTGGTGTTTCCACGAGTCCTATATACAAGGCAGTACATTATTTCACTGATCCAGGAGTAGGCTAGAAATCAATCTGTGACTTCACAGTCTGCCTCCTGGTTCCTCATCATGTTACAAGACAAATGTCACCTATGTATGCTGGTGCAGCTTTCATCACCTGATGCACCAGCAGTGTTGTGCTGGCCACAGTGTTCAATGAGTATGGGTGTGTGGGATAACACTGTTATTGCCCACAAGCATAGAGAGTGAAATAGGAAATACAAAGCAGAGGAAAAGCAAAATATTGCAATGACTAAAAACTAAAGTCAAGAAATTCAAAGTCATGGCTCTGATGTCAATCCCAACATATTTTGTATTACTGTATACACCATAATAGTTATATGCTCTATGTGGCAGTGTCTCAGAGTAAAAGATGTTGAGAAAATTGGAACTGGACTTTCTGATGTATCTTCCCTTCACTATGTGTACATTAACAGATGTTTTTGCATTAAACATTCTTGTTTTTAAAAAGAAAAAATACAGAAATCTGAAATATCACACACAGTGAATGCATTGAACTGAACAACAGGCTAGATTGCCAATTGTTTCAAAGAACTAAAAAGCTTTAAGTTTGAAATCTGAATCTTATCACCACTTCATATGCCTTGAAATACGCAGAAAGATTATACTGACCATAAAGATTTGGTTAGAAAAGGCAGGTAGGAGTTCCTATTTGGAAAATGGGATGTAGTGGAGTGTAAAGAAAAATGTAACTATGTTATAGCTTGTCAATCAATATTTCTTGAAATCTTTTTGTTACAAAGTCCACTTTTTTAGGGATTGAACATAAGAACATAAGAACATAAGAATGGCCGTACCGGGTCAGACCAA
>CM057847.1:87742641-87767204 GCA_030068395.1 Apalone spinifera
CTTTAATACGAGGTACTCTAGTTCACCCATCTTATTAGTCAGACTCCTAGCAATGCTCATCATATCTGGGGAAGCAGGTCAGGAGGAGAGACACTGGCTGTAGAGAGGGTTTTCCCAGGAGCAGAGGAAGAAAGAGAAGGTCTCACATGTGCTCCCTCTCCTTAAATAGTGTCTGAATGGCGCCTGTGACTCATTCACCTTGTCATCAGGGAGCATGCCCAGACTTCCCTTTATCCAGCAAAAGCAGCAGTCTGTGATGACTCATCACCATGTGCTCCAGTCTTAGGAACTCCAAAAAACACACTCACACTCTCTCTCTCTCCATTCCCTCAGGGGAGTGCAGGTTAGAGCACATTACAAGCAAGGTAGCTGAGAGTTACAAAGATTACAAAGTTTTACAAATATCACAATGAGTTGCAGTTTAAAACCTTAGACCTTACAGTTTAGTGTAGTTTCAGAAAATGCATGTGTGTAAATCAAGTAAGTTCAGGCGGAGGCTTTTTTATGCAACAGGCCCTGCTTCACTTCAGTGGACTGCAGCAGCCCGTGACTCTCTGTGGTTCCACCCATGGCCCCCTGTGTCTGCTCGCCTCTCGCACATTGCAACATCAGAGCACCATATTTCCTACTCCTCCCTTTCCTCCCACAGCCGCTTTCCCTCAGGCCAGCGAAGGTTTCCTTGCTTGCGCTGCCGAGGTATGGCCAAGCTGGCCAGCACGGCTACCCTCTGACCTAGAGGAACCCAAGGCTCTACTGGTGCCTGGTGATTTGGAGGACCAGCCTGAGCTGAAGGCCCAGCTTGAACCCCAAGGCCTGCCTGAACCCTAGGACCTGGTGGACCAGCTGGATGCAGCCATCGGAGCTAATTCCTAAGTCTGATGGCTGGTGGTGCTGTGGGATGAATGAACCCCATTACAATGCCTAAATGAATAATATAAGCTTTTTACTTTGAACCTTTTCCTAACAAATGTATGTAATATTTGAAGATGAAAGTCAGCAATGCTTGTGTACTGTTATTGTAGTGTGTTGTCACATAGGCCTGATTGATCTGCACTGCTATTGTAGTGTGCTGATCTCTAGAAGTTAATAAGAAATTAATGTTTATAATTTTAATTCATAATATTAATTACGAAGAAATCTAAACTTTAGAATTTTATCCCGTGAGAAGGCAATTGCGATACATTTTCTGGGAGGCACCTCACACCTTCCCTGTATTCCCTTCACACCTCCCCTGGGGAGGCGCACCTCACTGGTTAAGAACCCCTGCTGTGGCTATACACCTGAAACACATCTGTGCTGCTGACTACCTGTAACATTGTTAATGTTGTACATGTACAGTTTAGGTTTTGCTACCATTCTTTGGCTGAGTCTGTCTCTCAATGAACAAAACTGCACATCACTTGTGTGACTATCATGATGGGTGCATCTGGCAAAATAGTTTCTAACAGAATTTTATACTGTTGTGCATAAGAAAACCTAAATTAAACACATGAAACCAGCCAACACAGTTAAGATGCATACAGTATCATCTTGCACAATTTTCAATGTGATCTTACTAGCATTTATTTGCAACACTTGTCCAAGTTGTTATGAAATCATTTACAGTGTCAGCACTGCTATGATGAAATATTGGATTCTATAAAACTTTCTGCATTGTTATTTCATCTTGAGACTACAGTCCACTCTTTTGTGGAATGTAATAACCTGGTTATGTTACCAAGATACTTCAGGAACTGAAAGGAACATCAAGTCAAAGTCCGTTCCCTGAATACATCATCTGCAGTCAAGATACATGGAGCTTGCTTACTTTTTGTTTACATCTGCAGTACAAATATTTACTCAGGTGGCAACATGCAATTTTTAGTGATGCCTTGAAAGGTCCAAATCCCGCCCTCCCCCACCTAGTAAGCTGATATATATATATATATTAAAATAATGTAAAAATGGATTGGCAATAGTAAGCGTTTCACAGTTTCCCTGTGTTGCACAACGTGGAGGTAAGAGGGTTGACAGCTCTGGAGAGGGGGATGGGAATGAGAGGTTTGGGGGTGTGGGAGATAAGGGCTCTGGCTGGGGCATGGGAGGGGCTCAGGCTAGGGAAGAGGGTTGGGGTATAGTGCTGAAGGCAGCAAGCTTGGGCTGATGGTGGGGGGTTCAGGGTACAGGAGAGGGCTAAGCGCTGAAGTAGAGGGCTGGAATGCAGGACTCTGGCTCAAAGTAAGGGCTGTGGAGTGGGACTGGGGATGAGCAGTTTGAGGTGCAGGCAGGCTGCCACAAGACTGGGGCCAGGGAAGTCTCCCAGCCCTCTTGCACATTGGAACAGACCCTCACCCAACTAGTTAGGTACACCAACAAGGAGAGGTAAAGGAGGCAAATGCCTAGGGGCCTGGGCAATTAAAAAGGGCCCAAAGGGCCTGTCCATAACAGGTCTGCCTGTTCTGGGGAAACGCATTTCTTGATTCAAAAAAGCTTTTGATATGCCCCATGCAGGTTCTGGGCAGCTAAGACACTGGAGTAATAAATACTGCTGTCTCAGCCACCCTGAAACCTACATGGGGAATATAAAAAGTGTTTTAAAATCAAGAGACAATGTGGCTTTTCTGCAGAACAAGTTGGCTTGGTGCAGCCAAAATAGCTGCTAAAAGAAGTTAGTGGGAAGGTCTGGGACGGGATTATGGCCGGCCTGGGGCTCCTCTTGGAGAGGGGAGCCTTCCGGCCTTTCTCCAAGGGGGAGGGCTGGTGGTCCTGACAGAGAGCGGAATAGGGGACCCATTAATAATTGATCTGCCCTGGGGCCCAGACTTGCTGTCAGTGAGCCTGCATCTTTTAATGTAGTTTTGCTTATGGAACATATAGAAAATTTCCTGTACAAAACAGACATTTCTCGACATAACATGTATAATAACTAACTTATTGTTATGGCTGAGATAGTATTTGCTATTTTCCCCCAGTCTTCATCACAAACAATAACAACAATAAATACTGCCAACAGTAGTGCTAAGGAATTTTAAGAAAAGAAAAAATCAGTAAAAAATAGTCAATGTAATTAAAATGTTGGGCATGATGTTGGTATTCATCTGCAATCTGGATTTAGTTTCAAAATGTGGTACTAGAAGCTACTATCATAGGCATGTCTACACTGGAGGGCAACAGTCAAATTAAGATACACAACTTCAGCTGTGTCAATTGTGTAGCTGAAGTTGAAATAGCTTAACTTTGCTTTTGGTGCTGTCTATACAGCAGGAAGTCTAAGGAAGAACACTCTTCCTTCAACTTCCCTTACTCCCCATACAATGAGGGTTAGAGGAGTTGAGGAAGAAGTCCTCTGTCTCAACAATATTTTGAAATAGTGGCTTGCTGTGTAGATGTGCATTATGTTATTTTGAAATAATGTCAGTTATTCTGAAATAACACTGCTGTGTAGATGTAGCCTTAGATAGATCTTGGGCTGAACCCAAACTTTGAATTCAAACACATCTGAACTTTAAGAGGTCTGTAGTGCAGATTAATATATAGTAGTTCAGGCATATCTGTTGGATATTACTATTATTAGTAACTATTTATCTACATTAGCACTAGAGAAGTATGTGGCAATTTATAAAACACAAATGACAACTGTGTGCGAAGAACTGACTTTCACCTAAATATTTGTGAAACAATTTATAGACCATGTGAGAACTACTGGTCTTCATATTTTTTTAAAAAGAAAAGCTTCATACATATACAAATCTTGATATGTAAAAAAATCTTTTCCTGAGGGACAACAGAGTGACATACTGACGTCACTCTGCATCCCGCCGCCCCTTTCCCTAAAGCCTAGTGGGGCGGGAGCCATGCAGCCTCCCCAGTCTTCCTGGTGCTCTGGGAAGACAGGCGCAGCCCCTTAATGTTAATTTAAAAAACAAAGAACAACAAGTTCTTGTCCTGACAAGTTAATTCCAGTACAAAAATCTACTGCAGATGGCACTGTTGTCTTATATTAAAAAGTAACAACGGAAACTATGAAGGTTTGTCACAGGAATTTTCCATCTTGCTCAATGCAGCTTTCTTAAAATTCCCATGGTGGGAGTCCTTTTATACCAATATTGCAGTATCTATGAATCATGTTTGAAAATCAACATTCACTTTAAATTTTGTTATGACTCCTCTTGGCACTATACATCTCTCTGAAAAATGACATAATTTGTTACACCACAGGGGAGCCTAGGATGTTAGAGCCAAGTTTCCAAACTGCTTTAATAATGGTTCACATTCAGAATGTTGTGTTGTTTTGTTCCAAATATGCTTACTGTAATTTAAGTTTTTTCATGCTACCTATGCAATACTGTCCAAATAAAATATTACTATTAGTAGTAACATTGGTTCATATATTAAATATCAGTATTAATATAATTTTGTGGTACTTAAAATGTACCTTATTTTCACATATGTCAGGGAGTGCAATCCAACTTGGTTATCTAGGAAGACAGACAGCATTAGGGGACAAAATAATCTCTCTTAGCCCTTAAAATGAATCTCTGTACAAGTATACTCTCTGTCATTTACCACTCTAAAATGTTTATATTATGCCCAGCATGGCAAGCACTACTCTTATGAGAAAGGTCTTTGTTAATAAAAGTGACAGGAGGCCCTTTCTTAAAAAAAAAAGCCATCCTACAAAACAATCTTATCGCTTCCTTATGGGCTCATTCTTGGTCTCTCAGAAGTAAATGGCACTACTCCCATTAACTTCATTGGTGCAGATCCTATACAGAAAAATAGCTTTTAAAAAATGTAGTGATGGATGTAAAATCTCCTTTTAAAACTATGACTTTAAAAGAGAAAAAAAAAGAAATGTGGACGCAGGAATAAACCGTAGTTTAAAATGTAACTAATTATTGGTAAAGAATGGCTAAGGGAAAAGAATATCTGAATGTATATGAATCAGCTAATCGGAATGATTTACAACCTCAAATATAAACACAATTGCCTGAAATCTGTATTGACCCAATAAAAGTTATTTGGAATGATCCTGGAGAATGAGGAAGGATACAAGAAGACTCTGAAAAAAGTGAATGGCAGAATAATCTTCAAAAAGGTGAATGCCATCAATTAGGATCTGATTAATGTCAGTCCCCAATAAAATAGAGAAACCAATAATAAAAGAAACATATAGCAGATATAGCAATGGGCAATACACAACATGATTATATATAAATACATTTTTTCTAAACAAACTTGATTGTGTGTATATATCAAACATGCAATAGATATACTATGTTTATATTTCAGTAAAATATCTCACAAAACCTCCCTATGTCACATGGATTGAAAACTGACTGGTAGAACTTCAGCGTTCAAGACACATAATTTATTTAGTTGGGGGAAAAGTCTTGTGGGGGAACTACAGGGATAAGTATTATCTAATTGTATTTAACATCTTCACTGATGAGCTGAAAAGGAGGGGATCATGTTAATGAAATTTACAGACGGTACCTAGGCTTGCCAGATGCTTTCACCAAAAATCCCAAACATGGCAGGAAAAAAACTTGGTTGAGAAAACCAACCAACCAATCAACCAACCCGGGAGAGCAAAAGAAAAAAGCCGCTGAACCTTTAAGAATCCCCATGCTCCTCACTTCCCTCCCACCCACGCCTTTTCAACTTTTGTTCCTTTCCCTTTTTCCTTTTGTTCTTATCTTCTATCTCCACCCTGCATCTTTACTATGTTTGCTTTTGACCCTTTCTTGACAACATCTCAAAGCATTGTTCTTCTTCATCCTCTGTGATCTTTTGGAGGCCTTTGCTGCTTTCAGTTACTTCTTCCTTAGTAGTCCTTCCCTTGGTTTGTTATAGTCCTCCCCTAATTCTCCTGCCACTTGTCTGCCCATTCCTTTAGCATTTTTCTTTCAGTAGATCCTCTCCAACTCCCTGAAAATTTCACAGGACTCCATATTTGGCCTTCACGGGACTCCTTCTTTTCTCCCTTTACATCCTGCTCTCTCTCTCAGCTCTCATCCATGCGAGAATGTCAGTTATGATTTATACTCAAGTCTTCTTTACCACTTGTGACTTCACTCTCTAACATATTCTTCTGGGTGACAACTAACATTTAATACAGCTAAAATGGAACTCATCAGTTTTACTCCCAAACCTATACTTCCCCTGTTCTTTGTCACTATTGGGAATGTGACTTTTCCTGTCTATAAGACACTTAATCTGGGTGTCAATTTTGTCTCTTTTCTCACATACTCAAAGCTTCCTCCAAACTGTGCCTCTTCTTCATTCAAAAATTTTATAAAATATGACCATTTGTCCAGACAGCCAAAATTCTCACCACTTAAGCCTCTGTCACCTCCCATTTTGATCATTACAGGCTCCTCTTCTGTAGCTTCTTAGGTATTCAGATCATCCCTTTCCAATCTATACATGTATTGGCAAAAGTTTTATTTTCCTATTTGAACCCTGCTTTTCACATGCAAATGCCAACTTCTTGTTATAACCTTTCAAAGCCCTTCACAGCTCTGTGCTCCGTATTTAGCTGCTTTTGTCTATCTTGTTGCACACCTAATCTCCTCTGCTCTACTATTTCATTCTCCTTCAAATCACTTTTCAAAGTCCAGCTCTGCTTCAATGAATGAAAATAACTGGCCAATTTTTTCAGAAGCTATGGGACAGGCTACTGAGAAGCAGGAGAGGATGGACATATTTCAGGATATAATTGCAAAAATACAACTCTTCCTCCCCTTAGCATGTCGCTTATCACAGATAATAATTTCTTTGGAATAAAGAATATTTTTTCTTCTATGTTTGTACAGGTCCTAGCACAATGGGGCTCTGATCCTGACCAGGGCACCTGAGCATTGCTATAATACGAACAGCAGCGATAAAGACTACAAGAAAGTGAGATTCAATTTGAGAGAATGCAAGCACAAAGAATGAGCAATCCTCCCCTGTGTTCATATCCTACATGTTATTGTAACAATTCTGGTACCAAATATGTCCTGTGAGGTATCGTTTGAAAATTAATAATTCTCTGGTCAATAATATCATACAGAAATGTATATAGCAACATTATGTGTAAAGTTATGAAAACCCTCTCTATGATGTAAAGCAGTGGTCATCAACAAGTAAATTGGGATCCACTGGTAGATCTTGGAGCCTTTGACAGGTGATCTTGACTGGTTTGACCAAGAGGCTAGCAAGCGTGGGGACTTCAGCTGCCCTTCCCCTCAACTGCTGCTCATCTCCTGCCCTTTGTCTTAGAGCTGCCTCCCCCCATGTCCAGGACCCTCCTACTTGCTTGCGCAGGGCATGAGAGGGAGAGGAGGGGGGGCGCTGATGTCAAGGTACCCCCTTCTCTCACCCTGTATCCTATCTCCACAGAGCAGAGTGGGGAGGGACGGACAATAGGACTTGGAATGGAGTTTGCTGGCTGCTTTTGGGAATGGTGTAGGGCCATGGCAGGGGGGAGCCTGCCTTAGACTCACTGCAGCACCACTCAGGAGCCACCTGAGGTAAGCAGTGCCCAGTCAGAACCCACATCCTGAAACCCTACACAGTCATGAACCCCCTCCTGCACACCAAGCCACTGCCCTAACCCTGAGCACCCCTGCATCCAAACACCCTCCCAGAGCCTACACCTAGAACCCCTTCTTGCATCCCAACTGTCTGCCCCTAGCTCAGCTCAGAGTCCCTCTCACACTCCAGATCCCTTAATCCAAGACCAGAGCCTGTAACCCAACCTGCTGCCCCTGCCTGATGAAAGGAAGGAAGACCAGGGGAGGGACGGAGGATGGAGTGAGCAGGGGCGAGGCCTCGGAGAAGGGGCACAAAGGAGGTGGAGAAAGGGTATTTATATTTGAGGTAGATCTTGGATTGCACTTAAATTCAAAAAGTGATCTCATGCTTAAAAAGGTTGGAGACCACTGATATAAAGATACATGTGTGGGTAGATCCAGTGAGGTAGAAATCGTCAAGCAGATCTGTCTTAAACAAAAGGAAGTGTGTTTGCATGTAAATTGTAAACAGAGCCCTTAGACAGTGAGAGGGGGAAGAAAAAAGATAACTGGCATCTTAGTTAAAAAGAAGAAAAACCCAGCATAACTTCTCTTCCCATAAGTGGCCATATTTCCTTGTAATGGTCTGGAAAGAATGTTACCTAGGAGGCACTGTTGGAAAACAGACATGAAATAGTAACTGAACTATAAAAGTAAGGGGTTAAAACACCCCAAGTTCTCTCTTCCTACCCAGCTCTCTCTTCTCACTTAAGAAAACAAAAGAAATAGCAGTTGGACTTTGAGGATAGATCCTGGCTTGAGAATTTGGTCTCCAATGTTACTGGAGGACTTCACCTTCAACCACTGCTAGTCTATTAAGTTTAAAAAGCATTTTATCTTCATTTTTCTTGTAACTATTTCTGACATGAATACTTGATTACATATTGTACTCTTAAAATCTCCTTCTTTGTAGTTAAATAAATTGGTTTTATTCTTTAATCAAAACAAATCCACTGTTTTAAATAAAGTAGCAAATTGTTGTATTTTGACCACTTAGAGGCGAAACTGATCTAATATACATGGACTGTCCAGGAGAAGGCAAGATAGTACAGAATACAGATTTTTGGGAAAATCCAGGACTGGAAGTGTGTTGGGGGTTACCCTTTATGTGAAAACCAAGGCCAGTGAAAGAATATGTTTGGTATTTGCTGGCAGGATGCTAGGATCAGAGCTGCTTAACTAGGGGCTGTAGTTCAGGGTGTAACCTGCATTCTGACATGCTGCTCAGATGGGAACTACAATACCCCGCAGAGTGAAGCACCATAGGTAGCAGGCAAGGATGACAGCCCCTCTCTGGTCTGGATTGTATGCCAGAATGCCATGCATATATATAAAATGGAAAATAACCCGAAACACACAACTATCCAATAAGTGGAAACTGGAAAACAGTAATGCTGAAAGAGGCTTAGATTTGGGAGTGAACAGTAAATAGATGGGAATATGCATGGGGATATGGTAGAAAAACACACCACTGCAGTTTTGAATTGCATATACAGAGGTATTACATGCAGGATGGAGAGGATAATCCTTACTTCAGGGTGGTGGTGTGGCTGCAAATAAACCTTTCAAGAGCACAAAGATGTTGACAATGCAGAAAAAAATCAGATTAAGGAATAAAACTAATTTTGAGGATGGTCGGATTGATTTGTAAAGAAATATTTAAAAAGCCATATACGATTAGCTTGGTTAAGATATGATTAAGGAGGAACCTTGACATCAAGCTATAAATATATTAAAGGTGTGGCCATTGCAAAGAAAGAAGAAATTTTGGGATTGTAAAGATCTCCCAAGGGAAATGAAGGAAGACCATTAAGTTAGGACATTTAAAACTACATTGGACAAAGTGCTAGAAAATATACTATAGGAAATCATTCTGCATTGAAGTGGGGATTGGATAGGGGGTCTAAAATATTTTTTACATATCTTATGTATGTCTATGATTTGGTCTCCTTTAAAGTAGTAGACATTCTAAAGCCTTGTCCTACAGACAAATGAATAAAATCCTTCTTACTCATAAATTAGCCTTTTTTTTCTTTATTAATATTTACATTGTACTAGTTCTTAGAGATCCAAACCAGGATCAGTGTCCTGCTTTAGTAAGTGTTGTACAAACATATACAAAGACTCAGCCCTTGCCTAAAAAACTTGCAATCTAAGCAGAGAAATAACACACAAAGAGCACGTCTATACTTTAAGCAGATCGACGCTCAGGAGGTTGATTGTCTAGCGTTTAATTTAGTGGGTCTAGCATAGACCCGTAAATGCTCAGGGCAGCCCCCACCAACGTCCAATACTCTTCCTTCTGCGGGGAGCAAGAAATGCTGACGGGAGCATTTGCAGCTGTCAGCCTCCCACTATGTGGATGCCGCTATGGCTTGGCTTAAGGTAAGCCAACTCTATGCATTTTGCATAGCTGGCATTGTGTACCTTAAGTTGACCTGCCTAATCTAGCATAGACCAGGCCAAAGAGTCTGGTGCAGGGAAGAGAGAATTAAATATATGCAATTATACATACAGCTGGATTTTTTTAAGTACCATTAGAAGTAGATCAAGTAAGTGTCAAGTTTCTCCATTTATGGTATGTAAAGTTGTGGTCTGACTACCCATGATAAATTGTTCTCAACTTTGGAATCTCAATACAACAAACATATTAATGAAGTTAATTAACCTGCTAGTTTCTTATAAATGTTATCATCTATAAGATTTAAATGGGTCTTCAAGAAGGGGTAGAAGACCTGTGGATTAGTTCAAGGCTTGGGATCCATGAATATGTATTAGTATGGAAGAGAATGATGGACATTTGTACAAGAAAATGACACATTGGCAGCTCTGGCTGAAAACACTGATGGAAATAATATCAGATAGTTTTTCAAGGCTTCAGAATTCTGGAAAAACAAAAAGCAAACAAACCACAACAATGCCCTCTTCCAGAACCGTACCCATCCCACACATTCTAAAGCCATAGATGAACTTGTTTAGTTTTATATCCAAATCTGTAGTTTCAAAGACACTTTTTAGGAGAAAAAGCTACATAGTTACTGGGCAATTTCTAGAAACTGCTGTAGTATTTCAGAAATTCTTCCATTCACACAGATGAACATCAGATGTAGTCAGATGAGATGTATGTGCAAGAAATATTTTATTTGGGTGTTTCCCTTAAGTAACGGTTCTTTCGGGTGTTTCCCTAGTTACCTCGTAACTGTGATTCTTCGAGATGTGTTGCTCATGTCCATTCCAATTAGGTGTGTATGCGCAGCGTGCACGTGCTGTAGGAAGCTTTTCCTTCTGCAGTACTCTTAGGACCAGCAGGGGAGTCCCCTGGAGTGGCGCCGGTATACCAGCTCATATATACCCCTGCTGGCCCCCTCACCCACTCAGTTCCTTCTTACTGGAATACTCCGGAGATAGGGCGGCAGGTGGGGATTTGGAATGGACATGAGCAACATATCTCGAAGAATCACAGTTATGAGGTAAGTAACCATTCTTTCTTCAAGTGATTGCTCATGTACATTCCAATTAGATGACTCCAAAGTAGAACCTATGGAGGAGGGCTGGATGTTGAAGCTACAGAGGAGTGGAGGACCGTCCTACCCAGGGCAGCGTCTTCCCTAGCTTGATGCGTTAGTGCATAGTGATTGGCAAAGGTATGGACATGTAGCGGCTCTGCAGATGTCCAAGATGGGAACCTGTGCCATGAAAATGGTGGAGGCTGCCATGGCTCTTGTGGAGTGTGCTCTAATGGGCAGGGCCGATACCCCTGCCAGGGCATAGCACTCCTGGATGCAAGCAGTTATCCAGGAGGAGATCCGCTGGGAGGACACAGGTTGGCCCCTCGCCTGTTCGGAAATGGCTACAAAGAGTTGCGGTGACTTCCTGAATGGTTTTGTCCTGTCTAAATAAAAGGCTAATGCCCTATGCACATCTAAAGTGTGTAAAGCTGTTCTTTCCCAGACACGTGAAGCTTGGGGTAAAAGACTAGCAGAAAAATATCCTGAGAGGTGTGGGAAGAAGACACCACCTTGGGCAGAAAAGCTGGATGGGGGCGGAGCCTAATCTTGTCTTTGAAAAACACTGTGTTGGAGGGGATCCGAGGTAAACGCCCTGAGTTTGGATACTCGCCTGGCAGATGTGAGTGCCGCCAGGGTACCTCCAGGGTTCCCAAAACGTCCTGGCGGACAGGCTGAGCAGATCCTTTGCGGGACACGAATGGTCCCTGACGTGCGATGTAGCTCAATCTATCTTCCATGTGTGGGGGGTCTCTCCAGCTAGACCTATTCTCCACAGGGCGGAACAAGATGTTCCCTCGGTTCTGCTCCCTCATGGGGCAAGAATAGGGTTCCCTGGGAGACGCTCTCCTCCTCCCCTGGCTGCAGGGCCTGCTGTATGCCTTCCCGCCATTCCCGCTAATTCCCACAGGCGAATCACTTTCAAGCACAGGCGAGGAGAATGAGCCCCTCCCTGCTTGTTTATATACGCTACCACTGTCATGTTGTCTGACAGGATGAGGTCAGACCTGCCCCTGAGGTGGGGAAGGAAAACCGCACAAGCTAGTGCCCGGAGCTCCCTGATATTGATATGCAGGGAGATCTTGTCCACAGACCACATACGTTGCACGTGTAGGTCTCCTAAATGGGCTCCCCAGCCAGTGTCCGATGCATCCGTGACAAGGCGAGTGGACGGCACTGGTCTGGAGAATGGGACCCCCGTGCAGACCTCCGCCTGATGGGTCCACCAGTCCAATGTGAGGAGGACAGGTGTGGGAACCGGTCACCACTCTGACCCAAGAGTGGATGGCTGGGTTATGGACTCGCGATAGCCACATCTGTAGTGGGCGCATGCGCAGTCTGGCATGCTGCACTACATAAGTGCAGGCAGCCATGACGCACAAGAGACGCATGCAAGTCCATGCAGTGGTCACTGGAAAATTCTGGAGTGCCCTGACTGCCATCTCTATTGTGAGAAACCGGGAGCTGGGTAGAGACGGTCTTGCTGACAGAGAGTCCAGGTTGGTGCCCACAAACTCTTTTATTGGATGGGAGTTAGAGTTGATTTGTCCAGATTCAGCAGGAGGCCTAAGTCGTCGAAGAGTGTGTGGACTATGGTGATGTGGACTCTCACCTGAGTCTCAAGTCCCCCCCTCAGGAGCCAGTCATCTATGTAGGAGAACACCTGGACGCCCCTTTTCCTGAGCGCGACGGCCACCACTGCCATGCATTTAGTGAAGACCCGAGGGGCCATGGAAACACTGAAGGGAAGGGCCGTAAATTGGTAGTGATCTGGGCCCACAGTAAATTGGAGGAAACTGCGGTGGTGGGAGGCGATTGAAATGTGGAAGTAAGCATCTTTTAAGTTGAGGGCAGCGTACCAGTCTCTGGGGGCTAACGAGGCTGGACACCAATGTTACCATTTTGATTTTTACTTTGGCGATGAAGGAGTTGAGGGCTCTGAGGTCCAGGATGGGATGGAGGCCCCCTTTGGGACCAGAAAGTAACAGGAATAAAACCCCCTCCCTCAAAACTCAGGGGGGAACATGCTCTACCGCCCCTATCATAAGAAGATGTTGGACCTCCTCTTGAAGCAGAGGCTCGTGAGAGGGGTCCCTGAAAAGGGATGGGGTAGGGTGTTGGGAAGGAGGGGGTGAGTGGAAAGGGATTACGTAACCCCTTTCCACTATCTCCAGCACCCATTGGTCCAATGTAACAGACCACCAGGTTTGGAGGAAGTGGGATAAACGGTCCCAGGAAGTTAGTGGGGAGACTGGTAAAAGCCGTCGGGGTCCTGTCAAAACCCCCTGATGGGGGCCCGAGGGTTTGTTGGGGGGCCCCTGGTTGTTGCCTGGAGCCGGGCATGGTCGGTGTCTGTTGTTCTTGCCATTACCACTCCTGCTCCTACGACGGAAGAAGTCAGGACGTGGGGCCTGAAGGGGTGTTCTAGGAACATTCCTATTTGCGAAAGTGCACCTCTGGGTAGTAGTAGTGTACATGCCCAAGGATTTTAGGGTAGCCTGGGTATCCTTGAGACCATGGAGCCTCTGATCGGTCTGCTCAAAGAAGTGTGAAGGGCCCTCAAATGGAAGGTCTTGGAGGGTGTTTTGGAGCTCTGGGGGAACCCCAGAACTCTGAAGCCAGGAACTATGGCATAGGACCACACCTGTGGCCATCACCTGGACAACGGCATCCGCCACGTTGAGAGCTGCCACGTTGAAGTGCTACTCTGGAGATCGCTCTCCCCTCCTCGTGGAGAGCCTTAAACTCCAAGCGGGAGTCCCTGGGGAGCACATGAACTTGTCCATGAACTTGTCCGTGAACTTGTCCATGGACGCCCAGGTATTATTGGCGTAACGTGACAAGAGGACCTGCTGATTGGCGATGCGGCACTGGATACCCCCAGATGCATAGACTTTCCTGCCTTGCAGGTCAGTCTTCTTGGCCTCCCTGTTCTTAGGGGCAGCAGCAGACTGGCCTTGTCTTTCCCTATGGTTGATGGCTTGTACCACCAGGCAGCCTGAGGGAGGGTGAGAAAACAGGTGCTTGTTGCCCTCTTGGGGAACAAAGTATCTCCTTTCAGCTTGCTTATCAGTAGGGGGGACAGATGCAGGGGTTTGCCACAAGGTCTTAGAAATTTTGGCTACAGTTTTATTAACCAGAAGAGCCACTCTGGAGGGTAGCATCGGAGCATAGGATGTCTACCGTAGGGTCCGAGTCTTCGGACACCTTCTCCGCCTGGACCCCTAGACTTTGGGCCAGGCAGTGGAGAAGGTCCTAGTGGGCCCTAGTGTCCATGGAGGGCATGGGTGGTGTGGAATCACCTAAGGCCTCATCTGGAGAAGAGGACAATGACCCCTCCTGGACCTCTCCTACAGGGGCATCCAAGTGCGAGGAACCCAGGGACGAGGAAGGTGGAGGTTGGCTCACCGGAGCCGTGCTCCCCCCAGGAGACGACTGACCAGGAGACAACTGACCAGGAGGTAGCGACTGGCCTGAAGTAGGGGATCTGGCTAGAGGTGTTGCTGAAGAAGGACTTGTGGGCCTGAGGAGACGGAACCCGGCCTGGGTGGATCTACACCCTGGCTTTGGTGGTACACCTAGGGTGTCCAGAATGGACACTGGCCTGGAGGTTGTGGGGGCCACGTTTTCTGCAACATTGGCACCGGAACAGGCTGTGCCCACTGTTGTTGGTATAGGTGAGGAGGGCTGCAGTGCCGGGAACGATGCCAAGAGTGGGAGCGGTACCGTGAGCAGGACCGGGACTCTCGGGGACCAGGTAGATTCCACCTCAGAGTTGGAACGAATACTCCGAGGCAGACCAAGGTGGAGCCACGCAGGTGCCGACGAAGCTATCGCCTGTCTGGCCATGGATTCCAACTTGCAGCGGTACCGAGGCGGAGGTGGTGGCTTGGCGGTTCGGGCGTTCTGCACAAAGGTAGGTGCCCGGGCCCCCTGGACTGGTAGCGGTGCTGAACGGTGGTGCTGCACTGAGTCCAGTGCCATGTCCTGGGGTGGCAGCGAGGGTAAGAACATCCCAGTGGCAGATGCCATGAGCGGTGCTACCGGGGTTGGTAGGGGTGAGGCCTCCAACCTCCTGCACCAGACCTTCAGATGCCCTGAAAGGGGACCGATTCTCCCCGTGCTGCCTGGAGGGTGTCTGGGTGAGAGGAGGAAAGGGAGAAGAGTCAATGAGGACCTTCGCTGCCTCTAAGGCCTCTGGCATGGAGGGCTCAGGATAGTCCTCCATGGGACTGATCTCCCTGAGCTGGGAAGAAGGTCCGCCTGACCTGGAAGGCCCAGGCTCCGGAATATTGGCGCTGCGTGCCCCGCTGAAGAGCTCACGGAGGGTGCATGTCTGGACGGGGACCGCCCCCTGTTAGGTCTCATCTTTTTCTGAGGTGCCAGAGACTAGGATCGGTGCCAGGACCTCTGCAGTGCCGGAGATGCACGGCGCGCAGAACTGTCCCGCACCGACGCTGGTGCACTTTGAGAGGCCAGTGCCGGGTCTGACGCCAGTGCCAGCCTGAGAGCTGCCTCCATTAGCAGGATTTTGAGGCGCAATTCCCTCTCACACTTAGTACGGGGTTTGAAGGCCTTACAGATCTTGCAGGCTTCTGTGAGGTGAGCCTCCCCCAGACACTTTAGACGTGATGAATGGGGATCGCCACAAGGCATAGGCCTGTGACACTTTTTGCAGGGTTTAAAGCCTTGCGGGCATGCCCTGCCGCAGGCATATGGTGCGCCGCGGTGGGGAGTAAATAAACAGAAAATAACAAACGAGTCTTTAACTTAATTTGCAGCTACTTAGCTGGAGACTAATTAAAAGAATGAGAAGAACAATGCTGAAGACAATGATTGCTGTAAAGAGATGAGGGTTGTTCCAATGACCATCATGGCGGTAAGAAGGAACTGAGTAGGTGAGGGGGCCAGCAGGGATATATATGGACCGGTATACCGATGCCACTCCAGGGGGCTCCCCTGCTGGCCCGACGGATACTGCTGAGGGAAAAACTTCCAATGGCACGTGCACGCTGCGCGTACACACCTAATTGGAATGCACAACAGCAGTCACTCAAAGAAGAAGAAAATATTCCCAGTTGGATTCAAAGTGTAAAGTGAAAGCCCTACATTGATTCTCTAAGGCCATTAAGTTAATAATGCTGAGCCCTATTATTCATTTCCATGTGTCTCTTTTGGTATTTGGGACCTTCTTTGTAGTAACATTTTGATCCTTGTACTTCATTTACCAGTGTCAGGATTAGTAACAGATGGTCGGACCCAATCCCACTGTCTGAGATCTCAATGCATTTCCCTGCTCTATGCATACATTTAGCCAACTAAATAAATGTTATTTATAATTTAAACCATATTTCTAAATTTAATGTTTAGTTCTAGATGTGGTTTGGTTGAACATAATAGAAAGTGACATTAATGATGAATTGTAACAGGGTTGCATGGTCCAATAATATGAAATGTTAAATCCAGGCCTGATTGAGCCTCTAAGTACAGTGAGTCAAGAATCACCCTAGCTGGCACAGACAGATGGAAACTACACCTTGGTGAATTGTTCAGGTCCAATGCACCTTGCAGAAGATTTGTTGAAAGCAGGGCTGACAGCAGCAGCAATGTATGTTCAGGGTTGCTGATCTTGTTAGCAGTAGGCAGCTTTAATCTTTGTTGGTAACTCTACATGAGATCTGCAGAAGATACACTAATGATGAGCTGAATTATCTCATTTCCTGGCAACCCCCTCTGGCCAGTGATTTTGGGGTCTAGGTTGGGGACTTAGGGTGTTGTAGACCCAGAGGCTTAGTCTCAGGCCCCAGATCTGTGCTCAGGCCTGTAAACAAATAGTTAGAGGTCCCCTTTAAGCCCAGGCCCAGAGTACAGGGTGGCACAGACACCCAAAAGCAATTTAACAGTCTGGTGTAGGGCAGGGCAGGCAAACAAACAACAGTTCACTAGTTCAGATAGGCCCAGGCCTGGGTGCAGGGTAGAGCAATAAAACAGGTTCCAGGCTCAGCTCTGGCTGCAGGCTAAGTAAATAGTTTACAAGGCCGAGCTCTTGGTTGGGGCAGGGCACCAAACAACAGATAAGTAGTTCAAGGGCTCAGACCGGGCTGCACACTGAGCAACAGTTTCTAAACCCACAGCCTTGGTCAGGCAGAGTAAGAAGCAAGCAGTTTAACAGTTCAAAGTTCAGGCCTGTCTGCAGGCTGAACAGGGATCGGGTTTCCTTGCTGGCAGAGAGCTCACAAGCACAGAAGTTTTACCCCTACCAGGGGTAACCTGCCACACTAGAGGAAGGGTAGCGGGGGGGAGAACGCAAGCCCACCTGCTCCACTGCGTCCCAGCCCAGTGGCTCCACTGCGTCCTGATCCTAATAGTGGCGGCGTGGGCTGTTACTGGGTTGACGGGGATTCTGGCCACAACACGCCAACCAAGTCAGTGCGTCAGCAGGGATCCTGGCCACAACATGCCACCCAGCTGACCTCCATCTCCTTAGTCAGCCCTAGCTCGGCTATCCTGGGCTGTTACTTGGTTCCCCCAGGGGGATACCTGGCTCCACATCTGTTCTGCGGGGTCCCATCTTCAGGGCCCAACAGCAGCCCTGGCCAGTCCTCAAGGCCCGGCACCAACCTCAGTGATGTTTGCCAATCTTCTGGGCCCAGCAGTGGTCCTGGTGGCCCAACTCAGTCCTCTCTTTGAGGGCAGCTTGGCTGGGCTTTCCTTCTCTGGAGCTTAGGCAGAGTCTGGCCTGCTCAGTGGCCAGGTCCCTGCCTGGGTATGTCTACACTAGCTCGTTAATTTGAGCTAGGTAGGGTAATGAGGGCAAGTGGAGTTGCAAATAGAGCCCGGGATTTAAATATCCCGGGCTTCATTTGCATGTTCCCGGGCGCTGCCATTTTTAAATCCCCTTTAGTCGGAACTCCGGGCCCAAAGCTACACGCGGCACGGAGTAGGTAGTTTGAATTAAAGATCCTAATTCGAACTACCGTTACTTCTCATTCCACATCTCCCTAAAGTGCACCCACCTAAGGTCCAGTTAGACTGGGCACTGAGTAGTGGTAGAATAGGCTTCCATTAAATACTCGTGAAATAATGTATGCGAGTGTGTGTTTGGAGGCTGCTGAGGCTCCAACAGGGTCCTACCAGCAAATACTGATAGTAACTTCCTGACAACGACTAGTACTGTAGCTGATTGAGAAATAGAGATGTTTCTGAAAGTAAGGAAGGAGGAGATGTTAAGAGGGGACAGTTTTTGTGCTAAGGCTTTTGGAGTACATGCCTTAGTTCAACAGGCTACCAAATAACTATTACTGACAGCAACTGCACCAAGCCATGCCTTTAGGCACTCTTTCACTTCCTGTCCTAACTATTACAGGTACTCTTTCACTTCCAGTTCTATTCACTAGCCTGTCTCATTGGCTGCTAAACAGCAACCACATCACACTCCAGATGTGACTGCATTTCAGAGGGGAACGAACTGATCCTTGTGTGTAAGCAGTAAAAAACTAAAAGCACTGCTGGTATAGTTTGAAACAGTGGTTCCCAACCTTTTCAAGCACATGGACCCTTTTTCAATCTATTAAAATTTCAAAGACTCCCCCTCTCTGGGGAAGAAAAGAAAAGAAAAGGAAAAGAAAAGTAAGGAAAGAAAAAGAAAAGTAAGGATTGGGACCGTCTTTAATTTTAAACTTTCCATGGACCCCTTGCAGTACCACCATGGACCACCAGGGGTTCGTGGATCACAGGTTAGGAACACTGGTTTAAAACAATCTAATGGCTGCTGTAAGTTACATCAGCTACCACTGGTTCATAAGGAGCACCTCACAGGTAAGGTCAGGAAGAATATGATGTGAAGAATGAAAATTGTTCCTTATGCAGAAATCTACCCAGCTCCCCCTCTTGCAGCTTGTTATCCTGCTGCTTTGTGCTGCCTCCTGAGTGCAGAATAACTAGGGGTTCTCAAACTTCACTGTGCCACAACCCTCTTCTGATAAAAATTAGGACATGACTGAAGGAAGAGGGACTGGAACCAGGCCCCATTTAAGCCCCAGTGACCCAAGTGGAGGGAGAAGGAGCAAATCCAAAGCCCAAGCTCCACCACCCCAAGTGAGGGGGGCAAAAGCCAAAGGGCTTCAGCCCCAGGTGGGGGATCTCTAATGTGAATTCCACTGCCTAGGGAAGAAGAAGGCTTCATCTGTGGGCAGTAGGGCTTGGGCTTCAGCTTCAGCCCTGGCAGCCAACAAGCCTAATGCCAGCCCTGGCAACCTTATTAAAATAAGATCATGACCCACTTTGGGGTCCCAACCCACAGCTTGAGAACCCCTGAATTAGAAGAGCCAAGAATCTAGTCCATTTATCTTTGTTACACTTTACAATTCTTTCTCATATAACGTCTTGGACATTTTTGAGAGCAATGGGTAATGAGAGTAAACAATGTTGGTTGGAGTTGTGGGGACAGAATCCTGTCCCTAATCCATAACCAAAATAAATGTACAATGGCTCTGTAGTTGCTTTGTGGACACTACTGCAGTCTTTGGACTGAAACAAAGATTATGATTTTGAAGGATGCTTAACTCTGGAGCGTTAGGTCATATTTATGTCCTTCTATAAACTGACTCTTTATGTAGTAAGTAACATGCAGCATGACATAGGAGCCTTCTGTGGCAATTTTGCTGTCTGGTAAATTGTGTCCCAGAAAAACTTTGTAGGGTTTGAAAGCCTATTTTAATATAACTGCTTCTGCAAGTAATGCATACATTTCCCTTCATCTTCCAAAATTATAACCCATAACAATAGCAACAAGGATTCAGACAATAGCAACAAGAAATAAAACCTCCTTTTTAAAGCTTCTAACTAGATTAAACTGACCAGCTAATACAAAGAAAACAGCAGTGACTGAAAAACTAGCTATACATATAAGTCACAGACTTGTTCTTCACAAATATTCTTGCTGTTAAATCAAATCACCATGCTGTATCCAACAGTAGGAGCCCTTTTTTTTGTTTGTAGGAGTGCCTAAAGCACATAATTTGGTCATAAGAAGCTTAATGGTTCTTTCCCCTTACAAGAGGCATT
The DNA here is from genome assembly GCA_030068395.1 of Apalone spinifera. NCBI lineage: Eukaryota > Metazoa > Chordata > Testudines > Trionychidae > Apalone > Apalone spinifera. The sequence goes on from CM057847.1 coordinate 87,762,752, forward strand.
CATAAATAACTGCAATCACACATAACAACTGAAAAGGATAGAAAAAGAATATGTGTCTACCATTTTCTTTACGCAATAAAAAATGGTTACTAAGCTTCTGTAAGTGTTGTTCTTTCAGATGTGTTCCACATGTTCATTCCATTCCAGGTGTTGCGTGCCCTGAGCACAGTTGCCAGAAATTTCCCCCTCAGTGGTACCTGTTGGTACAGCTGGAGTACTCTCTACAGCCACGTCTATAGTGCCAGCATAAAAGAAGAAGGTGACTCAGCAACCCCTCAGCTCCTGCCTTCCAGAAAGACTCAGATTTAAAGGGTAGTTTGTGGAATGGACCTGTGCAACATACTTCAAAGAACAATAGTAATGGAAGGTTAGTAGCCATTTTTCTTTTTTTGAATGACTGCACATGAGCATTGCACTGAAGGTGAGGCCACACAGTTGAAGAGGAGGAATTGGAATTCATTAAAACACTGACTGCAGAACAAAACAACCAAATTTGTCCTCATCACTGGACTGTTGACTGTGTGCACTGAAGTCCAGAGCCTTGAGTGTCTACTGCAGGGCTACTCAACACATGGCCTGTGGACCGCATGCAGCCCATGGCCCGTTTGTGGCCCGTGGTGAAGTTTGGGTTTACATGGGGGTCAACATGCGGTCCATGGATGGGATCCGTTGAACACAGCCTCCACTGGGAACACGTTCCACAATGGCAAAGCGTCTCCCAGGCGGGGTAAGCATTTGAAAGATGCAAGTGGATGGATGGCTAGAACAGACGGGTGCAGGGTGTCAGTGTTTCTAGTCCAAGGGACGAGGTGCCAGGAGCACCAGGGCATTGTGTGAAAGAACCTATTTGCATATATTTGCATGTATATGCAACTACACTTTAGTTGTGGCCTTTGGCATGTGCTACGAGTATCATTGTGGCCCCTAGGGTTTCCAAAGTTGAGTAGCCCTGGTCTACTGGATGAGCTGAACACTCGGCGTTACCTGAACTCTGGACATGTTCCTGATTAGCCAGTCATTTAGATAAGGCTAGACCTGCACCCCTAACCTTTTGAGGAAGACTGCCACTACTGTCATATATGTTGTCAATACCAGAGGAGCTGCAGAGAGGCTGAATGCGAGGATCATGATTTGGTAGTGTGAGTACTTCAGAACAAAACTGAAGAAACTTCCATGACCTATGAAAATAAATGTCTCTTAAATGGAGGGCAGCATACCAATTCCCAGAATCCAGAGAGGGAATAATGGATACCAGGGTGACCATTTGTAACTTTATTCTCTTGAGGAAGCTGTTCTGGTGGCTCAGATCTAGAACTAGCCTGGAACCACTCTTGATTTTCAGGATTAGGAAATAACAGGAAGCCCTCTCCCTTAGCAGCTTCCAATCTTTCCCTTGTAGAAGTTCCCAGGCAGGGGATGCCCCTGCACCTCTCACCCATCTCGTGAAGAAGATGCAGGGTGGCAGGGGAAGCTGCTCTCTGGTTTGCAATCCTGAATAGCAACTGCCCCTGTCTCCCCTCCCCTGAGTAGAATACACTTTCCTATCAAATCCAATTTATTGGAGTTCTTTGCTTTTGAATTTGCCCTCTGATGACCCAGTCTCTGTCTTAGCAGCGGACATCCCTAGGGATTCTGGAGGGAATGGGGAGACATGGTTTTACTGGAACTTATAACCATAAACAGTAAGAGGAAATTACTCACCTTGGTGCAGTAACAACGGTTCTTTGAGATGTGTGTCCCCGCGTGTGCTCCATTGTAGGTTTTGGGTCATCCCGGTGCCGCAGATCAGAGTTTTCTTGAGCACTAGTCAGCCGGATCGCACATGCACGGCACACGCCTCGCGCCATTCATGCTCTTTTGATCTCTTTTGCAGTCCGGCTCCTGCCAGTTCCACCTCAGTATCTGGAAGATATTAAGGAAATCTGAAATGGGGAGGAGGGTGGGTAGTGGAGCACCTATGGGGACACACAACTTGAAGAACCGTCGTTACTGTACCAAGGGGAGTAACTTCCTCTTCTTCTTCGAGTGGTGTCCCTGTGGGTGCTCCACTGTAGATGAATGTGTAGCAGTACTCAGTATAAGCAGTAGGTGGGCCTTGGATTTATGGTTTGACAGCAGTCGACAGGACTGTGGAGGCCACAATAGTGTCTTTCACTTGAGCCTGCAAGATTGCATGGTGCTTCATAAAAGTGTCATTGTGGACCATGTAGATGTCCTTGAGGGGAACCCCATGAAGAAAGGCTGTAGAAGTTGCCACCAGCCTTGTCGAGTGTGCTCTAAGTGTTTGAGGAAGTAGTTTATTCCTTAAAATATAACATTGTTTAACACAGGAGGCTATCAGTTTGGAGATGAGTTGTGACAAAAGCGGATATCCCTTATTTCGGTCCGCTGTAGAAATGAGCAAACGATCCAAATTGCGGAAAGATCGGGTCCTTTCTATGCAAGAGCTCTGCATACATCCGATAAACGAGATATTGCATCCTTTGTTGTTGATTGTGGCTTGGGGTAGAACGAAGGGAGTACAATGGGTTCATTTATGTGAAAGTCAGAACAAACCTTAGGAACGAAGGAAGGATGTGGACATAGTACTACACTGTGTCTATTAAAAAGAGCATATATGGTGGAACTGCCATCGAGGCTGCCAACTCACTGACTCTGGGAGAAGAAGTGATTTCAAGAAGAAAAAGTACCTTTAGTGTCATCATAGACAGTGGCAAGTAGCTAGAGGTTCGAAGGGTGCCTTGGTAAGAGTGTCCAGAACCATTTCTAAGATCCATGATGGTGGTCCCAGCCTGCATGGTGGGTATAAATTGGAAAGGCCCTTTATAGTCTCTTTGTGGTGGGGTGAGCAAAAACTGACCACCCCTCAACTGGGTGGTCCAAGGCAGTGATCACTGATAGATGCCCCTTTAAAGAAGAGAGGGATAATCCAGAATCCTTGAGGGACAGTATGCAGTCCAAAACTGTATGTAATAGTGCTTTGCTGGGGTCTAACTGCTTGTTAGAACACCAAGAGAGGAATCTACGCCATGTTTGAAGGTAAGTGGTTTGGGTAGATTGTTTTCTGCTGGGTAAAAGTACCTTTTTTACTTGGTCAGAGCACAGTAGTTCTTCCTGGTGGAACCAACAATGAGCCATGTTGTTAGACGGAGAAGATGTGGCTGTTGGTGAAGTAAGGATCCCCTGTTCTGAGTTAGAAGATCGTGCTGAATCGGAAGGTGATAGGGAGTTTGAGGAGACATCAGATACAGACAAGTAAACTATATCTCTCGTGCCCAAAATGGAGCTATGAGAATAACTATTGTTCTGTCTCTGGCGATCTTCTTCAACACCTTGGGAATGAACAGGATAGGGGGAAACGTGTATAAGAAGAGACCCTTCCAACTGAGAAGTCAATAAGTAAATAAGTCAATTTCTGGTATACCCCACTTTCCATTGGAAGATGGATCGGAGGTTGATATGGTTTTGTTTACTCCTGATAAGTATGACGTTACGAGGGTAATTTTGTTTCATATGCACCAGTACCATAATCAGACCACCTCTGTGCATAAAACATGAAAACAGGCACCTCCCTGGCAATTTATGTAGTAAACTGTTGATATGTTGTCAGTCAATATTCTGACATTTTTGCCTTGATTGTGTGTAATAAAATGCTTGCATGCATTGAACACTGCTCTGAGTACCAATAAATTGATATGAAAAGTAGTCTCTTGTGTGATCCATTGCCCTTGTGTTGATATGGCACTCCTATGGGCTCCCCATCAGATGAGGGACGCATCGGTAGTTATATGTGCAGAAGGTTGATCTCAATGAAATAGAACACCTGCTGTAAGATTGCTGGGATTGGTCCACCATGCAAGAGACTTTAAGATGTGAAGTGGAGGAGAGACCAGTCTGTGCACTTATCTCTTGTGATGGGCATATACTGTTGCAAACCAGGGTTGAAGACATCAAAGACGTAAACGAGCATTGTCGACCACATAGGTTGTAGCAGCCATGCGACCCATAACTTGGAGACAGGTAAGATGTGAACTGGGGGCTGAGAGTAACAATAGTAACTAGTTCTTGGATTGCTTGGAATCTTTGCATATGGAGATATGCTCTTGCAGTTACGGAATCTAGCTTGGCACCTGGGAATTCTAGAGTTTGTGTAGGTTGTAGTGTTGAATTCTGTGCATTGAGTTTAAGACCCAAGAAATCAAACATTTGCTTGGTTGTTGCCACCATTCGCTGCGTCTCCACTTCTGATGGGCCTTTTACCAAGCAATTGTCGAGGTATGGAAAAAAAATCATGTCTTGTCTGCAAAGATAGGCCGCAACAATGGCTAACGTCTTTGAAAACACTCTGGCTGTGTCTAGACTGGCGCGATCTTTCACCAGAGCTATGCAAATGAGGCTTAACGTGGAATATCGCCGAGCCTCATTTGCATAGCTAATGAGCCGCCATTTTTGC
>CM057847.1:87770820-87790029 GCA_030068395.1 Apalone spinifera
TTGCATGACTTTTTCCGGCAAAGGGGGCCAGTCTAGACACAGCCGTGAAGTTTAAAGTCTGTATAGATTAGGCAGTGGTCTCCTACAGGAGCTTCTCTGATGCATGCCCAGCAGCTTGAATGCAGATCACTAAGGAAAATAACTTTTTTGCAGGAGACACTGGGCTTGAAGCCCAGTGACCGAGAAATGCCTTTGCACCGGGTAACAGACCAAAGCATTGGTAACTCAGTAAGTTACTGGCTTACACTAAAATTGACTAAAACTATTTACAACTAGTTAACTATGTACAAATATATAAAAGATAAGACCTCTGAGAGAGCCAGCCAAAAGCAAGGATAGCAATTCCAGTAATCATCATGGAAAGTAAAAAAAGAATCGAGGGAGTACGGAGTTGACAGGGCACTTTATCCTGGTGCTGTAGGAATGCAGCAACAGAGGGCATTCAAAGTACCCTGACAGTAGAACTGAGGAAACTATTCTTGGGGCATGCACACAGAGAGGAATACACATGTGCAATCACTCAAGGAAGAATATGCATATATCTGTCATATGGAAATTATAATAATGCTACGAGTTCAAGCAAAAGAGGAAGCAAAGATGGGAAATTTATCTGTCTTCAAAGTCATTCAGTGAAAGTAATAACTAGCTCTGGCCTGGAACAATGATAGAAAGAGTCACTTTGTTCTAACACTGAACAAGAAACTTTATTAGAATAAGGGAATAATATATCTAAAGCTACTTTGTCTCTCTCTTTCGCACAACAGAGCTTCTCCTTAAGACCGTTCCCAATCCTCTTACTGCCTGGCCTGCAGTTATAGGGTTAAAGAAATAGTACATGTATCACTATGGCTTCTAAGATTTATTGCTATAAGATGTCACCATCTACAAACAAAGTAAAACTCACTAAATGACACTAATCATTCTGAAGAAACAGACCACTTTCGATTTCTTGTTTGGTAGTAAGGTCAGAGTGAGTGATGAATTTTTAAACACTAAGAAATTTAAGTTCACCCTTTTGGATTAATTTGTTTTATTCACAAATATCCTGGATTATGCATTCTGGCACTGAGTCTGGAGTTAGGTAATCTGGAGGTGAATCTATAGCAAACATGGTCAAGATGCATTAACTCATATGCAATCTGATTCATCCTTTACCCCACATTTTATGCAGTTTCTCCTGTTCCTAGCTTGACTTAACTGGGCAGGTGACAGTCCAAATCATAATACAGACCTACATTTGCATAGATTTTGCAATAAAATAACCAAGTAGGAGCCGAAATTGGTCTGTGGAATGCCAGATATTGGGAAAAATAATTGAATCAAACAGTAAAAGCCAGATGCATTTACTTCTGTGAAAGGGGGGGATTGAGGCTATGGAACATACAATGTGATTAAACAAAAGAAGATGGAATTAATATCAACAAGAGAGAGTCAGTGACTGGACACATTGCCTTTTTCTTAAAGTTACAATTTCTTCATGTTATACAGAGATGTATTTCAGAATTCTATATCTGCAAAGGCTTTTCTTTTCTTAGTCTTAAATTTTTTACTTGAACAATGAAGACACAACTTTATATAAACCTGGTAAGTATTCAAGTGTATAGTTGCAGTCACTACTTACCTGTGTAAAGATGAGTCATGGGATCCCAATGTATGTATTGCAGACTACATTGTGTTGTTTCTTATTGACTGGATAGTTGTGAATTATTGTTATAAAATCTAGCAATCAAAGCTCAGCACTGAAGGTTATTGGGCAAAAGAAATCTTTTGATTTTTTAATGCCTGGAACTAATCAATGCACGTAAGACAAATATTGGATGATGATGTTCTGTGGTCTAGGCTACCCCATCATTTTTAATGTTGATGATATTTTTCATTTATTTAAATATCAAGTAAAAAAGACGAATACTAATAAAGAGACAGATTCCTAGGTTTTTGACTGAGGTTTAGGCTTTGCTAAAGGAAGTTACTTATTTTGTTTCCACATGGTAGATTAGGGCTAAGAATGTGTTCTAGAGCAGGGGTGGGCAATAATTTTTGAGGGGGGGGTCACTCCAAGATTTTGGAAAGTGGTCGAGGGCCACACTCTTCCATAGTATTAATGGAGAAGCTGCAGGGTCTGGAATGGAGGTTGGGTGCACTGGGTACAGAAGGGAGCTTGGGGTAAGGGACTGGTGTTCAGGAGGGAGACTGGAGTCTGGGAGGGAGTTAGGCCGAGGCAGGTGGTTGTAACCTAGGGTAGGGGACTAGAGTGCAAGAGTTTGGGATGTGACCTAGGGTAGGAGGGGATTGTGATCTGGGGTAGAAGTTTGGGGTGCCAGATCTGGGAAGGGGTCTGGGTGTAAGAGGAGGACAGAGGGTTTGGATGTGTTGAGTGGGGAGCAGAGAGTTGGGACAGGAAAGGACTGAGGTGCCAGAAGCAGGCTGTGGCCAAGAAACTTACTTGCCAGCTGCCAAACTAGCCTACCTGCCTGCAGACTTAAAATGTTTCCCAGCCTGTCTGCCTGCTTGCCTGGCAATGTGCTTCATGAATAACTGAGGCAAGGAGAGGGGGCATGGTTCTTCTTGGCTGCCTGTTACTCCAACAAGCAGCTTGTATTGGCTGGTTTCTGCCAGAAACTGGCCAGTGGGAATGTGGTGCGGGTGGGGTGGATCCTAAAACTTCCCCCCTCCTCTCCAGTTTTAAAACAGAAAGGGAGCCCTGCAGCTGCGTTTCTGCACAGCGCACAGGGCTGTGGGGCAAGCTGGAGAGCCTGCCTGGTGCTCTCCACTGCCTCTGTGGGCTGGATCTGTTGGCTTGGTGGCCGCATCTGGCCCAGGCATGTTCTAGAGTGTGCTGGTTTATATGTCCCTTTCTAACTTCTCTTCTTTATTTATACTGTGGTAAACACGGATCATATTTTGCCTGTAGAAAGTTAATACTTTAAAATTTCAGCTTAACTGTATTATGTAATAATAGCCCCTTCCTTGCTATTTAAAATTGACAAAAGTGTGATGTTATTACCTAAAGACAATAATGCAAATTATGTAAATAACTTGTGTATTTCCTGAACAGAAATAAATGATATACAAATACAACATCTTTAAAACAAGCAAACTATAATTCACACTCTAAGAGATGTGTTTAAAGTGACATACCTTTGATTTCATTTTTCTCCATTTCTTTCAGTGCCTGAACAAACGCCAATTGACTCTCGGTAAGTGGCCAACTGTTATGCAACTCCATGGCTTGTATAATGTATTTGTGAGTCTGAGAAGCCAAATGCAATATGTTAATATGCTGATGACATTAATATGCATCTACAGTTAGGCAATAAGAGAAAACATAAATTAGTTCACAAACTCATTCATATATGTGACATTATTTACAAGAAGTCTGAAAAGAAGCCTCAGTGTTAATGCCAAGTGACATTGTTATAATTTACTTCTAGAATTGCACACTCATTTGATTGTTTATCAAAGTGAAACAAAACTGAGCTACAGAATAAGGAACATTTCATGTAACATTTTCCTGAGTATATGGAAACCCACAGCCTCCTTTTCCTCTATAAAACCATAAACCCTAAACAGGCCACTGAGTTTCGAGCGCTTGTAATATAGAGATATGTTTGTAGAAGATTATAATTTAGAGACGTCCCTCATAAGGGACAGTATTATGAGCATAGGAATTTGGAGATGTGCCCTGGAGGGGGTTGAGAACATCACATGGCTCATCAAGGTAACTCTCCCATTGTTTATTAAAGTTGTATTCCTTTCTCATTCACTGGTTTGTTGTTTAATGAACCCAACATTATTACAAGGATATAAGATTGACTTTCCAGTACAGATATGTGAATAGTAAATTGCACTCTCTCTTATTCTCTTCATCTACTAATCTTATCTCTATGGTAAAAAACAACTGAGAGCAGGCATAGGATGAGCGGAGAATAAGTATGAAAAACAGGAACAGAGAGTGAGGAGTAATAGATGCCTTTGGAAGAAAAAAATATAGAGATGGTCCCTATAAAATTGGGACATCTGGTCTTCCCTAAGCAGGCTTTATTTATCTACCTGTAGAGTTATTATTGAAATTAAACACCATTCTTAAGAATAACTCATTTAGCTAATGGGAGCAATTGGACACAGAAAAACAAGCACTGTTTGTCAGCAGTATATCCAAATTATTTTCCTATGAATATGTAAATCATGTCAGATGAAGGTCAAGGGATTCCCTCATAGCATAAGTTTTGATTTCCCTCCTTAAAAATTCTTGCCTCAAGAAACATTTTTTTTTTTGCTGCATAATGGAGCATGAACCTGTAAGAAATCTCTCTCCAGAAGTATCACATTGACTCCAAACATCTTATAAAATTGTACATGGAAAAGATGAAGTGCCTGCACTTAATTTGACCTTAACTTTACCTTGGGATGTCTTTTTTTTTCTAGATTGTAAATTCTCTCTTGTCTTCCTACATATCTGTACTTCATTTAACACACTTCAGACCCTCTTGTAATACAACACAGTAAATAATTTTTCCAAGAAGGGCCTGGCTTTGTAGGACATCCTACAATTTAGAAGCAGTGATGGCTGGCAGAGGAGGAATCCTGTTTTTTCATAGCTTTCCTGGATCTACACTATCCTCGTTGGGAAAATTTGGGCTGTTCCTAAACAAATACATTTTGCAGAGATAACTCATTGGCTCTAGAGAAGAGCTACCTGGGGTTATCATACTGAATTTAATCATAAACTCTTTAAGACTATTTGTGAAAGCTCAGCTGTTTCCCATAGAGACTTTGTAAGACAGCAAACATTAACAAGGAATATTACCATGCAAGTTCAGATATATGAAATGGTGTTCTCAAACATCAAATCTATAAAACATTCTTGTAGTTTACCTGGAAATAAGTGTCATGCCAATGGCAAATAAAGCTTTTCAATTTGTACATTGCTTCATGGCTGTTAAACATAATTATAATTAAACAGACCAAAAAAAAAAATAGAATGTGAAGGGTAACTAGCCAAAGACTCAAAAGGTAACAGCAAAAAGTTTGTAAATACATTGGAAACAGGAAGTCTGCCAATCAGTGGGACCATTAGATGATTGACATGCTACAGGAGCATTCACAGAAGATAAGGCCACTTTAAAGAATTTAAATGAATTATTTGCATTGGTCTTCCCTTCAAGAGGATGTAAGGGAGATTCCCTCTTTCTAAGGGACAAATCTGAGGAACTGTCCAAGACTGAGGTGCCAGTAGAGGAAGTTTTGGGGAAAAAAATAAATGAAAGAGAAATAAGTCACCAGGACCAGATGGTATTAACCCAGGAGTTCTGAGGAAACTTACATATAAAAATTACTAACTCTGGTGTAATCTATCATTTAAATCCATTTCTATGCCAAATAACTGAATGATAGCTAGCATGATGGTGATTTTTTAAAAAGGCTCCACAAAAGGTCCTAACAATTACAGGCGAGCGAGCCTAGTTTCAGGCAAATTGATTGAACAATAGTAAAAACAGCAGAATTATCAGACATACAGGCCATATCTATATTTACTACGCTGGAGATTGATCTTCTGGAATTCAATTTGGCATTTGCTCCACACTGGCCTTACAAGGGTTAAAACCAGTTTAGGAAGGCTGAGTGGTAGGCAGCCATGAGTGGTGCTGCAAATAATTAGGGCTTAGCTGGAGCTCTATAAATAGGGGCTCCTAGGAGGAAAAAAAAAGCACACACTTGCTCCAGCTATGGAATAGGAGGGACCTGGCTGCCAGGGAAGCTACAGAGGCTTCCTGAGACAGAGAAGTGCTAGGGAAGAGAAAGCAGAGCTGGATATCTATGGGCAGATAAAATCCCAGGCTAAGGCCTTGCTCTCAAGACCTAAGGGCACTAGGCTTGTGGGAAGGCATCCCGGTTAGAAGAAGACAGCAGGTCCATAACCCTTGCCAATGATGAGTGGGCATTTCAGACTGCAGTTTTCCCCTAAAGTAGGGGCTAGATGACAACTGACAGTGGATCACTGAGGCAAGGTGAGTATAGGAGATTGGGGCTCCCTGGGAGAGGAGGATCCCAGAGGGCAGGAGAGAGGTAACTGAGGACAAGACACCAGTTAGCAGAAGGTGCTCGGATGCTGAAAAGCTAATTCACAAGGTGACCAGCAGAAGGTACCGTGGCAGTGAGTCACAAACTCATTATAATGACTGAGAGGGAATATGATACAGGCCTATAGGAATGTGAATGGTGTGGAGAAAGTGAATCAGGATGTATTATTTTGCCCTCACTTAACAGAAGAACCAAAGATAACTCAATGAAATTAATAGACAGTATGTTTAAAGCAATCTTCAGAAATATATGTTCACATAATGCACAGTCAACGTCTGGAACTCCTTGGCAGGGGATGTTGTGATGGTCAAAATTATAATGGGGTTGAAATAAGAATTAGATAATTTCATGGAGAATAAGTCTATCAGTGGCTATGAGCCACGCTGATCAGGGATACAATCCTGAGCTCTGAATGTCTCTAGCCTCTGATTGCCAGAAGCTAGGAATGAACAAATGGGGATGGATCCCTCAATGATTGCCCATTCTATTCATTCTCCCTGAAGCAACTGGCACTGGTAGGAGTACAGGAAACTAGGATGGATGGAGCATTGGTCTATCCCAATATGACCATTTTTAGGATACCAATAGTTGAACTCCTAAAGTCCTTGAGAATTAAAATGCTTATATATCTAGAAAATATTTTCTATTGCAACAAAGTCAAAGTTTCCATACAATTGGAAGAGATACATTTTGAGTCCCTGGATGTGCTCCCAAATCCTCTATCTCTTTTCATTTTCATTTCCCCATTACTCCAGAAATTCTTGAGAAAGATAGTAAAGGCCCCTTCCCTGCTGACTTCCCTGCCCCACTGGCTGCGGGCTCTGGTGCCCCATGAGCTCCGTTGTTCTGCTGACCTGCCATCTGGCTCTGCTCTGAGCTGCTGACAACCTGCCAAACCACTGATGTTGCCAGACCAGAGAATCCCAGACCACAGAGGTTCAACCTGTATTACTAAAGCTTATTGTTCTGCTCTGACTTTCATTTTTCTCAGGTGTTTCTAAACTAGATAGTTCAGGAGATTGGACAAGAAAAGCCAAATAAGTTTGTTTTGAAATATTAATGCTTAATTGACAAATTATCCTGCAGCATCAGAAAGCTGAAAAATGGACTCTTTTTTGGAGAAGGGAAGAGCATTTATTTCTAAATTGGAATCTAAGAATTAGATTTGCTGAAGTCCAATGGACCTTGGAGGAAGAAAAATGCTTAAAAGGAAGAAAGTAGTTCCTGTCTGGGAAACCTAACACTCAGTTAGGACCAATCTGTACTCAGTTACCTGCATAGATGTATAAGCCTTCCTCCTTTTTCACCTGAAATCCCCATTTAGCAGCCATTGTAACTGCTGTTCTTCTGCCCTCAACTGTACAAGGACTGCTGCATGCTAGCAATCCCTAGTATGCAACCTATCCAAAACAGACATGTAGACCCTGTTGTTTCACAGAAGAGGGCATACTACATTCTCCAAATGAACAGTGTTGTGTACATCTCTCCCCCATCCATGTATGCTGAATGCTGGTGCCACTTTGCATCACTCCCTATTGAGCACTGTGCCTAATAGCCTTAGAACATAACCAGATATTGCTTTATCTTCTTAAAGTAACCAAGTCCCAAGAGTAAGTGTCCCCTTTGTGCTACTAAATCATGCTGAATTGTTGAAAGGTCTGCTGATAATAAGAATGGAATAGGCAATCCTTTTGTAACGTCTGCAGCTTTCTGCAAGCCTGTCAGATCTAATACCACAAACATTTGGGAATAAACCCATATGAAAAGTGCAGGCACAGAAATGTCTAAGTCTGATGTCCACTGCAGCAGTCAACAGCAGGTATGACATTAACAGTATTGTCAGGAGAAGGGGAAATGAAGAAAGAGTTTGAGGCTACTTCAATGACAGAAGATGTCTGCTGCCAGACTGCCACATAAGCACACAGCCTTGAGTTAATTATGGACTCCTGTAACAAGTAGGAAGAGTAAGCTTCATAAGAAAATCATGTTTTGAACAAAAAGACTCAAGGAGGAAAGGATAGAGGGCATGGCCGATTGAGTTACTAAGAGAGTACTGGCAGGGGTATGTATGTAAAAATATGATTGTTGAAGCAAGATATAACAGAGGTGGTTAATTTAGAATCTTGGGTGGAGCAAAAGGGCTTAGGTGGAGTGTAAATAGAATTCTATTGCTAAGTAAATGGGGTTTTGCATGCTTATATTATTTAGCAGTACGGGAGCCTTAGTTTTTTTTAAATCCTCAGAGCAGGGCCAGTACTATATATATTTGTGGCACTACAGAAATAAAATAAATAAGAACAACACTCTATGAGAGAATATAAGGTGTATACAATAGCAGGATGTTAGACTTTCATGCTTAATAAATGAATGATCACGACTATTTTCTATTGTGCTTTTCCAAAATTTTTGCAGAAATTTAGATTAAAAACCTCTTACCGGTTGTGGATCTACAGCATTCTTTTCAAGGGTTGAGAGAATGACAGTCTCTTCCTCTGTTGCAGCCTGGCCTTCTGGTACACTTCCTGGCTTATGAGAAGGTTTGGTGCCTTTCTGAGTTGCCAAAGCACCTTTTCTTTTGGTCCCTGCAGGTTCTGGGTCTTTCTTTACACTGCCTTGGCTAATCTGGCCTTTGCTTGCTAGCAGAAAGAGAAAAATGTCCACTTTCATTTCCTGGAGTTTTAGAAATCAGCTTAACAGACATAGCCGCATATTTTAAAGAGAGTGACTTTAGTTAATTCTCATTCAGTTCATTATCTCATTAGGTTCTAATTAAGTCTATAAATGTGCTTAAAATCATCATAATTATTTTTCCTTCTGGACATCACATATCTCTTTAAAACATTTACTTCTGTTTTTAATCAACACATCATTTGTTACACCAGGCAACAGACTAATTTGCTCTCTAGTACATTTCTTCTATTCACTCTGATATAGTTTCCAATATATTCTTGAATATCATTCTGTGGCAACTGCTCTGTATGGTGATTCGGTAAATCTGTACAATTTATGAATTTTGATAGATAATACAAAGTTATAAAAGTGTTGTATCATGAAATGCCTCTGAGTAGATGTGAAATTCACTATTGCTAACTGTCAGTAGGTCTCTCCCAGGCAAGATACAATGATAGTTTTTTAGAACAAAAATCTGCCCATAGGAACAATGCGGTAGCTGAAGCCTATGGAAAGCTACTTCCTCCTACTTGTCACAAGCCAGTGAGAGAAAATTCCTAAAAAGGACAAAGGATAGAGGTGACAAAGCAAGTCCTTAAAAAGAACTCATGAGGGAAGATTATCAGAGCCACACAGGAAAATATGGGCATGAGTGGAGAGAGAAGAACAGGAACAACTAGTGGCTGGCATTTTGCAAATGGAAAATTACCAATACTGATTTCTCCAGTGGGAAGTTGACTTCCAAGGCTCCAGACATCTGCTAGCATGCAAAAGAGGGGCAAAGTTATTTAAAGTCAGCTGATTAAATGTATTAGTCAAGAAATAACAAACAGATAAAACATTTCAACAATTCAAAATTTGGGAGCATGACTGCAGATGAATTAATGGCCAACGAAGGGAAAGGAACAAACAATCCTTTGTTTATGGTGCTTGCATAATAATATCAGCAGTGAGGACAAAGTACATCACACAGAAATCACTGTTGTGCCTGACAGAAGCAGAGCTCAGATGATATTAAATGAGCTTTAAGCCACAGGAGTGGATCACAGTGTTCTTGTAAGTTTGGGCTTTGATAGTTCCAGTTCAACAAAACAATATTTTTCTGGAGATAAAACTGTGTGTACCCAGTTCCACGGTCTATCCAATATGCAAATCTTTGTTTAAATTTGGCAATTAATATACCTCATGAAGATTATACAACATTATTAATCTGGGACACTATTTGCTTTTGATGATAGCAAGAATAACAAAAGCTCCATACATTTACAAATGGGTTGATCAATGTGATACTGTCATTATTTCCCACAACCTGTCCATAGACCTTTGCCACTATGAACCTTCTGATCTGTTATAATATGGGCCAAGTATGACAAAAGTGGGAAAGATGGCACTCTGGGACCTCACAGACTCCTCTTGACCTACCCTTCAAAATGAGCTCTTGGAAGTTGCCACCTTCCTTGATGAACTAGTGGTTGGAATGCAGAGATGTTTGTAACCTTTACTCCTTTTCATTGTTAGGTTTTGGACTTAAGAGCAAATCCTAGAAAATGCTGAAACTGAGGAGGGCAGAACTCCTGCTTCACTGCTGAACAGCAAATACCAAGGGATTTCAAGACTGTTGTAGAGTCTTGTAGACTATGCAAGAAGAGTTCTCTAAACAGGTAGGTTTTGGACTGTATGTTGTACTTCTAGAGGGAGGCCAGAAGAGCATAACCAGGGTGAGCACCTCATTGTAATGGCTTCATGCTGCAGAATTTGCTGCATTGAGATATGCCTAGAAAGCAGATTTGGTGACCAATTTGCCCTCCGCTACTAAAGACTGGGGCTATGTCTACATTGTGCTTTCTTGCACAGAAGATATGCAAATGAGGTGTGGCGATAAATATCGGTGCGCCTCATTTGCACACCTAACGAGCTGCCATTTTTGCACAAGGGGCTTTTGCGCAAGAGCCGTTCTGCCTGAAAATAAGCAGCAGAATGGCTCTTGCACAAAAGGGTGTTTTTTTTTGCACAAAATGGCGGCTCATTAGGTATGCAAATGAGGTGCGCTGATATTCATCACCATGCCTCATTTCCATATCTTATTGTGCAAGAATGTTCAATGTAGACGTAGCCTGGAACTCCTATTTCACCTCATCAGGGAGCTTCTCTTTGAATGCTGAAACCATACCTCTCAGCATGAAATTTTAGCATCCCAGCAAAACTGGTTTGCAATGTGATGCTGTAATCCACCTGTAGAATAAAGCTTCCTCCCAGATAAGTCCAGCTTCTTGACCTCTTTATTTTTGGGGGATGAAGCCTGGTGTCACTCTCTTTCCTTTGCACTGGCTGCTTTCACAAGTGAGCTAGTGAGAATGGTTATTTAAGTACTCTCACCCCTGAGAGAGGATATAGTATTCTCTCTGAAGTTTTTGAAGTTAGAGGCAAGGAAGCAGGGGACACTGGTAAGATTCAAGATAACCTCATGTATTAGTAAAGCTATTCCAGATGGAGCTATTCCAAATGTCCACCAGCTTATAGGATTTTCTCCAGGCCCCCTCTGGTAGATATTAAGGTCACAGCCATCCTCCTCAGCAGCTCCTGATGAGTCTTCAAATCACAGAGAGGAGGATACAGTTACTTCATCTGGGGATAAGGAGGAGAAAGATAAGGGTACCAGTTCCTGCTCCTCTTGCAGCTGTTCATGAGAGGGATCCCAGTTCTACTCCATGCTGGGCTTGGTGTCGATGGCACATTGCTTGTGGAGACAATGCTTTGGAGGCCCATGAGATGGAGCTGGCTAAGATGGCTGTTGGGGACATTTTTGATTGTGTGGCAGGGAGGGGAAACTCACACTTTCCAAAAAGGCCACTGATACAGCCAGACCAATGTTCCCTTTAATCTTTTCCATCCATGTGCAGAATAAATGTTATGTGCACCACAGCATGTGGTGAATATGCATCATCAAGAGAAACACAAAGCAAGCTGTGGGCACTCTGCTAATCAGCTAGGTGGCACTTACTCTCTCCTAAGTGGCTGCACAATACACAGCTTAAAGGAAACATTGCCCCAGTTTCCAACTATGTGCATCCCCAGGATCTCTCCTGTGAGCTTTCTGCTGGCACTAAGGCAGAAATCAGGGCAACTGACATATACCACCTGAGGACAACAGCAAGGTTGGGATACATAGGATCACACTTCAGAATCTGATAAGGAAACTTCTTGAGATCAAGCTGCTGCTGCACCTGTCAGTACATTGACATCAAGGTGAAGGTGTTGTAGGTGGTACCTTGGGAGCTGAAGCTGCATGAGTCTCTTGAACTACTGACATGGAGAGATTTAACATACTCATCAGTATCTGGCCCAGGCTAGGGAAGCTAATAATCCAACTAGAAAACTAGGTTATGTGCCACATGTAATACATGCGGAAAAAAGAAGACTGGAAACGCAGGAGATATGGTATTGACTGACACTGAGATGCTTGGTACCTGGTACTTAGACCACGTAGAGGGCTCAGATAGAGGCTGCAGCACCAGTTCCATGAGCAGATATTTTAATCTGGCTGCTTTGTTTTCTTCCCCTTGAACAAGTCTTAGAGCCCTTACAAATGTTTCACCTGCCATTCACATGAATCTCCCCCAAGCACTTGCGGTTGGTGGCATGAGGGTCACTATCATGCATAGCCTTGCTACAGAAGTGGCATGGTTTGAAATCCAAAGAGTACAGTATGTCTCCTGTTCTTGATAGCACCCTTACAATCAATTACATTAATGTAAAGGGGATTAAATTTTGGGATTGCAATACATTTTTGCTGAATTTTAGTGAATGTTCTTTTTGGCGATACTGAAATATAATTCAGACAGTAATCAGAAATGTCTACATGTGTTTTGATAAAGTTAAATATTTTTCTTATGTAATACTGGTAATTTATGAAAGATACATGAAAGTTGCAGGAAAAAAACAATGCAATTCATGACAGAGCCATCGGTGCAAAACTACTGGAGGAGAATGCATGCAAACACCCCATTTTGCTCCTTACCAAAGCAATAATCTTACAGAAAAGACACTAGGGCTGCGCCTAGACTGGCGCTATCTTGCGCCAAAGCTATGCAAATGAGGCTCAGCATTGGAATGTCGCCGAGCCTCATTTGCATAGCTAATCAGCCGCCATTTTCGCAGAAGAGGCTCTTGCACAAGATGGAGCTGTCTACACTGCCCCTTCTTGCGCAAGAAAAACCCTTTTGCGCAAAGCCGTTATGCTGATTATTTTCAGGCATTCCTTTAAAAAAGGAATAAGGGATCTTGCGGAAAAGTCTTTATCCGAAACAGAAAAAAGCAGCAGCCATGTTTATGCAAATGAAGCGGGGGGAATTTAAATCCCCACTTCGTTCGCAATTGCGATGTGTCTAATTTGCATCCCTTTTACGGAAAAGGGATGCAGTCTACACACAGCCTAGTAGTTGAATGATTTGTCTTTGCCTCAAGCTGTTCATATGCTAAGAGAGATATACATTGACTAATTTCAAGAGGATTATTGTATTAGATTCTTAATATATAGGTTTACTTTGGTTATAATTTCAACACTGATAAACAGTGCCATGTGTAAGAGTAGCTTTCAATTAATCACTGCTGTATTATTGCATATAATCGAAGAAAACATTAAGGGGAATAAACCTAATACAGAATGGGATTACAAAGAAATATCCGTATGTGTTTATGTAAACTGCAGCCCTTTATCTAGATCTTCCAAGCAAATTGCAAACAATGTGGCCAGAAAACACACAGATAACAGGAAAACAAATTGAAGGCTGAACAAGTGATATTGTGATAGGAAAGCATATTAACATAAACCTTTATAAATTGTTAGATATATCAACATGATATGATTTTAACTATAATCATTGCTCCACAACAACAAAATTAAAGAACACTTAATAATCAAATGTCAATCTCCTAGTTCAGGAAGATAGCTAGATGCTACATTTGCAAGAGCTGATACTAATCTAGGTTCAGTTTTTGACTTCCAATATGTAAAGCTGTCATGGAAAAATTGAAAAGGCCTACTAAAAACTATAGATATGCCTAATGTCAATAAAATTAATAAGAAAGAAAAATAGCTAACCAAACAAATAAGTTTCTTAGTCTGAGACAAGAAACTTATTATTCATACAAAATTTAAGAGATAGAATCTATGTATAATAACTGACAATTAAATTTACTCCCCAAGAAATTCCATATAAATTGGAATATGTCCTCTGCAATAACTTTTTTCCAATATTTTGTTGGCATTAATAATGAGCTTTCAATATTGTTATGGCTATTTATGTTCTCTATACATCTGGTGCTATTAATAGTTCCTTTAGAATCCTGTATTTCCATGAAGAAGGTTGTAGGAGAACAGGGGAGGAAGAGCCAGGGATCCAAAATGCTTATCAAGAGATCTTTTCTAAATTAGCAGACAAAAAATGCCTATGTTTTAATCTCTGAAGATCAAACAGTAAGAACAAATATGAAAAATCAGATCCCACTGACAAAAGAAATGTATCCACATAAAAATCTTAGAATTAAGGATTTGCATGAATTATGGCTCAAATCCAAATTATTGATGGAAAAAGAATCAGAAAACTAAGGCAAAAGACACAGGCAAATAGTAATGACAGGACACTATACAACCAACCTCACTTAGAATCACAGAATCATATAATACTAGAACTGGAAGGGACCTTGACAGGTCATAGAGTCCAGTCCCCAAGCACTGTCTAGATCAGTGTTTCTCAATCTGTGCTCCGCGGAGCCCCAGGGCTCCGCGAGATATCTCCAGTGGCTCCATGAGGTTGATAAACTGGAAACATCGATAGGTACAACACACAGAATCAGTGGACCGCTGGGGCTCCGCATAACTACAACACATACAATCAGTGGACCGCTGGGGCCCCACATAAATTTTTACACATATAAAGGGCTCCGGAGCCCAAAAAGTTTGAGAACCGCTGGTCTAGATCATCCCTGATCAATGTCTGACTAGCTTGCTCTTAAATATCTCCAATGATGGAGATTCCACAACCTTGCTAGATTGTTTATTTCAGTGTTTAATCACTGAAGTTTTTTCTAATGTCCAACCGAAAACTCCCTTGTTGCAATTAAAGACCATTGCTTCTTGTTCTATCATCAAAGGTCAAGGAGAACAATTTTTCTCCCTCCTCCTTATAATACCCTTTTAGATACTTGAAAACTGCTATCATGTCCCCTCTCAGTCTTCCCTTTTCTAAACTAAACAAGCCCAATTCTTTCAGTCTTCCCCCATATGTCATGTTTTCTAGACCATTAATCATTTTTGTTGCTCTTCTCTGGACCTTCTCTAATTTCTCCACATCTTTCTTGAAATGTGGTGACCAGAACTAGACACAATATTCCAATTGAAGCCCTATCAGCACAGAGTAGAGTGGAAGAATGACTTCTTGTGTCTTGCTCACAACACTCCTGTTAATGCAGCCCAGAATCATCTTCGATTCCAACTCTCCCAGAGGCAACCAAGCATGATCTTGCATTCCTGACTCCCATGTCAAAACAAAATGTAAAAGGAGGTGAAATTCACAAAGTAATGAAGGAAATGACAGAATACAAGGAAAAACTGGGAAAAATCATAGTTCCTCTCTTTGTTTTTAAGATCAGCCCTTAAAGCCATTATTAGAATGCATATTCCTCTTGAAATGCAAAATAGAATACTTACACTGAGAACTTAAAGGCCTTTCAGCACATAAGAAATTAAATGCAGGAATGACAGCATGGCCCTTTCCAATAGTGTTCACAATTTCCTCCTCATTATCCAGTACTTGTAGTTTAATGAACACATCTGATTTAGAGGTTTGTACCTGCACTGTAGCAATATGTGATGCTGTGACTTTTACTTCATACCTAAAGAGAAAAATTCCGTCATAAGCTAGTATTGGTACATCAGATTGTTCATTGTTAGAACATCTAAAACCCAATTAAGGAAAGCATTTTTATTTAAAAAAAAGCACAATACCACATTTTAAAATAAATTGGATGGGTTTAGCACATGCTTAAATTGTTTCCTAAACTGGAGTACAAGACACTAAGCCTTGACGTCATCAGATCCAATTATAACAAGATTTTGTTGTTGTTCAAGACAACATTAATTAGCTAAAGCTTTAACACAGCTTTCAGTATGAAACTCTTCTTTTCCCTCTAAGGCTCAAAATTCTTAGGTTTACAAAGCAAAACAAAGTAAATAGATAGGATAATGAACATTTAAACAAGGCCAGAAAATATCGATATGCACTAACAATAGTCAAAGAACATTCAGACACCTAGACATGTGAACATCTTTTACTTATTTATGTATTTATTTATTTATTTTTGGAAGGAGCATAGACAAGAAAAAAGGGGAAAACAACTGCTCATGGGACAACACTATTAACAAGAATTTAGAGTATTCGTTATATTTCCATTTCAGCTTTTTCTGGAATTTAATTATCTTTATCTTGTAACTGATTCTGCCATCTTTACTCATTATCAATGGTTCTTTATGCCATGTGTAATCCCAGATTTCAGACTCTGGCATAAAAAATTATAATACTGCTTTATCAAGACACATGTATAAAAGTTAAATCCTTTTCCTGCAAAGTCTAAGAGTATGCTTGTATTTAGGCATGTGAATAATCCCAATCTGTTTTAATAAATAGATTGCCACATTTAAAAACTGAAACATGTTTACATCACCAAACCAGCAGGTTATAGAATACTAGTACATTTTTTTAAACTATTTGTTAAATACTGCTGTATTTACAAGTCTGAATAGGGGTCTGTGCAAATCTGAACCAACAGTTAATCAACTGGGGTAAACTGGAATAGCTCATTTGATTTCAATGAACCATGGTTATTTATGGCGGCTCTGGATCTGGCCCAAAATCATTTTGATCCATTAAAAAAAAATTACAAACCAAAATAATTGCTCATGTTGAGATAAAATATGCTGTCCTAAAATATGTATGCTCTAATCAAAGGTATGTAATTTGCATTCAAATGAAATTTGTTTGCCAATATTATAGGATGGGAACGTTATAGAAGTTAGAGTAAGGTGTAGTAACTCCTGTTTCTATTTTCATCTTTCTCACTGACTAGAGCCAACCAATTCTGTGCATTAGGTTAGCACTGTAATATAAATTTTGCAGTTGGGGAAACTATCTCACAGGGGGATTATGAAGTTTAAATAATTTTCTGAGATCCATAGTACTGAAGTGATTCCAAAGTAATGAGTTAAACATAATGTTTCTTTTCCAGGATACCATGCCCTATATCTACATTAACTATATTCTTAGAAAATTAAAGCCTACTCTGGAAAAATGTTCAGGTTTGACTTTCATACCAAATAAACATGATTTTCTGTAAAATTCAAGTATTTGAATTATTTGCTTGAAAGAATGTTTCCTCCAAAAAGAAGGAACACTACATGAGCAGTGTTCCTATAAAAAGTGACATTTAAATTGTTCCCTTTGCAAAATTTACCTGAACACAATGTGCTTGTCATTGGGTACATAATAGTTTTTAATTTCCTTAGTGGAATACAAATTGTTTACAGCATCACGAGAGAGAACAGGGAGTGGATTCTGGGAACCAATGAGACGCAGTCTCCATTTCCCAGCTGCCACAGGTAAGTCACCAGTTTGTGCTTCAGCCATGAATGTGTATCCTTTCTGCAAAACAGAAAACATGTAATTTTTCATTAGTAAATTTTCATCACTAAAAATAAATACTGTCAACCCACAGAAGGAAAATATTGTCAATGCTATTGCCAACGTGGCTATGACTCTCTTATGATCCTAGTGCAGCTTAAGGAACCCACAAAAAATCCCTTGGTAATATCATTTAGACTGAGTAAAATTTTAATGAAAATGCAATTGGAAAATAGTGATAAAAATTAAACATTATTGCAGCATGTCCATAATTATTATAATTATCCCCATTATTAATACAACTGATGTTTATTTTGATTTTTTCTCTTGTGCATTATCCTTAGGTTTGATGAACTGCCAGATGTATCTTATCTATCTATCTATTTATCCATGTTAATAAAAGTAGACTTACCTGGCATTTTCCAGTCCTTCAGGGCACTGGGCTGGTGGTGTAGGTGAGGGGTGCAGGATTCAGGGAAGGGCTTTGTAGATGTGTGTGGGGCTGAGAAAAAAAATGCCCCTGGAGGCTGGGCTTGGGGAAGAGAAAATGCCTGTACTGGATGGGACACCCTCTCCCCACCTCTGGATTTGAGCCCATCTTCATCCCTCAACACTCTCTCTCTCTCTGCTCCCTGCCCTGATGCAATATCAGAGTGCCAACCATATTAATTCAATAGCAACAGCGATGATTTAAAATACAGTCTATTTTCTTTTCTAGTCTATGCTTTTGTTCTCTCCCTCCCCTCCAACCTCTAGTAGATATACTGTGACAAGCGGAAGAACTAAAGGCTATTTTACAAACTGAAAAATTTCATTCTGAGTTATGAGCAAGACACATCAAACAAACTTCAGTGATGCTTTTGAGTTTTTTTCCCTACCTTAAAAGGCAGAGGCAAGGAAACATCAGTGAGCTGTATTTTCAACATCATTCCCCAGAAGTTTTATAACGCACAACATGATTAAAATAGAATTTTTGGACTTCAGTTGAAGATAGCGAAGTTACTCACTTTGGTGCAGTAACTGTCGTTCTTCGAGATGTGTGTCCCCAGGGGTGCTCCACTCTAGGTGCTGGGCTTGCCCCGGCACTGCAGATTGGAGACTTTTCCCTAGCAGTATTTGGCCGGACTGTGCATGTGTGGCGGTATCTCCCGGTGTTTGCACTCTTTTGTACAGTCACGTGGTCCGACTCCCACCAGTTCCTCGAACCCGTCTCAGAATCTGGAAGACATAACAAGAAAGAAAGACTCCGAAGCGAGGAGGAGGGCAGGTAGTGGAGCACCCATGGGGACACATATCTCGAATAACGACAGTTACTGCACCAAGGTGAGTAACTTCACGTTCTTCTTCGAGTGATGTCCCCGTGGGTGCTCCACTGGAGGTGACTAAGTTGCAGTACCCAGATCTATTAGGAAGACAGAACTTAGAGTCCCTATTTGTTTGCTGTTGTGAGTACTGCGGATGCCACCGAGGTGTCTGAGAGCCATCACTGCTGAATCGTGTATTGTTTTACAAACATGTTGTGCGATGACCAGGTGGCTGCTCTTTCTAATCAGGAAAAAGATTTTGGAGTTATTGTAGATAGTTCTCTGAAAATATCCATGCAGTGTGCAGCAGCAGTTAAAAAGCAAATAGGATGTTAGGAATTATTTAAAAAGGGATAGAAAATAAGACAAAGAATATCTTACTGCCACCATATAAAACTATGGTACGCCCACATCTTGAATACTGTGTACAGATGTGAACTCCTCACCTCAAAAAAGATATTTTGGTATTAGAAAAGGTT
>CM057847.1:87790129-87801593 GCA_030068395.1 Apalone spinifera
AAAAAAGAGCTAGATAAATTCATGGAGGTTAGGTCCATACAAGGCTATTAGCCATGGGATAAGGAATAGTGACCCTGGCCTCTGTTTGTCAAAGGCTGGAGATGGATGGCAGGAGACAAATTGCTTGATCACTGTCTTCGGTCCACCCCCTCTGGGGCACCTGGCACTGGCCACTCTTGACAGACAGGATACTGGGCTAGATGGACCTTTGGTCTGACCTAGTATGGCTATTCTTACGTCCTTATGTTCTTCTGCAAATGTCTTTGAAGGAAACACCTTTGAGGAAGGCTGTTGATGCTGCCATTGCTCTAGCAGAGTGGGCCTTAAGTTGCATTGGAAGAGGTACACATCGTGCAGCATAACATTCGGTTATACATGAAGTTATCATTTTTGAGATGCACTGAGACGATATTGGCTGCCCTTTAGATCGCTCAGCAAGAGAAACATTCATCCGGTCAGTTTTTCGGAATAATTTAGTCCATTCTATATAAAAAGCAAGTGCTCTGCACACACTGAGGGTGTGGAGCAATGTTTCACGTAGCGAGGCATGTGGTTTTGGGTAGAAGGATGGTAGAATGACTGGTTCATTGACATGAAATTCCGAACAGACCTTGGGGATGAATGCTGGGTGAAGCCTTAAAACTACTCCCATCCTTATTGAAAATGGTATATGGTGGTATTGCCGTGAGTGCTGATAAGTCACTGACCCTGAGTGTTCATGTGATGGCGAGGAAGAAGTCTACCTTCATGTTCATTATTTGCAGAGCCAACGGTTGAAATGGAGGTGTGGTTAGCGCTCCAATCCAAACTATATCTAAGTTCCATGATGGAGGAATGGGTTGGTGAGGAGGACTTAAGTTTACAAGTCCCTTCATGAACCTCTTGGTGGTTGGATGGGTGAACAGGGAGGTGCCTTCAATGGGTTGTCTGAAGGCAGAAATTGCCATGAGGTGCACTCTGAGAGAAGCTAAAGTCAATCCCGTGCATTTTAGGTATAGTCAAGGATGATGGGAAGAAGAGATGAATGTGGGAGCTGATGTTGTGTGGAATACCACAAAGCAAACCTGTGCCATGTTGAGAGGTAAGTGGTTCTGGTCGTTTGTCTTCTGCTGTGGATTAGTATCTCTCTGACCTGTGTAGAGGAGAGGGCTTCTGACGCATTGAGCCAACTAGAAGCCGTGCAGTGATATGTAGGATGTTTAGCTGGGGGTGTTGCAGTGACCCCCGGTTCTGGGCGAGGAGGTCCGGGAGAGCTGGAAGCAGGTAAGGTCTACACAGCGACATTTGTCGAAGGAAGGTTAACCAGTGTTGACATGCCCACTCTGGTGCTATTAGTATGACAGTGGCCGTGTCCGCCTTGACTTTTTGCAGTACCTTGGGAATGAGAGCTGTGAGTAGAAAGGCATATAGGAAAGGCCTGTTACAATCAAGGAAGAACGCGTCAACCAGGGACCCGCGACAGAGTCCTGCTTTGGAGCAATATTTGCAGCATTTCTTGTTGTGACAGGTGGCAAAAAGATCTATGAGGGGAGTGCCTCAGCATCAGAAGAGAAAGTGGAGGACTCTGTTGTGGAGCTCTCATTTGTGTTCTGTTACGAAATGCCTGCTCAGGAAATCCACTGCAATGTTCATGATGCTAGATAAGTAGGACACCACACGTGTGATGCTGTGCTGAATGCACCAGTTCCAAAGACGGACTGCTTTCACACATAGGGAGCGATAGCGTACCCTGCCTTGGTGGTTGATGTAATACATTGCTGTGACATTGTCTGTGAGAATTTTTATAGTCATATTGCAAATGTGAGTGTGGAAATACCTGCAGGCATTGAAGACTGCCCGGAGTTCCAAAAGATTTACGTGGAGCCATAACCATCGAGGTAAGGTAACCATCGACCTTGGCCAGACATGACACCTGTTTGCGCTCCCCACCCAAGGAGGGAGGCATCGGTGGTGATATGAAGGGAGGGCTGTTGCTGGCGAAAGGGCAAGTGGAGATTTCTGCAGTCCGCCACCAATTGAAGGAATGTAGGACGGATTTGTATACGTCGTGCTTCGTGTGATTATATACTAACACTAGCCAGTGTTGTAGGCTGGCATGAAGGACCACATATGTTGTGGCAGCCATGTGGTCCGTGAGCTGTAAATAAGTGATTATCTGGACAGTGGGGCTCTCTCGAATGACCTCTATCGAATTCTGGATAGATTGAAATCTCTGGAAGGGTAAGTATGCCCTCGCAGTGGCTGCATCTAGCTGGGCGCCGATGAATTCCAGTTCCTGAGTAGGATGAAAAGTAGACTTGTGCTTATTGATTAGTAGTCCAAGTGTGTTGGAAGTTTTGTATGGTACTCTGGACTATATTCGCGACATTGGTGAATGACCATCCCTTCAGCAGGCAGTTGTCAAGGTAGGGAAAGATGTGGACAGAGATGTGTGGCAACCACCGCCAGGGTTTTTGAGAATACCCTGGGGGCAGTAGAGAGGCCAAAGGGCAAGACCCCGTATTGAAAATGGTCCATGGTGACTGTGAACCAGAGGAATCTCCTGTGTGGAGGATGAATTATAATATGAAAATACGCATCTTGGAGGTCGAGGGCAGCAAACCAGTCGTCGTGATCTAGCGTGGGTATTATAGAGGCAAGGGTCACCATTTTGAATCATTTGTTAATTTTCCGGAGATCTAATATTGCTTGCCATTCACCTGACTTCTTTTGTATGAGGAAATAGTGGGAATAAAACCTCCTTCCCTTGAACTCGTCTGGAACTTTTTCTACTGCATCTATGGAGAGTAGATGGTTGACTTCGGTGCGTAACAAGTCCACGTTGTTGGTGCTGCCATTGTTGTCTAGCATACGCGTAAACATATCATTGCTGGTAAGGGGTATAGTGCCGCCTTCTATATGACAGGGTATACATCCCTAATGTTCAAACGGTCGTGCGTGAATCCTTTGAGGAATGTAATATGGTGTCTGTCTTTTCAGCAAATAGTTTATTCCTATCAAACGGTAAGTCCTCTACCTTGTTTTGCAGGTTCTTGGGGACTCCTGCTGATTGGAAGTAGGAAGCTCGTCTCATGACTACTGCTGTAGCTGTCGATTGAGCTGTTGTGTCCATCACTTCCATTGCTATTTGGAGTGCTGTTTTTGCCGAAGTGTAGCCCTCCTGTATGACTGCTTTTAGTATGGGCTTTTTTGAGTCTGGGAGATGGTCCAGTAGTGGCGTAAGCTTGGTGAAATTGTCAAATATATGGTTGGATAAATGCGCGGTGTAATTAGCTATCTTGAGCATCAATGATGAGGATGTATATACTTTCCTGCCCAATAAATCAAGTCTCTTTGTCTTCCTATCAATAGAGGGATTTTTGTATTGTGGTGTTTTAGATCTCTGCCCGGCTGCGTCTATCACCAACAAATTAAGCTGGGGGTGGGTGAAAAGAAACTCCATTCCCTTAGGTGGCACAAAATACTTTTTATCTGCTTTTTTTCTGGTAGGTGGTGCAGATGCAGAGGTTTGCCAAATTTCTTCTGCCACTTCAAGTATGGCCTCATCCAGGGGTATAGCTATCTTAGATCTATGCTGAGGCTGGAGATTCTTAAGGAGACGGTGCTGCTTCTCTTTTATCTCGTCCAGCTGTATCTCCTGGCTGAATGCTACTCTTTTAAAAAGTTCTTGGAATTGTCTGAGGAGAGATGTCCCCAGGAATGATAGCAAAAGCCGTGTTAGTCTGAATCTGCCGCTTTTGCAGATTCAGACTAACACGGCTACCCCTCTGATACTAGGAAGGATAGCCTCATCCAGAGAAGAGGAGGATTGATCAGTGGGGGATACTTCTGTAGGATGCTCCTCTGTGACAGAAGGCTGTGTCTCGTCTGGTTGTGAGGGTTGGGGTGGTGGAGATGCGGGTTGACTCGTTGGAGTAGGAGGGGCTGGGGTCGGTAAATGCCTCGATGATGTGTAGTCACAGTAGGATCTTCTGTGAGAACAAGGTCTGTAATGATATGAATACCTATAAGGTGAGTAATGGCAATGGTAATTATCATGATAGTAGAGTCTGTCAAGTGGTGATCGTATGTCAAGGTGAGCATGTCTGAAATGATCCCAGTGTGCAGTTCACGGTGAGTGTGGTGAACAGGAATGGGCATCGGAGATCCTGGAGGAAAGTGCTGGAGATACAGAGAACAGGCGGTGCAAATAATGGGCGTGATCTCTTTGCGCCACTAGAAATGGGGAGGGCAGCCTCTGGTGCGGAGAGTGAGGAGATCTACGTCGGTCCGCACTGTGAGATCTTGGCGATGTCAGTGCCGGTGGAGAAAGCAACGGTGCAAGCGAGAAAGCAGGTGATGGTGAATGAGAAGTAGGACTTCGGTGCCGGGGTGTCCTTGATGTGGACTTCCTCGTTTTGGCACCGTCCGTGTGTGCAGCTGGTGCTGTCGGCACCAGTAGAGCTGAACTCGTTGCTGAGGTGCCTGCTGTAGATGGTGTCGGTGCTGCCGATGATGATCGCAGCACTGTCAGATCTGTCAACGCCAAGGGTTTGGTCACTGTCAGTGCCGATGTAGATCTCGGTTCTGTCGTTGGTGCTGTAGTCACTGACCACTTTGTCTTAGGTGCCACAGGGGTCCTAGAACACTGCATGGCAGTGCCTGGGGTGCCTGGTTTGTCCCTGATACTCATTCTACTCTGCGAAGTAGCAGGTAGAGACCTAGTTGGCAACGCCCTAGGTCTTTTGGGTGAAGTGGCTGTAGGGGATGAGGCTCTGCACTTTGGTGGCTAGTCTGAGAAGACCGAAGGCTCCAACCCCGTTGGCTGGAGAGCCTTGTCAAAAAGAATCATCTGCAGCCTAATCTCTCTGTCCCAGTGTGCCCTCGCAGCAAGCTTTGTGCAGTGTGGACATTTCTGTGGGACATGAGCCTCACCGAGGCACCAGATTACAAGCCGAATGGCCGTCAGAAGCGGGCATGGCTTCATGGCATGTGTCACATTTTTTAAATCTGGGTGAGACAGGCATTCTAATTTTTTAGTTTTTTTTTTAAACTGGGAAATAGAAACAGGGATTCAACTATATCTATATCTATATCTATAACTATAAACTATGGATATTCAGCTGTGGAGAAAGGGATTTTTTTTTAAACGAGAACTAGGGAATATGAGGGAAAGAACTATAACATGAATAGAAACTATAATTAAGACAAAACACTCTCACAAATGGAGAAGAGAAAAAAAATTGAGGAGACCAGTTGATTCCGTCTGCAGCCTGAGGCGGTTGAGAGGAACTGGTGGGAGCCAGACTGCGCAAACATACAAAAGAGCGCAAATGCCGCAAGACACTACCGCGCACGTGCGATCTGGTCGAATACTGCTAGGGAAAAGTCTCTGATCTGCAGCACCGGGACAAGCCCAGCACCTACAATAGCGCACCAATGGGGACATCACTCGAAGAAGAATCAGCAGTATTTTGTTCCTTACTTTATCTCATTATCTCATCTACTCATAAAAATCTTATGAGCAATACAAAATAAAGAAATAATGTGCTATCTTTTTGGTAGTGGAAGATAGGATTATACAGGAAAAGAATTTAGATTAAAATGATTTGCTTCTAAATACAGCCAAGGATATAAGTAAAGTGTCTCTCTACACTATAAAGCCTGCAGAAGAGAGACAGACATTATTGCTACTCAGCAGATTTTATCCTCCGTGTCAATCATTTTTAAATTAACTTGATTTTTTTCCAGAACCGACTTTGAAGCAGAATAATATCTGCTGATACAGTTTATAACCTTAGTTGGGGATTGCTGATTCATAGTTTATGAAGCATAAACTTAAATGGTAGGGTTATATCAAGAAAATAATCTGTTTTGCATTAATACTGACAATTAGGAATTTAGATATTATTTCTTATTTGCAGTGTTACATTGGGTTTGTTTATAATATACTATTAGAAAGAAGTTGTAGTATTCTGTTCATATTCAAAGTTGGTTAACTTACTAATAGCATTGCATACAATATTTTTGTTAAAACAATGGCATGATGTCACATCATTACAACTGTGGCTTTTTATATTGTTTGCTGGTCCACTGGAATTTTACTGACCTATATATGATTATGAAGGCAATTAAAATAGCCAGGTCTTCAATTTAAAATTGTATTTTTATTGAAAGTCTGATTATATGACAATAAAGTTTGAGTGAATAAAATATAGTCTCATAACACAATTCTGGAATAATACCAAGGTCCCAACCTTAGTGTTTTGTCACATATGCTATTAAAAACAAGATAACAGATTATCAGAATTGGTAAAACACAAAATGTCTTATATTAAATACATTAATACTAATAGAAAAAAACAGTTAGATTTAAAGGATAGTCTCAAAACAACCTTAAACAGGCTGTTATAGTATTAAAACAATGTAAAAGTTTAGTGAAATACATAGTGGCCTGCTCAGTACTATATAGCAACAGTACAGAGCACAAAGTGGAGTAACATCTATGCACAGGCTGACTGGACACAGCTATAAGAAATTTACAGTTGAAGGCTCAGAGGAGCAAGCGTAGCTTGTGAAGAATAATTAGCTGTTACTAAAACTGAAATAAGAAATCATTACTCACCCTGAGCAATAACTAAAGTTTTTCTTTGAGTAGTGCTCCTGTAGATGCTCCCTTTTGGGTACGCTTGCTCCTCTGAGCCTTCAACTGTAAATTTCTTATAGCTGTGTCCAGTCAGCCTGTGCATAGATGTTACTCCACTTTGTGCTCTGTACTGTTGCTATATAGTACTGAGCAGGCCAACCATCCTCAATTCCTTCTCTACAAAGCCCCATGACAGAGAAGTCCAAAGCAGAGGGGAAAAGGAGTCCAAATAATGGAGAACCAATAGGGACACACATCTTGAAGCACTACACTTAAAAAAAAAAATCTTATCAGCCATGGTTTCCAATTCCTCAAAAATCTCTTTTGAGCCTCTTGTTTCCTGGAAAGGAGGGTGAGAAGGGTTGTCCATCTTTGTGTAGGGCACAGTTTGAAGCCCTGGAGAACTGATGGTGATAAGCAGGCCAGAGATCTCAAGATAGTGGAGCATAAGGCATGGGTAACAGAATCTACGGGTGCCCTCCCCAGCTGCGTGCTCATAGGGATGTCAGTGATGAGTGAGCTCATGGAGCTCAAGAAAAAGAAATCTTCACTGGGACAGAGTGAGAGCCTTGCACTAATGTTTAGGAGGCAGAGGCAAGGCCTTCATCATAATTCTCTTCTGAGCCTCTCAGTAATGACAGGGCAACAGAAAGAACTTGAGTTACAACCATTGGTCCCAGATATATGTCTTCAAAATGTGGATGTTCTCAGTACAGAAGAAATGTGAGGTACTACCACTGGTAGTAAGTGGGCATGTGGAGACCTAAAGGTTCTTGATATTGAACAGAGACGATAAAATGGTGAATCAGGAGTCTCTGATGCTGTGAGGTCTTGGGAAAAACAGAAATCTTGCAGAACCAAGAATGCTGTTGGTACTGTGTCCATGGCTTGGGGTAAAGTGGATGGTATCATGAGTTTTGAATGCTATGTGGGGGAGGGTGAACCTGATGGAAGTTCAGTGGTCTTTCAGTACCACAGTAAAACTCTTCTTGCCATTGCAATCTTCTGTCGGTACTGATGATGTCCCATAGTCCAATATGTTAGATTCTCTAAGCTTGGCAGAGTTTCCTTTCTTTCTTTCTTTCTTTCTTTCTTTCTTTCTTTCTTTCTTTCTTTCTTTCTTATTATATAAAATTTACTTAATTTAAAAAATATTTCGGTAAAAAAAGAAATTAATATAACTATTATAACTAACTACTATATACACTAACCACAAAAACCGAAAAGAACACAGTTGAGGTAAAAAGCTCAATCCAGAAAGCTAGCTAGGGCTCCATCTCAAGCCGTGGTGGTATAGAAGTACTGAGGATGGTTAGCCTGCTATATAGCAATGGTATGGAACAATGTGCATGGAATGGTAAATCTCCAAAGGTATATAGCGACACTACTCAAAGAACTGTAAAACATTGATTTCTACAAACATTTGAATTTATTTTTGTGTGATTTTATCCAGTACTTTAAAAAGAACACCTGCCACTGGCTCCCTCTCAAAAATCAATTTACCAATTTAAATATATATTTAAGCATTTCATTATTGTACAATTCATCTTACAACATGCATTTCTACAAATGCTTGATTACAATCAAGTTGTAATTTTTTACAGAATGAGTTATGAGGTATATTTTGCAGTACATGCACATCATTGCTATTTTGATATTGAAGATTGAGACACACCTCAATGTTTATATTTCTCAAAACCAAAACATTAATAAACAGTGACTCATATTAAATGTTAGATTTTCAAACAGCAGTAGGTGTACTGTTCCTGAAAGCTAAACCAGCAACAAAAATATTTGTATTGCAGCTGTGCCTAGAGGCTCAGAAAAGGATTGAGCCCCATTGTGCTAGGTGCTACACAAATAACATTCCTTTTCAAAACCATCTCACACAGTAAGTGGAAGTAACAGAGTAAAGGGTGGAATGAGGGAGCAGAAGACAAGATAACTGTTGAATGAACTAATTTTGAAAAAAAATGGTAGTCTAAGCTTGTCATCCTTTTACCCATTGTCTGCACAATAAACAGTTTGTACACACAATTACACTTGAACCTCTTTAATCTGGGAATCCTTGGAAACAGGGTATGTCAGATTAAAGATTTTGCAGGTCAGGAAGCGTGTTGTAAGGTCTAGACATGAGGGGTTGGGGTGGGATATTTACCCACTGTCCTGTTCCCAGAGACACAAGTAGCTCCACACTCTTCACTGCTCCCAGACACCCACCACTCCAAAAGCCTCATGGGAAGTGACTCTGTGCACTGCCATTCCCCCAGAATTGTTGTTTGCATAAATGTCTCACACAGCTCAATAAACTCATTTTGTATTCTAGTAGATATATAATGGACTTGCATGCGTTTTCTATTCTCTTGTGATTCTTGAACATGCTTAATATGGCCTGATAATAGTGGTTCATACTTGCTAAGAAGCTCAAGTATACCAAGAAAGTTTTTGTTTGTATGGTCACCGATACGTTGACTGGAACCAAACAAAGCCAATCCCCATTCAGAAAGAAAAATAATGACATTCAATATGCGTTCAAGGAGTTTTTTCCAGTTATCAGTTTCTGTGTTTATCGCTACTGTTGACATTTCTGTGTCTTGGTTAATAACCTCCTCATTTTGAGGCAGTGGCATTGAAATGTCAAGTGTGGGTACAAAGTTTTTATCATCACATATGGAATTGTCACTGTCAGTATGGTCAACATCTAGTGGCTGAGGCATCTTTTCTACAAGAAATGATGTTATTGGCTTTAAACTCTTAAATGCTGCTTCACTCTGTTGCTTTCACTGTCCCTTACTTGCACCACTTGCAAATCTTTGCTTAATTTTTATAAACAGGTTCTTTTAAAACACAGTAACACACAATAAATTAATTCGCTAAAGGCTGTTGGTTATACAAAATTTTAATTGTATATACTTTGCAATCAATATTATATAATAATGGTTTGGGGATGTTATTTACTTTATAGCCTTATTTCAAAGTCTTGAAATTTTGTCTGCTAACATGTTCCTGTTATTAAATTCCTCTAATAACTGATGTGTTATTAGAGGAATATGAACATGGGCTGATTGCCGGATAGATAAAGTTTATTAATAAACTTTTAATTCTAGTTGTTTAATCACAAAAAAGCCTTTAAAGGTGAATATAAAATTGGATGAAGAGGTAGCTTATAGCTGAGCCTGATATGGTTTTTATATATGGAGACACATAAGAAAAAACAGGAATAAGAAAATCTCCTATGCAGAGATACACATCTAATTTAAAGGTTAAGTTCACCATTAGACCAAGCAAAATCACTTTACAGTAACAGAGGGTATGTCTACACAGCAAAGTTATTTCGAAATAACAGCTGTTATTTCAAAATAACTTTACCAGCATCTACACAGCCAAACTGCTATTTGAAATTAAATTGAAATAGCGGAGCGCTTATTTAGAATTTGGTAAACCTCATTCCATGAGGAATAACGCCAAATTCGAAATAGCTAAATCGACATAAGTGCTGTATAGATGCTTATTTCGAAATAGGGGGCCTCCAATCCTTCCCAGGATGCCCTGGTGGCTGGGCCAAACCAGGAAAACTCTTCTGCTCTCCCCCCCCCCAGGCCCGGAGCCCTTAAAGGGGTAAACTCTGGCCACAGTGCCTGTGCCGGCTGCAAGCCTGCCAGCACAGAGCCAGCAGTCACTGCCACTGGCCCAGAATGAGCCAGCAATCCACTGGCATCCAGCCCTCCACTGCTCCCCAGGAACAGGCTGGCAGCTCCCAGGAGCCTGCCCAGGGCCGCAAAAGGCGGGCGCCTTCCTGGTCCAGTGCGGAGATCATGGACCTGATTGAGGTTTGGGGAGAGGCCTCCAATGTCCATGATCTCCGCACTAGACGCAGGAACGTGGCCGTCTACAGGCGGATGGCTGACAGACTGGCCACCAAAGGCCACGTGCACACCCAGGAGCAGGTGCACATGAAAATCAAAGAGCTGTGGCAGGCCTATTCCAGGGCCACAGGGGGCAGCTCCCAACCAGGGGCTGACCCAGACCTCTGCCCCGGACCACATCCTGGGGGTTCCGATGGTCCGTGCCCCCGAGGTGGTCATCAACCCTGGAGCAGAGGGCCCTGAGCAGGGCACGGAGGAGGAGGACGATGATGGCCAGGAGTCGCAGGAGCCCAGAGGGAGAGTGGCACTCACCCAGGACCTCCAAGGTGTCATAGCAGCCATGTCCCCGGTGTCCTCCCCTCAACATGTGAGTGCCATCACTGTCCCCTTATGCAAGGCGGGGGCGGGAGGGGGAGGGGCATGTGACCCCAGCTGGCTGCCACACAAGAGCCCTGGCCTGTTACCCACACGCATGTATGTATGAAGGCACATGACATGCTCCTGACCTCAGGGGGACACTGCACGATGCCCTCCCTCCACAAGCCCCCTCTATGCAGAGGCAGGACTCATCTCCCCTCCCCCCCTACCTCCACATTATATACAGCACAGCGGCATGGGTGCAGTCCTGGGCCAGCTCACACTCCTGGGGATAGCAGGACATGCCAAACATGGCCTGTGTGCAAGCACATCGGCTCTGATGGTGCGGAGACCTGCCGTCTTTGCCTTCCAGAGGCAGGCTGGGCTTCACCCACTGTGTCCCCAGGGATAACTGACCACTTCTCGTTTCTCCACAGCTGCAGCAGCTGCGAGTGCAGAGTGCACCGCCCCACCCAGGATATCCTCCCACTCCCGGGTACTTAGCAGGCTCCCCCAGAACCAGGAGAAGTACCAGCGTCAGCACCTGAGGGTGCTGCAAAGACAGGTCTGCATCCTGGAGCACTGGGTGCATGAAGACCTGCAGCTGCGGCAGGAG
>CM057847.1:87801693-87813750 GCA_030068395.1 Apalone spinifera
GGCGGTCGGGGAAGAAAGTCCCGGTGTGCAGCCTCTGGCACACAGAGGAATTGTGGTACACCTGCACGTCATGTGATTTGCCAGACCAACCCACATTAATGTCTAGGAAGCGGCCCCGGTGGTTAGACACAGCCTGCAGGATGACCGAGAAGTATCCCTTCCAGTTTATGTACAGGGGGGCCTGGTGATCTGGGGCACGGATGGGGATATGTGTCCCGTCGATTTCCCCCCCGCAGTTGGGGAAGCCCAGGGCGCCAAAGCTCTCGATGACCGTGTCCACATCAGTGCTGCTGATGACTCTGCAGAGCAGCGCTCTATTGATGGCCTTGACCATCTGCAGAAGGACACACAAAACCGAGTCACTGGGGTGCCAGGGTGGCTGACAGCGCTCCTTCCCCACAGCCCCTCTCCAGGAACAACCCCCCCCTGTAATTCTGGCCACCACAGGCAGTCCTTAATGTGGCTGGGACAGAACAAACCTTCCCAGGGAGGGGAATTGCATCACTTCCCCCCCCTTTTCCCTGGGGACTTGCACCACTTGCCCATCCCCTCCTTGCTTCCCCACTCAGGCACAGTGGCCAGAGTCTGCCATACCTGCATGAGCACTGTTCCGATGGTGGATCTCCCCACGCCGAACTGGTATGCCATATTGGTAGCTATCCGGCATGGAGAGCTTTCATAGGGCAATGACCAGATGCTTCTGTAGGGGAATGGCAGGCTCATGTGCATATCCTGTTGCTGCAGAGCAGGGGCGAGCCACCCACAGAGCTCAAGGAAGGTGTCCTTCTTCATCCTGAAGTTCTGAGTCCATTGTTGGTCTCCCCAGCACTCCAGGACGATGTGGTTCCACCAGTCGCTGCTGGTGTCCAGATGCCAGATGTGGCGGGCCACACTGGCGTCAGGGCGCTGCTGCTGCTCCTCCACGTCCTCGAGGAGGGTCCGGAAGAGGGCCTGAGGGTCGGGCTGCAGCAGATGCTGTGATGCAGACTCCAGCAATTGCTTCCAGGCTTGCATCAAGACATCCAAAATGAGCACCAGAGTGCCCAGGGGAAGCTCTGGCTCCATGGCGCCGAGTGCTGTGGTGTCCCGAGTCAGGGCAACCAAGGCAGGCAGACACAAAAATGCTTTGCTGTCCCTCAGCGAGGTAGGCAAGCAAGCAGGGAAAGCTGAGAATCGGCTGTCTAGGGGGGAACCTTTAAGCAAAAGCCTCAGATAGCCTCAGGCAGCAGCCACACAAAGTAACTACTGACCTGATGCCCTGCTGGAAACCGTTTCAGCTGGCCTTAAATATGATTCAGCATCCAATCAGTGTGGCTGCACTATTTCCAAATAGCACAACGCTATTTCGAAATGCATTTTGCATGTAGACGCATTATTTCGAAATAACTATTTAGAAATAAGATATTTCAAAATAACGCTGTAGTGTAGACATACCCAGAATGAATTATGCATTTCAAAATTTGAGGCCCGTTTGTCTCCTGAGGCCTGGGCCAAATGGCCCTTCTGGCCCCACTTCTGATAGGGCCTGGTATCAGGGATAAATTAAGTAATACTTTAGTTACGGAAACTAGGAGGTTGACCCTCTTCTGGAAATAAAAGCAAAATTTGAGAAAAGGTAAAGGCATTTTTCTCAGAAGAGGCTTGCAATTGAATTGCAGCTACAGCAGCCTCTTTTCTGGACCAACCCGATAAATGAAAATTCTGTGTGCTTTTCAAATATGTGCACGTCCTGTGAAGTCAGAGGAGATTAGCTTATATCTTTATAACAGCGATTATTATTTCTATAATGATGTTGTACACACAGATGTTTGGACTGACCTTATTCTTGGTATAAACATGAGGGGCCACTTTGAGAAAGATGCGTGGTATTTCTTCCAGTGTGTCATTATCAACAACATGGAGCATACAGGTAGGGATGGTTGTGTACATCTTTGGCACTATAAGCATATCTTCTGTCACATGAAATGTTTCCCTACAGTAAAAGAAAGGTAATATCTCTTCTGAAAAATGTTTTCAATTTCAAATTGCTTTTCACTAATAAAGTAGATGCTGTAAAATTAAAATAAATAATAATAAATAATACTTGTATAGCTATGTAGGTTCCAGCTGCTCAAAATTAGAATGTGTTGTATAGTTTTGACAAACCTACCAAACAAAGCCCTCAACAACAACTAGTTGCAGGCATTGCAATCTTAAAACATCTGAATATAAACTAATTTTATAGGATTACAAACATTCTATGTTTAAAATTGTTTATTGCATTTACACTTTGGAGAAAAAAATCTAAAATACTTTAAAAGTTTCTTTAATTGTAAAAAGCACAATTCAAATAGTCAATTATAGCAGAAACTTGCACTTAAGTAATTGAAAGAAATGGACACCCAAAGTGCACAAGCAACACATGCTTACAGGAGTTGTGGCTTACTTTTCATAATGTGGTGCAAAATATGCTCATTATTATATACACTTTATATAATATAGATCTTGTATAGAGGTTAATTGGTACATTCTGGCTCACATCAGAACTGCACAGAGTTTGAAAAGAGAAGACAATCCAAGGAGAATGTAGAAAGACCACACTGGTACCAATATATAAACACAAAAGGGACATACACAACTGTTTAGTGTACTGAGGAATTAACCTGTTGTCCCACTTCATGAAACTTAGAGAGAAACACAGATCGAAGCAGACATTGACTAGTGGAGCCTCTTTTAGGAAAGGAGCTGGTTGGTTTTAGAAAAGGAAAATGACTACAGATGTTCATCACTAGACAGTTGGTGGAAAAGAAGTTGGAGGGAAACATCAAGCATGATTAGGCTTTTATCTATTTGGAGAAAGCATTTGACAAAGTACCTAGTATCTAGATGATTGATTTTGCTATGTTACTTTGGAGTACTTGACACACTTGTCCGCATGCTGATAGGTCTGAATGATGGTTTGCTATGGGGCCAGCTTGCTTCTCATGAGCGACCTCTATAGAACTGTGCATACGTATACTCTTTATTCAGCTTTGCTCTGCTCATGGTGCCTTCTGCTAGCTACTACCATCCAGCTGAGTCACATCCAGTTCAT
This sequence comes from Apalone spinifera, assembly GCA_030068395.1. Lineage (NCBI taxonomy): Eukaryota > Metazoa > Chordata > Testudines > Trionychidae > Apalone > Apalone spinifera. The sequence continues at coordinate 87,804,767 of CM057847.1, forward strand.
ACATGAACAAAAGAAATCCTTCTAGGTTAAAAGTCCAACAGGGTTTATCATAGTCATAGTACCCCTGGCTGGTCTCTTCTCAAAGCCCTCCCTCCTGTGATATGATGCAGTGCCCCGAAGGGCTTCCTTCCTGGAGACTCTTTGCCTATTGTCCCAGCTCTCCAGTTGAGTCACTCAGGGCTTAAGGCATTTCTCCAGTCGCTGGTGGGGGAACCCAGGACTGCCCATGACTCCAGGTCACAACTTAGGGATTCTGTAAGTGTAGCCACCTCCTTCTTCCCATTAACTATTTACTCTGTTGCAGCTGCTCTTGTTCCCTGGGTCATTTCCACACCTTCATCTTTACTCTTACCTGAGCTGAAGACTGTCTTGAGATCTTGCTGCCACCTAAGAGCACCTTTCTTGCTCCTCTGGTCCCTGCCAGCAACTGATTCTGCTTTGTCCAGCAGCTCCCTTTTAGTATGAGCCTTCTGGATTCTACTGGCTTCACCCTAGAGCATCTCTCTGAATGACAGCTTACCTGCAGTCACTTTAGATAGCCTAGAGGAGTCACTTCTACTGCTCTTTCCTGGGTCAGGATGTGGAAGGACTGTGAGCATCTTGCAGAGGACCTCAAGGAGTGGTACACCCTGTCACATAGTTCCAGTGCTTTTTTTGTAAAAATAAAAAGGGTGCCGGTACTTCAGGGGAAAAGTTGAGCTTTGACCAGAGGTGCTGGTACTTTGTCTGGAGGTGCAAGTACTGTGTACCGGGCAGTACCATCACAAAAAAAAGCACTGCATAGTTCCATGACAAAAAGTCAGTTGGCCTTCAGTGCAACAGGGGATTCTGAGGTGAAAGTTGGACTCCGTCATGGATCAGTACTTATTCCATTACTATTCATAATTCTGATGGACTTCATAAGTAGGCAAATACAAATGGAAAGAGGCACCAAAGTGATCTGTGAAGATTATAACTGTGCTAATGACCAACAGGGAGAAAGATCTGGTCCAGGTGACTGATGCCTGATACAGGGAACAAACTATGGCCTCAAATGAGTAAAGAAACAAACTAAAATCATGCAAGACCTGAACAGAACCAAGACAGAACAATATCAGCACTGAAGACCAGCACCTAAATCAGGTTTATACACTGAAGAACCATGGGGGCTGGTTAGCAGCAAATAGAGAAATCAGCAGAGAACAGTAGGCAAGGCTGCTGAGCATGGAAAAAGTCTGGCACAAGATAAGTGGAGTGATCTCTGATAAACATATGCCCAGACTACTTCAGGGACAATTATATAAAACCAGTCAGACCATTGTTCTGTGTGGATCACACATTGGCAACCAAAGAGAAGCACTTGAGAGAGCTGACACCACTGAATTGAGATGTCGTAGAAGAGTGAAGAGGTGACATTACTGGATCACATGCAAAATGTTATCAAGTGTGAGACCAGGGTATGTGGTATCAGACTGGAGATGCAAGAGAGGAGGCTGAGATAATATGGGCAAGTGTAACAGGAGTGCTGAGTCAGGAGCTGAGTCAGTCAGTTACCTGTCATTCAAATCCCCACCAATATAGATTAATTGGAACCTAATTACAGGATTGATTAACAAGTGTAGCAACAACTCGAGGTAATTAAAGGAGGAAATAATCCCAACAGTTGGGATCAGATAAAGTGACACTAAGGCAGCCATGGGAGGGGAAGCTAACACCCTGAAGAAAGGCAGAGCTGGCTGTTGCTAGTACTGCTCCTTTCCCCAGAAACAAGTAGGAGAGCTGTTTGGGGTTGTAAAATGTAAACAGCACTCCAGGTGGTGGCATGCTGGAATAGCTCATAGTGAAGGAAATCTAGAGTGGATGTGGTCCATATTTAAGGTAAGAAGAGACTCATAGAGGACCAGCCTATGAGCATGTATAAAGGATGGATGAAGGGAATCCTGTTAGCAAGGCATTTAGCATTAGAATTAGTGGGCAAAGATCAAAACAACAGCCAGAAAAATGGTAGACAGGCTGTGTACTAGAAGATAGAGCAGATACCGAGTGAGCAGTAGCCTAGCATGTCTGAAAAAACTGTGCTGGTGACCTGATCTACAGCTAGCAGGGAAAGGGGAAAGACAAAAATAAGAAAACATGGATCTCTCTCTCTCTCTCTCTTTTTGTGTAGTTTCTAATTCTAGACTGAATTTTAAGAGGTTGTTTTTAAATCCCAGTGTCAAGTTGATTAATTTTACTCACTATTGTTTGTATTTTCACCTAAGTTTTAAAATATAATTACTTCCTATTTAAAAAATGTCATTTTATTTTAAAAAATCTGAATTCATTTAATAATGTGGTCAAAATTAAAATAACTGATGTGTGATTTTGGATACTTGACTTTGACACTTTTCAAAGATTTGACTTTTTAAAAAATTGCTAAGCACTTATCTGAAAATGAGGCCCTTCTCTGGTGCCTCAAGTTGGACATCAAAAACTGAGGCACCCAAGTCAGAGTATTTTTTTACCTGTCATTCAAAGCCAGTTAAATGAATTGTTTTCAAACTAGCAGAAACAGTCTCCATTGCCTTCAGATTAACTTTTGCAACTTCACGTATATCCAATTTTCTAAGACAAGAGTTTTACATGAAGTAAAATAGGGCTTTCTATTGAATGCTGACTGCAACTTTGAATGTGTAGAAGCTACTGCTTCTCCATAATAAATTATTTCCACATAAGAATACTTGAAACTCACCTAAAAACCACAAACCAAACATTTGGTGGCTGATCAAAATATGTTACAGCATAATCAATAAAAGTTGTTTTAGCCCATTCATCCTCGTAGCAGGGATATTTTCGGAGAGACTCACAGTTGCTTTTAAACATTTCTCTGAAAAAAAAATAGAAGAGATGGAGAAGACCATGATCTTGACTTTAAGCCTATTATATATGTGATCCATTGGTATATACATTGGTACATATATTGGTACATGGATCTCTCTTTCTTCAAGGGTCCTTGTATAAATGTTTTATCACTTTTTAAAAGTTGTTCAGGTATTTTTCTTCTTGTGTCTATTTTTGTTCATTTCCTTATTTGTATAGGAGAATTTATATCAAAGCCAGGGCAATCAAGTCTTGAAACTACAGGAGTCCTTACAATTCCTCCCACCCCTCTGGTTACTAACAAATTATTTGCCAAGAGTCCAGGACTCTGCAGGGTGGTGGGCCCTTAGTAAGGTAGCTTCCTTCTTCAATATAGCAAAAGTCCTAGTATAGAAGCAATTGTAACAGTAAAAATGTGCTTTTAGTGGTATACCTTTTCTCTGGGCAACTGGTAAAAGCTATACTGCAATATAAGCTGCATCTCCACCAGAAGGGTTTACTGGTAAAACTAGCCAGTGTAGCTATAGCTAGCTTTCTACTGAAAACAAGGACTCCCTTAAGAAAAGGGTTACATGACTCAGTATTTTTCTTTAAAACAATCTAACTGGATTACTAAAAGCTTAATATCATATTTACATTAGTAAAATTTACAATAGAATACCCATACTACAAATATAAAAAGGAAGATAGCATGGAAGCAACATTCCAGTTCAACTAGTAGATTTGCTAGATGTTTTGAGGTGCAAATAGTAAGCAGAATAAAGCTTATATATTATACCTTCTTCGAAAATCTCAAATGTTTTGCATGTTTAACATAGTTTTCATAATTTCAAAACAAGTAATTCTTTCCTCATATTTATTCTGATAAAGATTTGATTGTATGGTTATACAAAGAGTTCTGTTGAACCAGTTGCAATATAAAATTGCCATTTATTACATACCTCAGTAAAATTACACCACTCTGTTCAATATTTGACTCTATCAAAGTCCACAGTTTTTGCAGAGTTTCTTTGACATTAGCATTCTCCTTAGTACCTGAAAATAACATAATGTTTTGGGAAAAATAACAAAATATTTGTTTGATCGTTAAGAAAGTCTCATGAAAAAAATATGGGGCAAGTTAGTTATATTCTAAATCAAGTTATGTCCTTATTTTAAATTTTACAGAATTAATGTACTTCTAGAAACTAATGTGTCCTTAGAGGCAGTGACGTCCAATTCTCCTTGTGCATGTGCTGATCAACCTTCCTGCTATAGTGAAGAAAGATGTAATCAGTTCTTTCTACTAAAGAATATATCCCCATATAAATTATAATATTCTGAAGCAAGGTGAGGTAACTTCAGTAACCAGTAGAGGCAATGATCAGTCCACTTAACTGTGAGCTTAATTATACTGACTTTTCCTTGTAGTTAATACTATAACTCACATGCAAGGAACTAGAAGAATGATGGGGAAAATCTAAATAAAGACTTGAGAAAAAATGAATGCTGTGTGTTTCTTAAACTATGTTCTGCGGAACACTGGTGTTCCGTGAACAACTCATAGGTGTGCCGTGACCTCTTCTTTGTTTTTGTTACTTTGTTTTTGTCTTTTTGTGTTTACAACAATTTTTTTTGAAGAAAATTTCCACATAAAAAAATTATTATTGTTTGGTGTTCTGTGGTCTCAAAAAGTTTAAGAAACACTGCTGTATGGGATAGCAGGAAAAAAATAGGGTAAGTACATTGGAAAGAGAGAAAAAAACAGTTATGAAAAGGAATGGAAAGAGAGAAAAAAAACAAAGATGGGTAAAATAGAAAACAATGGAGAGAAATAAGAACTGAGAAAGAAGAGGTGGAGACAAAAGGAGACTTAGGAAAAACACACTTGTTAACTGATACATGAAAAGTTAAATCTCCAGGAGAACAGAATGATAAAGACTGAAGCACTGTTAATTTACCTGGTGCCTGTCAAACATAAATAAGGCAGGCAATAAATTATTTGTAGCAAAACCTAAATAAGACAAGAGTAGGGGTCGCAGCTGAAGAGAGGAAAAGCATTGGGATTATGGATGAGCAAAAGAATTCTTGAAGAGGTGGATTTTAAATAAGAGCTTTGAAGCAGATAGGGTGCCTGGCCAGACAGGACAAGACTGACCAAGGCATACGATGCACAAGGCATGGATAGAAAAAGCCTCCATGAGAGTAGCACTGGCAGTCATTCAAAGTGAAGAGTCAGACTGAGAAGGAACAGTGTATTACTGAAGAAGGTGGCACCCCTGGATCATGTGTCTCTCACAGAGCAGTTTTCTGTGCCAAGACATTCATGAGTTGTCAGAATAATATAATCAGATGACAACGGTTGCCTTGACACCCAATACATCCCTTTTCCTGCAATAGCTGGAAAGATCACCATGGTTAATTTAACCAGATGAAATGTATAGATAGGAGAATACATAGATCACTATGGCACAAAGCCCACTCTGAAATCACTCAATAAGAGCATCAAAACTTCTTATGAATTGGCCACCACAGGAAATCATCAGCTATATAATATTTGTAAGAAAAAATTGCACTGGATTTACACAGTTTTTTTTAAATTTGCAGGACTTTTTAATATGAAAGCCACACGCGGACAGTTTTCAAGAATATGCCTCTGTCAGATGCAATATATTATGAAAAGATTAAGAAGATTCAATAACAATAAGTATATTTTTGCATTTTGGGGCAAAATCTCAGACTTCCATCCTTTATAAAACCAACCCTTAAATCTCTGTGCCTGTTTCCTCATTTGTTAATGAGGTTAAAAATAGCTATCTTCCTTACAGTAAAGTGCTTTCAGATCTCCAGCTATAGAAATGCACTATTATTATTAGGATTTGAAAGAACCATTATGCTGATACATTCTTGAACTTTCTGCTGACCTTCCCTTCCGAGTCTCAATGTAGATTTGTCTAAAGATTAAGTACAATTTTTAGGGTATGCATCATGAAAATCCTTGGCTTGTCATACACTTCTTTGTAATTTTAACATAAATTTTTGTAGTATAGTTGCCCACACACAGTGATTTATGTAACAATGATTTATTCAAGAATTCTCCACTTCCATCCCCTCAATTTGGTCATGCTATTTTTTTAATCAACGTCTCTTTCTTAGCCAGAATAAAAGTAATTAAATATTTTGCCGATGACATTTGGATTTGATACTGACCTAACTCAACTGTTAAAATCTTCACCAATTACATTTAAACACCCCCTCCCCCCATGAATATACAAAATGTAACTGGAAAACCTAAAAAGACATCTCTTTTTACTTTCTTAATCTCTGTATGATTCACCCATGCCAGCTGTTCATACATACTCTCTTGAAAGTGCTACTGTATGTTTCATCACAAGTGGGCACCAAAATATTCAAATATTTTTAGTAAAACATACACAAACCTTTATGTAAGAATGGCAATAAACTGTCGATTATATTGAGCTCTTATTTTATTTGTAGAGCTCCATGAGAACACTTCTTAGAGATGCATTATTTTTGTTTAAAGGAATAGTATTTTAAAATTAACATAGTTTATTTTGTGATTTAATATAATTTTATTCTGAGAAAACTGATATATATAATAAAAAGTAAAATGTTATATTACACTTCTTACAAACTAAGCCCATCACAATATTTTGAGCAAACTAAATCTATTTTTATATAGGCCCTGATTTGAAGCCCACTGCAATCAGTGGTAGTCTTTCCATTGACTTAATGGCCTTAGGTTAGAGTCATGATTAATTTCTAGCATCACTAATGTGACTAAGGGTATGTCTACATTGCAGTCAGAGGTGTAACTGCATCTTGGGTAGATATACCTGTACTAGCTATAATCTAGCTAGTAGACATACCCCGAGAATCACACAGGGGCTCTGTGCCATGCAGTATGTTCAATTTAATCAGCCATCTTTATTTCTTCTATAATTATTTTATTGCACTCACAGAAGACATTTAATATTATTTTCAGATAACTAGTAAGAGGGTTGCACAGGTAAATTATATGATGAAACATTAAAAAAGATTTAAAAGATTTACCTGGTTTCCTGCCATTTATCAATTGCCTAATGTAAGTCCCTCGCCAATTGCTTTGCAGTTTAAGCACTGCAGCTTCTTCTTCAGAAGTTGGAGTTCTGTTCTGCCAAGCAGCAGGAACATTTAGCTCTGTTACCTCTGAAAGAAAGAGAAAATGAATAATAGGGCAAAGAAGCTGTTATGTGAAGACTACAAGCACTACAACTGCTTGATAAAGGGCATGTCTACACTAGGAAATTATTTTGAAATAAGTAAACTCGAAATAATAATTCTCAAAATAACAAAATCGAAATAGTGTGTCCTCTACTGGGGGAACATCAAAATTACTTTGAACTAGCACGTCCACACTGACTGGAGCCTGTCTCGGACTTAGAGCCCCTGGAAGCACCCTGGGGAGGGCACCATGAGGGCAGATACTTCCTGTGGCTGTTTGGTCAGGCAAGCTGCGACATGTGCTTTCAGGGACTCCTCTCTATGGTCATGTCTCACATGCCACTTATCCACTGCCTCCCCTAGGCAGTGCACATACGGAAAGCACATCAAGGGGTTGTGCTCATCAGGGAGGCCTTGAGAGAGAGTTTCATCCAAGACCAGCTGTGAGATTCTTTCCCGTGTTTCTCCACAAGGGGGCCCTGCATTTCTAATGTGTGCCTTTTCTCTCCCTTTCCTTGCCCTCTTTTCCCTGCAGAGCAAATACAAATAAATTAAATAAATTAAAAAGCCTTCTTTTTTGAAACAACAGGACTGTTTATTGGGGAGGGAGAATATACAACAAGAAGGGGAGGAGGGAATAGGGGGCTCAGGGATGAGGCTGGGACTGGCACCTGCCTCTAGTTTTCCGAAAGGCTTTGGCCACCCCAGAGGTCCCACCACCATGTGTTCTGGGGCCCTGCTGGCCCCAGGGGAGGATTAGGAGGGAAAGTCATGGGGGTGGGTGGGAAAGTGGCTGGTGGCTACTGCATGCACAGGCCATGTGCTCCATCACCAAGGTGAGGGAGGAGCACATGGGCTCTTGATGGTGTGCCAGCTAGTCCCAGGCAGCGTTCCTCTGCTCCCGGTCAGCGGCCTGCTCCTGGCACTTCTCCTTGAGGTTCCTTCAGTCAGGTCATCTGTTCCTCCATGAGATCCTCCCAGGTTCTCGTCTGCCTGCAGATCCCATGGAGTTGAGCAGATAGCATGGGAGGTGGGGGACACACTAAGCTCGCAGCTGCCCCAGCTGTGAAGAAAAATTACAAAGGCAGTCATCCCAGGAGACACTGTGAATGAAGCCTAGCCTTAATCTTTGAGCCAACACTGAATGGCTCAGTTCAGACAATGGCAATGTGTTTTGAGCAAGGCCATATGTTGCCTAGACAATGGACACTTTCCTGCATTGGCTCAGACATCCCAGGGGAGCATCGCCATACCCACAGCTTGAGGACAAGAAGGCATGGGAAGGTGCCGGCTAGGCCAGGAGCCTGTGGGTGGGGGTGGGGAGGCGGCTCGACTTCCTACTGTGTCCTGCACATGCTGGGTCTGGCACTGGTGGCATCCCACAGAGAAAGAACTGCTATCCCTGCCCGCTGGAGGAGGGAGAGTGTGTTGGGGAGGGGTGCGTGAGTGGCAGATGCTGCTTGCAGGAGAGAGTGCTACTCGGGTCTTTTCTTCTTCCTCCCCCAGCCAAGTTCCCATGCAGTCTCCTCAGCATCTCTGTGCTTGATTGGGAGTGGATGCTGCCTGAGTGTGGGCATGGTCCTGTTCCATGTGTGGCACGGCCATGTGCTTCCTTGACCCCAGACTACTTAGTGATGGCTTGTCATGGGAAGGTGTCCCACCACAGAGGCCAAAGTAAGGCCGGCCTCTCTAGGAACCTTGAGAGAAGAACCAAGGGGTTCCTGTGTAACAGCATCATGGGGATGAGTGCTCCAGACTGGCGCTCCATGTGCACCCATGTGCACAGAATATTGTGTGGCTACCAGGCCAAGTAGGCTGAGTGAGGAGCATGCAGCCCCTCATAGACCATATGTATATATAGAGAAAGTTATAGAACTCACCTCAAGTGCCTTCCATGGGATCATCTGAAGCCTGGGAGACTCCTGCAGCGGTGGGGGGGGGGG
>CM057847.1:87818094-87828193 GCA_030068395.1 Apalone spinifera
AGTTCCTATTGGCTGGTTGTTTCCGACCAATAGGAGCTGAGGATTGGGCTGGGGGTGGGGGAATCACCCAGAGTTTCCCCTTCCCTCCAAAGTAGAGTCACAGGAAGCAGCTCTGCATGTAATACAGCAGTTGCTGGGTGCCTGAGAGTCCTGGGAGGGGCGTCCGTGGGCCGGATCTGGTGGCTTGGCAGGCTAGATCCGGCCCAGAAGAGGCATCTTGTCCAGCCCTGAACTAGGAAGTTCTATATTAGAAGCATAAGTATTTAACAGTCTAAAGAAAGACCTTGAGTAATTAAATACAAGTATATAACATTTAAAGGAAATTATAAATAATAAAAATTGGGGCAATGTTGCGACTCTGAAAAGAATCTGACTATTGTCATCAATAATAAAAAGCCAAATATTTTTCTGAGATATCAATCTTAAACACAGTAGGGAATTGTGCTGTGTATTGCTTTCTGAACATCGTTTAGTCTCTTTGTTTTCATATCCTGAATTAGATTTCAAAGCTGATAAATTCTGATGTTTGAAACATGCAGTGCCAAACTGCCAAAACACAGTCTCTGACTTAGCATGTATAGTTCTGCATATATTATAATCTGGATATGTAAAAGAAAGGCAATTTCTGTTTGCATTAATAAATTCTATCATTTACAGATGCATAATGGATGCCAAATTATGCATGCAGAATCAGAGGCAGAACTGGAGACCCCTTTGAAAATGTGTCTAATTAATAATAATAGTGGCAACTTCTTTGAAAAAGAGCATAATTGTTAATATATACAGTCTTATATTGTGCATATTTTTAGAAAGAGAAGATTCTCAGAGCTGTTACCTTGATGTGGTCTCTAGCTATCCCCGTACCGTGGAGGATCTGAGGGAAGTGAGTTAGTTCCAGCTCCTTCAGAGCCTTGGAAAGTTCAGGTTCACTGCTGAAATTATTAATCACATTTCCAATAGCTTTCAGGATAACCGCAGCCTGTTCTATAAACCGGTAGCTTTCCTAGGGAAAGAGAACATTCTAACTATTGGAAGGAAAATGCTATCAGTTTATCAGATAATAAAAATATAAAATATTATGCATTGATTATTCTTCTTTTCTACCAGGCACAGTAGAGTGTTCAGTCAAAATTTAGATGCATGTCTGTATTGTAGTAAAAGTAAGTGAAAGCTTTTACTATTTAAAATATACATTATGGCATAATATTGGTTAATCCCATCCATGTATTCTTAGACAAGTATTTATATTTGGTCGAATACCATGTCAAAGTAAACGCTGCATGAAGCAATATTAACCTTCACCTGAATTTCTATGCAATATTCAAGAAACTCAGCTAGAAGTTGTGCTCTAAAGTCTGGGTAGGCAATAAAATGGTGATGTTTTGCCAAAGTTAGCTCCTGGCAGGCAGCCACTGCTATATTTACTGCGCCTTTGCAGGTACTACCGATTGCAGCTCCCATTGGTTGCAAACAACTATTCTCGGCCAATGGAAGCTGCATGAAACAGCAAAGATGGCCAATGGAAGCTGCGGGAAGCAGCAAAGATTAGTAGCAAAGGCTAATCCTGGTGGATCAGATCCAGCCCTTGGGCTGGTATTTGCCCACCCCTACTCTAGAGACTGGCTGCCTCTCTTGAAAAAAATCTGTGGAAAACCACCACAGAAAGGAACTGCAGAGGCTATTTTACACTCTTCTGATGGCCTAGAGAGTTTCTCTCACAGATTCTCTCTTTTGCAAAGAGAAGGGGGAATTGAAAATATTTCTCTTAATATATCAAGTTCTTGGGTTTAATCTTCCTTTCTAAATATCTATCCCAGTTTGCATAAACTACTTTAATATCCTATTATAAGAGCCTTGCAATTCTGTAGCACTGTGAATAGTTGCAAAATGTCCTCTTTTTAAAAATGCGTTGCACAACTTTGCCTGAGAATCTACACTGTCATTTAAAAAAAACCCAAATCTCCAGCACAATCATTTGCAAAGGAAACCTTGAAATTGTGGAATGAGTGTAACTAATGAAGAGACATCTGTCTGGATCTTCAGACAATTTAAACAGCAGATCTGAGAAAACGTTAACTGCTCCCCAGCGCCTCTAATCACAAAGTTTTCTGAATTCATAGTTAATTTAAGAACAGAAGTTATTATGGGGCCTACTGGTCATTTTGGAACCACATAGGGGAAAAAGAATTAATCTGACTTACAGTTTGTAGGCATTTTTTAACCTATCTTTACATTCATTTTATAGTTATCAGAGGCTACATCTAGACTGCATCCCTCTGTGAACAGAGGTTTTGTCGACAGTATCTGTCGACAAAGCCTCTGTCAAAAAAGAGCGTCTAGCTTACATTATGTGGATCAAAAAATTGATCCGCTTTTTCGAAAAAGAGCATCCGGACTGCTAGATGCTCTGTCAAAAAAAGAAGGCACCCAGAAGTGCTTCTGGCAGGGCATGAGGGCAGCCTTTATTTCCAGGTGCTGCTGCCTGCTCTTTGCAGAGATGCATGCTTAAAGGGATCCCCCTGGACAGCCGTTGCTCTGCTCCTGCTTCTGGTTTGCCTACCTCCTAGAGGGAAAGCAAAGCTGCTCCAATGCTTGCTCTGGTTGACCTGCTTCCTCGGACACCACAGTAGTTTATTTTCTGGGTTTTTTTTCTGCTTTTCACCTTTTATTTGGCCATGGTGCCTGAGCTGCCTCTGGGCAGGCGATGGCCCCATGCTGCCATACTGCAGCTTCTGCTGCATCTGCATGACTCTGTCATGAATCTCCTGCCCCATATGGACCCGGACCGCACCAAGGAGCTCTGCCCTTGCCCCAAACTTTTCTGAGGACAGGCAGATTTGGAAGCATGAGACGAGTTCGGACTGGTGAGACCGGCTTGTCATATAGCTCTGGGATAACAACCACTGGCTCCGCAACTTCCGGATGAGGAAGGCCACATTCCTGGAGCTGTGTGCCTGGTGTGCCCCTGCTCTGGAACACCAGGACACACACCTGCAGCCCGCTATCTCCCTGCAGAAGCGGGTCACCATCGTCCTGTGGAAGCTGGCCACCCACAACAGCTACCGCTCCGTGGGATACCAGTTTGGCGTGGGGAGGTCTACCATCGGGGCCATCTTGATGGAGGTAAGTCACTTTCGGGGGACAGGTCCTGCTGAATGGGCGGGTTGAGAAAGGGGAACTGCCACAGGGCAAGAGGGAGTGGGGGGTGGAGTGGCATTTGGAGCCACTCCTTGGCCACCCGTGCACTGACGGGGGAGCGGGGCGTCCTGACAAGGGGAGGGGTGGGTTGGGGAGAGGGTTCTCCTCCCAAGTGCTTAGGTAACCTGTGTAACTCCCTGGTTTCTGTCTGTCTATTTGTCTCATGCTGCAGGTGGTGAGGGCCATCAATGCAGAGGAGCCCTCGATGGGACACACATCGCAATCTGCACACCGCACCATCGAGCAGCCGGAAGGGCTACTATTCGATGGTGCTGCAGGCCCTAGTCAGCCACTGGAGACACTTTATGGACATTTGTGTTGGGTGGTCGGGGCAGGCACATGATGCCCACATATTCCGGAACTCCTACCTGTACCGCAGGTTGCGGGCAGGAACATTTTTCCCCCAGTGGCATCTTGCACTCGGGGATGTGCAGATGCCTGTGTGCATAATGGCCAACACAGCTTACCCCCTGATGCCGTGGCTCACGAAGCCCTACACCAGCCACCTGGATGCGAGTAAGGAGCTTTTCAACATGCATCTTAGCCAGGCTCACATCCAGGTGGAATGTGCCTTTGGCCGGTTGAAAGGGAGGTTCCGTTGCCTCCTCTCATGGCTGGAGATAGGCGAATGCAACATCCCGGAGGTGGTGCACCCTCCATAACCTGGTGGAGAGGAAAGGGGAGGCCTTTCTGCCGGGATGGGGGGGATAGGTGCTGCTGGTGAGGAGAGGCCATTTTAGCAGCCCTGGACGGCTGCCATCCACCAGGCTCACCAGGCTAGTGTCCAAATCCGAGAGACCCTGAGGGAGAGACTCTCAGAAGGAGCCCACTGACTCTCCCCAGGGCCTTCCCCAGGAGGGGTTTGGCCTGGCCCACCTCTACCTGTTCCTCCACTACCCTCACCCTCTTCCCATAAAGAATACATACACACCCGGTTTTCTTTGTACACAGACATTAGTTTTTTATTTGAAAAACTATCAGTAAAGAAAATGTGCTGTTTAAAAAAATTCTCTGTTTACTGTTCAAATGTTTATAGACAAGGTAAATATTTCACTCAAACATAAAGACTTTGTTATATAACTGAAATGACCTTTAACTGGGGTGGTAGGGGACTGAAAACCTGGAGCAGGGAGGAGAAGTGAAAACCTGGAGTGGAGAGGAGGGCTCAAGTAGGCCACTGCTTCCCTGATCGCAGAATCCTGGCACCTTCCTGTGTCCTGGCATTGCCACGGCCTTGGGATCGGGTGGAGCGAGATCTAGTCCTGGCCTGGGCGGGGAGGTGGGGGGGAGGGCAGCTGTTAGGCCTGTGAGGGCTCAGGAGCAGAAGGGGCTGGGAGGGAAGGGGGGGCTGGAGGGGAAGAGGGAGAAGGGCAGCTGGAGGGGCTGGGGGAAAGGGGGCAAAGGGGAGACTGGAGGAGCAGGGGCCTGGTGTGCAGGAGGAGCAGTGCCCATGAAAGGGACAGGCAAGCTGAGGACCTCCCACATTGTGACACAGATGGAAGTGCGCTGCTGGATCAGCTTATCTGGCAGCCTGGTGCGCCACTTGGTCTCTGGCTCCGTCCTCTGCTGGAGGGTCCTGTTAAGGTCCTGCAGGGCCACTGTGTGCTCCCTCAGCAGGTCCATGTAGACCCGCCAGTGCCTGCGGGTGCCATGGGTCCGGGAAGGTGGTGGGGCAGGTGTAGAGGAAAAGAGGGGGAGACAGTCAATGTCGGTGTGCACCCCGGCTGTCCCTGAGGGCATGCAGTGGCAGTCAGGGGCTCTCCTTTGGAAAGAAAACTCAGGGGTGTTACACGTGACACCACGTGTGAGTTGGGCAGCATCCTGAAAGCCTTATAGGGGCCCCACAGTGGCAATGGGACTAGATGGCCTCCCACAATGCCAACCTGCCCATGTGTGGTGACCCCTCAAAGCACTCACCTGATGTTCCCTCCCCACTGCCACAGTCTGGAGGACCGGCTCCTGGGAGAGGGTCCCTGCTGCCTCCTCTTCCTCCTCCTCCTGGTTCAGCTCTCCCGCCTCTCCTGCCTGGTTTTCCTCCCTCAGGAGGGATTGGTCCACAATGTGGTGGGGGAAACCCAGACTTCACCACATGCAGCGGAGTCTGGGCTTCCCCACCGCCCAGGATCTGCTCCAACTCCTGGTAGTAAGGGCAGGTCTAGGGGGCTGCCCTGGAGTTGGAGCTCTAGTCCCGGGCCCTGGCCTATCCCTACCATGGCCCTGACTTGTGTCACGGTGTGGGGGTGATGTCCTTTGGTGGCCAGCCCCTGGGCCAGGCACTTGTAGATGTCTGCATTCCTGCGGTATGTCTGCAGGGCCTGCTGAGCTTCTTCCTAGGACCAGAGATCCAGGAGGTTTTGGATTTCTGGCCCTGACCAGGCTGGTGCCTGCCTTTTGGTGCCCCTAGGTGGGTCCTTGTCTCTGTCCTGAGAAGGGCCAGGGGGCCTCGAGGCTGGGACATGGCTGTCATGGCTAGCACGGGTGCTCTGGCTAGCTGCCGGACAGCAAGGCCTTTCTGGGCACCTGTGCCTTTAAGAGGCTGCGGCAGGAACCACAGAGGTGCTGTACATGTAAAGGCTAGACTGTCCACCAGGGCTTCTTCCTGGAGGCCTTTTTTGTCGATAGAACTGGCTCTCTGTGTCCACACACACCTTTTGTCAACAGATCTCTGTCGAAAAAGGCGTTCTTCCTTGTAAAACGAGGTTTATCACGTTCAACAAAACTGCTGTGTTCTGTCGACTTACAGTTGACAGAACGTGGAGGTAATGTAGATGCAGGTATAGTTTTGTCAACAAAACCCTGTAGTCTAGACACACCCAGAGAGTGCTGCAAAAGAGACCATACACTACCTTCAATTTAAATATTTCTACTACATTATTTAATATCCAATTATATATAGGAACGTGAATCAATTTTCATCTATTTTATGTGAAACAGAACAGCACCTACTTATATATGTACATCATGTTGCTATAACTATGCCATCTTCATATGAGTCTCTCTCCCTCATATTTCCACTATCTCAGAACAGTTTTCCTTGCTTCCATATATATTTGGAATGTATATGATTCAATAAAATCAACTATAAATGGAGATGCAATATTATTTATATTAAGATTTAAATATCTTTTTATGAGAATACTGTTCTTTTTAAATAATTGTAATCCATCTCCTCCTGCACATCTCACAAAATTCTCTTGCATATTCTCCAAACTCAAAATTCAAGAGAAAAATTAGATCAGTATGAGGGAAACAATGGTCAACGACTTGCAATAATATTTCACAGGTTGTTATGGTAACATGTACCTTGTCAAGATTTGGCATAACAGTATCCTCTTCACCAAACACACATGGCACCATGCTACACAGATGGATATGGTGCCCTATGGGGGAACTTGCAGTGAAGATTAACACATGTCGCCTACATACAAAATGAAATAAACAAAAATTAAAGCACTCTCTTTTACAAGAGTGGTTCTTCAACATTTTCATTCAGTGGGCCAACTTTGGAACAGTGCATTTCTTTACTGGCTCATCACTCTTTTTAACCCTCAATTGCTAACTGTTTGGTTCTCAAATAAAACAAAGCAAAAGGAAATGCTCAAGGACGTACTGGTGAGGTTATAATTACAGGTTGTAATTTGAGAAGCCAATGTTTTAGATTTTTTTCTGGTTTAGTTTGATTTATATGTGTTTTTTGTACTATAGAATGACATATTGCTATAGTTTTTCATAAGGATAGAGTATAAACTCTTTAGGTCAGAGATCATGCCTCCTTTTCAGTTTATATGTTGTTTCCTGGACACTGATTGAAAAAAATAATAAATAAGAAGACGACTTTAAAAGCAAAGACCACAGCTGGCTATGTTTAAGTTTATAAATCTGGTCTGGAAAATCCATAGCAAGAGTCAAGTGTCCTGGTTATATGTTATCTTAAACAAAAAGGGCATAGGGGAAAAAAAAGAAAATGTAGATACAAAACAAGATTAGCCTAGCATAATGCTAAAGCTGTGGCTCTTTTATGCAATTATTCTGGACCCAATCCATTCAAGAGTGGCCTCATCAGCTGATGACCTATATAAGTTCAGTGTGCCCCTTGCAAACCCCAGCTGATTCCAATTTTAAAACAAAGATGCTTTTTTGTATTTACACAAGACAGGATCAGGCACTCAGCACCATATTCATCCTTTCTCTTGTGAATGATGGCATGAGAACTTTTTAAGCTCTGTACTAAATGTCTGGCAACAAAAATAAGGGAGAAGCAATGCAATCCAAAGACTTTAAAAAAATGTTTTTAATTACAATTGGTTGAAGACGACGATTACAATTCTTCCTAACATCCAAGTGGACAGTAGGAGGAAACTTTCCATTTGGATTCCCAAGTAATTTTTTTTATTTTCGAATGAAATGCAAACTGTTCCATAGTGTAGGTCCTCAGTCCACTTCTACTCCCATGCCTGCGACTGGCCTATTATAAATTATATATAATTAATTATTCCTCGTGGCCTGATTGCAAATTGTAGACAATGGGGAATCAGAGGTGTAGTGTCATAGATGGGGAGCTTATTTGTAACAGGTAAGGATGAAGAGAATGAGATGGAATTGTCTTTCTTCATTTTTACAGCTAAGGAACTGCTTTAAACTAGAAATCTAGGGCTATTATGTCAAGAGAAGTGAATCTCCCAAAGCATCAATGTCATGGTTTCCTAACAGTTCTAAGTTGGAATTCTGAAGAAAGGTATAGTTGGATATTACTTAATGTTTCCTAAATTCTAGTTCACAAAAAACTACAACATTGGCTTTAGTATCATGCTGCAAGAAAAGTTTTAGTTACAATAAATGACCGAGAGAACTGCTAATATTTAGCCAATCCTATTTAGAAACAACTAACCTACACAATGTATTTTCAGTTGTGTTTTTTTATAGAAAAACTAGTGGGTCTACTCATATGAATAACTACTCTGTAAAGAGAGAATAAGAGATTCACAGATTGACACATAACTTGAAAAATTTTAGTAATGATTCTTAAATCTATATAAACATTGCAATCTTACCAAAGCTTGGAAAATCCTAAAAAATATGCAAATTTAAAATCCAAATATTTGCAAATAATTAACAATTCCAGATTCAGTTATGTAAATTCTATTCTTAAGGCTACAACAGGTCTGTAAGTACCAGAGAGGCAACAAAAGACCAATACACACCCTGGGGGAAGACTTAGCATAGCAGCTTTGGTTGCATATGTATGTATCTTTTGCATAAATTGGCCAGTAGCTACACTTTTCCAAGAGAAACTTTCAACTGTAAGCATGCCCTGTGGTATGTCAGAACCTTCTTTTTGTGTAGCTGTAAGAAAAACAATTAGAAAAATAAAGTTAGCAGGGCAATCAATACAAATATCATGAAGCAGAATTCAGGATCATATTTTAGTCATCAAAGCACATAAAAAAATCCCAAAGGGACTATTTGTATGTTCAAAAAGTCAGCGGTACCTTCACCAGATAAGTGCCCTAGTCAGACACTGAAGTTGCTGACCCTTATTGGTAGCTCTTGAAAAACAGCATATCCACAGTACATGTAGGTACGTCACACCGCTGTAGAGCGAATTCTTGACAGCAGTACATTGGGGGCCGTGCATTCGCAGCATGCAATGTGCGCGGGTCCCCACCTGCACCATCGCACATGTGTGGCCACTCTCCTTTCAGTTCCTTCTGTATTCGGAACCCGGTATAGGAGAAAAGCATTTTTTTCCGAAATAGAGGGGAGGAAGGGAGGGTAGTGTAGCACCCCCAGGGATGCTCATCTTGAATGTCAGTTATAGCAAAGTGAGTAACCTCCTCTTCGAGAGAGAGATGTCCCTAGGGGTGCTCCACATTAGGTGACTGCAAAGCAATTTGTGTTATGGGACTTCGGATCAGGAAGGTAAGTTGTCTGCAGTACTGCCTTTGCTACTCTTGTGTAGTGGAGAGTCCCTGAGGAAAGCACATAGTGCTTAGCAAAAGTTTGTTCTGATGCCCATGTAGCAGCAGCACATATGTCATCGATGGGAACCTTCCTCAGATTACCGACTGCCGTGGCAACCACTCCAGTACAGTGTGCCTGGATTGAGGTAGGTGGTGGTAGATGATTGAGCAAGTCGCACATGGCGATGCAGCCAGAAATCCAATGAGATAATCTCTGGGATGATATGCGGCTGCCCTTGTTGCATTCTGCAATGGAGACGAAGAGTCGTGGAGACTCTCTGAAGGGTTTGGTTCTATGGGTGTAAAAGGAGAGTGCCCTTTGGACATTGAGGGTATGCATCTGTGCCTTGAAGGTGTTGGCGTGAGGCTTTGGGAAGAATACAGATAAGTGTATTGTTTGGTTTAGGTGAAAGAATACAGGTAAGTGTATTGTTTGGTTTTTCACCTTTGGTAAAAACTTGGGGTGTGTCCGAAAAAAGACTTTGTCCTTAAAAATGACGGTGAATAGTGGGTCAACCATTAGGGTGGCCATCTCGCGTACTCTACGTGCTAACATTATTGCAACTAGGAATGCCGTTTTTAGGGTTAGGTGGAGAAGGGAGCATGTGGCCATGGGTTTGAATGGGGGTTTTGTGAGTGTCGTCAGTACCAGGTGTAGATCCCATTGTTCTGGCGATGGTATAAAGGAACTGAAGGGAGGGTGGCCGCACATATGTGATGGTGCCGGGGGGCATCCGTGCACATTGTACGCTGAGCATGCATGCCCCGATTGCACTGCTATCAAGAATCCACTTTGCGGCACTGGGACGCACCTATACTACTGTGGAGACCCCCAGAACGTCTCTCGAAGAAAAACCTTGTGCACTCGCTTGGAGTACATTTACACTCTGAGGGTGTGTCTAAACTACACCCCTCTGCCGACAGAGGGATGTAGATTAGGC
>CM057847.1:87828293-87845000 GCA_030068395.1 Apalone spinifera
GGTAAATTAATTCAAACTCAAAGAGCCACTTCTTTTCTAACTCTGAGTTAGAGTGCTAAAAATAAAGTGCAGTCACAGTGTCATGAGGAAGGGCAGGCTCTCATGTAGCTTCCCCATGGATGTACACTGCATCTCAGATGGGTTCATATTTGGGGTAGCTAGTCCCTCCTGCCACCAATGTTACACATTATTATTCCTTTAGCTGGAATTTATACCACCAGTTTAGAGTGTAGGCAGAACCTTAAACTCCCACAGAACTACTAGGAGCTGCTTTACCCTGTATAAGAGGATCTAATGTGTAATTACACATTCTTTTGGCTCACTGGCATGCAACTTACATGCTCTCAAGATATGTGCAGACTAAGCCCTGTTTAACTCAGATTCACTGCCAATTAACTTAACACCTTTTAAAATATTAAGCTAGATAGTCCACAAATGTTTGTGATTTACCCTAAGCAGAGCCTTATGGTATTGAGATGAGCCTGTTGTAAACCGATTAAAGAGTGTCCACACAGGGATTTTCATAAGTTAAACTGAACTGCTTTATAATTTTTTAGTTAAGACAGTGCACTTATTACATGTAGATCAGCCCAAAGATAGAAAAGGTTGCAAGAAGAGAATACCAGGAAGAAATGGCACAGGAAACTTAAAGGAAATCTATACTAGAAAGATATGGACCAAAAGTGAATAACAAATGATGAAGCACTGTTAACAGAGCCTTAATAGGCATTATTCATAAAGGACCAATAAGGCGCAGACAAGTGTTTTGCCAGATCATTTTCTGGAATCAACTCGCTCTATTTAATGCCTGACAAATTACCACAGAGGTGAATATATCTTGCAGAGCAGATTTGTTGTGACTACTAATCTCTGTAGCCTCAGTGGCTAACAGAAAGGTCTCACAATACTATGGACATAGCATATGTCAATAGTGCAGAAAAGGTAACTTTGAAACAGTGGTTCTCAAAGTGTGGTCTGCAACAGTCTTGCAGGTGGGCTAAAGTTCAGGGCTCACTGCCCCACTCCCCTCCTGGTAGCAGGGAGCCTGCGCTGACACTCTGTGTACTTCCACTTCCCCTCCCCTGCAGCTAGGGGAAAGGCAGCACAGGAAGCCGCTCGTCCGGAGGCTTCCCCTGTTGTTCCCATTGGCTGGAATTGTGGACAATGGGAGCAGTGGGTGATGGTCCCTGGGGCAGCAGGAGGCATAGAGCCAGGCAAGACTCCCCACCACCTCATGCCCAGACCCCACACTCTCATCCTCCTCACTCATTCCCCTCCCACTGAGACCCAAAACCCCCACTCCGTTCCTATCCTCCTTCCCTCCCAGGCCCCCATTCTGCTCCTGTACCCTACTTCTGGCCAGACCCTGCATTCCAATCCCCTCTTGCACCTATTTTGTCATCACGGGTTACTGGGTCATGACTTGTGGAAAGGTCCGTGTTGAGTGGGGTAGCTGTGGGCCAAAAAGTTTGAAAATCACTGCTCTAAAATATCCAAAAGGAATACAGTAATTACTTGTTTAACACATGCCTGCTTAGCACGTTTTCGCAATAGCATGATTTTTTTGGGGAACGTTTTCCGAATAACACGATCGTCTCTGAAATAAGACGAAAATAATCAAGTGGCAGACTGCTTCGCACGGCAGTATAAATTGGTGGAAACAGTGGTAATACGCATGAGCGAATGAATAGAGGTGGTCACAGCGCTTCTCCGCTCACTCACATTTTTATCTTTGTGTTTTAACAAACCGTGGCGACTTGTATTGCTAGTTATCTTGTGTTGCAAGATATCTAATGTTGATGTTGATGACCCAACACCAACAAAAAATTGACTTTGCCGTCACCACCTGAAATGCAACCCCCACCTTTTCCATTATTTTTAATAGGAAAATAGACCCCACATAGCATGTTTTCGCTTAGCACAAACATTTTCAGAAACGCATCTATAGTGTTAAATGAGGAATTACTGTATTGCAGTTCTCATCTCATTAAACCATATAGATATTGAGTGTCACCTGCTCAATACAAGACAAAAAAAAAAAGAAAAAAGTATGTTTCAAAATAAGACAGTTAGATAAAAGAGTCTTTAGCAGTTGAAAACAATCATTAGTAACACACTTTTTTTGGTATTGATCTTACCTCCAGAATCACCCCAGCGTACTAATGCAGAAAAACTAACCAAGATTTCAATAGGCTTCAGGCTGTCCACAAATAAATAATAGAGGACTCGATCATCAGTAAACTGCAGGTGGAAAAAGGCATTCATTTTTAATTTTTGTTGAATTAGTCTTTTACAATTTTTTATTTAAAGTTCAGACATTGTGATTCAATATGCAGTATGTAAAACAAGGAATTAATTGTTGCCAGTGCTTCAAGTTTCATCTGCCTATTAATATTAACCTTTCATTAGAGAGAATAAAGGAAAAATAGTTTCTTTAATGGAAAATATGCCTACATCTTAAGCACATCTTCCTCGTGTATCTTTAATTTAATTAAAGGTATTTACTTGCTAGTATTTAATAAGAGATCAACATAGTTATCAATATATTTGTAAAGGTATGAAACATCAAGGATATTATTCTACAGTTTTCCAACTCTAATTAAATTCCAACAAACTTAAAAGATACAGTATCATGAATATTGTTGACTTGTAACACAGCAAGTAGCATGATTTTTATTTTGCAAAAGTCATAAATATGGCAGCACTTTGTTTATTAACAACTTTAATGCATAACCACTAGAAACAGTAATGTGTACTGCACCACTCTTAGAAAATACTCTCATTTAAACTTCATTTCATTGCCTCTTTCATTTCTTCTTAAATTTGACTGTTTCTCATACCATAAATGTGAATACCACCAGTCTGATACTAAGGGTGTGTCTAGACTACAGGGTTTCTTCTGAAAAAGTGGCCTTTTTTCGAAAAAAACTTCCCCTGAGTCTAGACTGCTGCCGCCTTCTTTCAAAAGTAAATCGAAAGAACGCGGCAGTTTTTTCGACAGCGGAAAACTTAGTTTTACAAGGAATAACGCATTTTTTGAAAGTACTCTTTCAAAAAAAGGCACTATTTAATGCAAACTGCTTTTTCAAAAGAGAACATCCAGACTGCCTGGATGCTCTCTTTCGAAAAAGTGGCTTGCTTTTTCGAAAGTACTGGTTGTAGTCTAGATGCTCTTTTTCAAAAGAGGCTTTTTCGAAAGTATCTTTCGAAAGTATCTTTCGAAAAAGGCTATTGGTATGTGTTCAGATCAAGACTAGATGCCTTTCAGGAAGATATGCTTTATCCAAACACAAGTTATTGGGCCAATACAGGGGCAACTAGGTGAAATTTAATGGCCTATGATATATAGGATATCAGACTAAATGATGTAATGGTCCCTTCTGACCTTAACAAATCTAGAAATCTATGAAACTACAGTGTAAAAGTGTTATCCCACATGGCTGATATTTAATTTGCCAGATGATATGAATATTTCATTTACCTGTCTCTAATAAAATGTGATGGTGCCAGAGGAAAGGGTTCTAAAAATTATACTTTCCCATCCTAGCACACAGCTAGGATTGTGTTGATTACATTTTAGCAATAGAGCATATTTTCAGTTGTATGTAGGTGCAAACCCAGAGCATAAGTTAGTCAGAAAAACTGATCTACTATCTAATTATACTTTGTAACACTGAGCCTAATGACACTAATGTTATGCTGCAGTTACTGGATATAACCCATATAGATAA
This sequence comes from Apalone spinifera, assembly GCA_030068395.1. Classification (NCBI taxonomy): domain Eukaryota; kingdom Metazoa; phylum Chordata; order Testudines; family Trionychidae; genus Apalone; species Apalone spinifera. Next base: position 87,832,025 of record CM057847.1, read on the forward strand.
TCTCTGAGCACAGGAGTTTGTACTACGTCTATTCAAGACAAAGTTTAACTGCACAATAATTACAGGATATTAATGTACTAAATATGAAACTAAAGGAGCAATACATTATTCAGACGTGTTTAATCTTCCAGCTCCATGAATTAATTAGTTAAGCTACAGGTATCAAAAACATTTCTACAGTTTTACATTGTAATTGCAGTATATGTATAATGTAATTCCAGTCACTGGAATAGATTCTCAAGTACACCAGAGTAGCACTTAGCATACCTAAAGAGTCAAGGGATGGGAGAGGATATTTCTGCCCTCCTAATCTTGTGGCTCTCAGAGATTGAATCAGTCTGGGATGCATTTGAGAGACATTTCAAACAGCTGCCTCAAGGCAAATTTAAGACACCTTTGTCTTGCTGCTTAAATGGAGCTGAAGATCTGGCCCACTATATTCTACAATGTAACTTGAAATCTTTTTGCTACCTCCAACAACCAGCATTTGTTCAGACATTGCAAAATAGTAAACCATGGTAGCACTGTCATTTCAGATTTCAAAGGAAGGAAATATTGAAGTGTTAGCACAGTTGATTTTTAATAATGACCACTGACGTCCTAAGTATTTTCATTTATATTATTTATGCACTATTATTTTGTCTTCATGGGTTAGCACTAATGTTTAGGATTTATGAATTATCAAGATGTAGGCCTTTTCAATAAAAAGGTGAAATAAATAATGTGGTGCATGTATTTACCTTAAAATCTGCTTTCTGATAACTATAAGCATATGTATTTGGCTTGTGGAAAATATGCAGGTTCCTAAAAAGAAAACATGAGTGGAAAAATTATTTTTAGCATTACTAATGTTAGTACATTTTCTCTCATCTCATAAGATGATACTGCAACCATTTCTATCCTTATAAAATAGACTCAAAACTATTTCTTTAAAGTGTTTCAACATTTGGAACCTCATAAAAGATGAATATGTACAATTTATCTCCAGTGAAAGCTGCTGACATTGATTAGTACCTTTGTTGTAGATCTAAGTCTTTCTTACACAGGTCTGACAGCTAGTTTTATCTTTGGATTTGTAAATGGCAGCAAACCAAAATCAACTTAAAATTTTAACACCTGAAATCAGTATAATATATAAAAACAGAGGAATGAGGAATGAATGCCTTTATTCAATTTGTTAGCATTTCTGTGAAATTTACAGTTGTTGTAAGCTCACCAGAAAATGATTAAGAAACTGAATCAAACTGTGACCTCAGTTTGACCTAATTAATTCAACTGAGTTCTACTTTAACTGAGGACAGAATCTGAAACAGAGTTCAGGGTTTTATAGAAAAGAAGAGTTCAGATTATTCAAAGTCCCTATGGAGGCTATGATACATTCCTGACATACATTGATTCTACAACTGCTGATCTGCTTGCTCCTCCACCCTTAACATTCATGCCAATTTTTAACATGCATATCAAGTTCTCTTTATTTGACTTATGTTCACATTAGACAAACAAAGACATTCAACATCACCAACTGTCAGGATAAAAATCTTAGCCCAGCAGCTAAAATTTCTGTATAATAAAAGTCTTTAAGGGACAGTAGAGATAGACTGATGGATCGTTGTTTAAAAAAATAAGTTCTAAAAATAGGTAACTCTCTCTCATCCTTTCTAGAAATGAGAAAAAGGAACTGACAAGCTTGGCATATACATTTGTTACAGTGGTCTTCAAAAGGTTGACAGTAATTTACTCTGTGTTCAACTAACAATCCTTTAAAAATTGTTCATATTTCACTGTTGACTTTAAATGGAACTTTAACTAAATTACACCCTTTACAAATAGGAAACAGTGTTTGCAGAGTGGAACGGGGAAATCACTTGCCTTATGACTATGCTTCAGTAAAGGATTCTCTTACAGGATCTTATGGTATTCTTACTCCTGATCTGGAGCTTCCTAACATGACACAGGCAGACTTTCCCAAATTTTAAGTACTCAATAGGCTGCGTCTAGACTGGCATGATCTTGCGCCAGAGCTATGCAAATGAGGCTCAGCGTTGGAATATCGCCGAGCCTCATTTGCATAGCTAATCAGCCACCATTTTCGAGGAAGAGGCCTAAAAATAATCAGCATAACGGCTTTGCGCAAAAGGGTTTTTCTTGCACAAGACGGGGCAGTGTAGACAGCCCCGTCTTGCGCAAGAGCCTCTTCCGCAAGTAATCAACTCCATTACCTAAGCCTAGGCTTCTCAGGTAGTCGACTAGTCAACTACTCACTTACATCCCTACGTACCACTCTCACATACCATCTATGACAATAGCCACTGAGGTAAAGACCTTCCAGTCAGTTCCTAATGAGCGGAAAGTGAAGGTTACCCAAAGAAATATCAATCATAAAAATAAAATAATTGAAATATTAGTGAGGTTAAAAGACAAAAGCTTAAAAAAGCATAGAGAGAATCAGAACATCTAACAATAGGTTATTACGCATATTAAGAAGCATATTAAGCATATCAATAAATTCCGACTTCTGTAAAGATACCAAGCAAAAACTCAAAATGCAGCAAGAACTGAGCAGATGTACTCAATTAGGGTCATTTGTTTATATAAAATCAAACATTCAAAAATAAGGAATAATCTCCATTTTTCTTTCAAGGTATAAAACTCCTAGGATTGAAAAAAGTTAGGTTTCTCTACTTTGGATACAGAAGACTGAAGACATGTCTGCATTGGAACTGGAGATGTAAATTTGGACTGAATTTGCAACTAAGAATAGTAGGATAGCCACAGCTACATAAGTGGCAGGATAAACTAGTCTTGGATAAGACAGTGATTGGGGTGGCTAGCCCATACTGCTACCCAAACACCTGACTATTTTTAGCAGGCTAGTTGATCAGAGCTTATGTGGTTTTGTGTACACAAACCAGAAATTACATCTCAGTCTGCAGTATAGACATACCCTGAGATAGTGAAGTGTATTTAGAATGCTGAAGTAGGACATTAATAGTGTATAGGCCTTGAGCTAGCCCTCTGTACAGAGATGAATAAAGTAACTGATAAGGTCTATTTAAAAGTTTAGTTCAACTCCAAAAAGTCACTGTAAAAGGCACATTTATTGCATGGTTTTTGTCAGTCAATGATTTTATAAATTATATGTGCTAAATGTATGAGTTAAAACACAATTGTTTTAACTTCCAACCTTGGAAATATAACTCAACATCTACAGCCTGGTCTAAATTATAATAGTTCCACTTGTGAAATGAAATCAATCTACAATTTTTAAATTACAATTAAATATTAATAATTATATTATTATTATACAAGCTAAACTGATTTAAGCAGGTCCAATCATGTCCATCATATTATACAATACAGACAAGTCCTTAAGCTGAATTCTTGCCTTTTTCATCCATAATAAAGCTTCTGCATATTTTACTGATACCTGCACAATCCCCCCACCTGTACTCAATTTGCAAAGGTGTAAGAAACTAGGAATTTTACTGAAGATACACAAAGACTAATAGAACTCAGCTTGTCTTTGCTGAGCTGTGTTGATGCTGCAAGAGAACTAAAAGATTCCAACAATTTATTTTTGGTCCTAAAATTAAGCCAATATGACTCTGTATAAAACACAAGGAGCAGCTGCGTTAAGATGCAATTTTTACAAAGCCCTTTTTCATAGTACTTCACTTCTTTGATCTACATTTCAAGGAATATAAAACAAAACCTCTACTCCTTACTGAAAACATGTACAGAAGTCTTCAAAAGTGAACCATGTTTCCCGGGAAACAGGATTCCGATCTGACTCAATTTCTTCTGATTTATCCATCATTTGACTGTATATACCGGTGTCAACTACTTCTGATGTCGGAATCACATCAAAGCTTATATTTTCAATTAATTCATCTGCATGAATAAGAAATACACAAAAATGTCAACATGCTAACAATGTGCACATTAAAGAAATGTTTTTCTTCCACATATTTTGAAAATGAAAATACAACAAAATCAAGGAGAATAAACCAGAATAGCAAAAACAAATTTTAAAAAGCCATAGTTGACTGTAATTGAAATTTTCTAGCTTTTCCACCTCCATTCATCTATACATTTGAAATTGTACACCAACCCAGAACATATAACACTGGTCCTATGGTTAGACTCTCTGTAGTCCTCTGCATGTGACAGTGAACCCAAAGTCAGCTATAAAGTATAGAAGAGAAAAGCAGAAATGGTGAGATTTTTGATTAACTGAAGAGCAAAAACAACCATCCAGAGGACACTATGACATGAATTGTGTAAGTACTTAACTTTATTACTTTGCAGGAACAGGGCCTAATACTCCTATAATTCTCCTTTAGGAAAGTTGGACTTCCATAATCGGATTTATGATGAATATGGACATGGAAATTTTGTTTTGGCTAGCCATCAGAGATAAAAAATCCATGACAGAGTGAGTAATGTACACTCTATATCGAGGTGGGCAAATATTGGCCTGCAACCTGGATCTGATCCACTAGAGTTAGCCCGTAGTGGGTGACCAGTGCTATATTTACCTGCGCCTCCACAGGCATTTGCAGCTCCTGTTGGCCACAGATCACTGTTCCCGGCCACTGGGAGCTGCAGGACGTAGTGCCCCAATCCACACCATTTTCCATTAGCCAGGATCAGTGATTTGCGCCGGCCGATGGAAGCAGCAACTGCCGGCTCCTGTGGAGGTACAGGCAAACATAGCAGCAGCTGCCTGCCAGGAGCTATCCCTGGCAAATCGCTGCCATTTTAGTGCCCACCTCTGTTCTATATGGTATTTATTCTGCACCAAAAAGATAGTACTGTATTTACCTTAACCTAAATCACAGGAAGTGGGTCAATTTATACATTGCAAGAGCAGCCTGAATAAGCTAATAGTATTGTTTCCATGATTGATTTCTAGATAGAGGAATATACTAATCCCGGGAATGCCAAATTGGTATCTTTCACAATGACATTAACAGGCTATTTAAAAAGAAGTTGTGTTTACAGGTTATATTTTCTACACCCTGCTCTATAAGAGCTATATAAATTATTGTCTGAGATATTTAACCCAGTTTGAAGACAGGCTTCTGTGCTGCACTATTGCTGTGAGTTACTGTAAACCAGACAGTTTAATTCAGATACGAACAAACTACTAATTTTATTTCCTCATCCACAATGTTTGCTAAAGAAAAAGAGGTGAAGAAATATCAAAATGGGTATAACAAATGGACAAATCTAATTAAAATTCTTTATTTAGGTGAAAATATGTCTTCTGTAATATTGCCATAATCAGTGAAACATATGGTGATCTGCTGGGAAAATGATGGTTTGGTAAGATAAAGCTGATTGTGGGTTGTTCTATCTTATGCAACCAATCAGTGCAGGAGCTGGAAGATAATACAAGGAAACTTTGGAAAACTTGCATAAGGGCTAGGAAACTAGACTTTCCCTCTGTGATTTCTTCCATAAGAGCGTGGAATAATCAGGTAGCATGAAGCAAAAAAGAAATGATGGAGGGCAGGGTCACATGTGCCTCCATGCTATTTTCTTGATCCAGGTTATCCTTTGCTTCTTTTGAATATGGCACTGAGTGATAGATTGTATTTCCCTGGTGATCACTGCCTCCTACAGCCCAGACATAGAAGAGGTCTTTCAGGGTGCATCTACAAGGTACCCAAAACTCAAAATAAGCTATGCAATTTGTGTTATGCAAATTGCATAGCTTATTTTGAGTCTATTTTGAAATAGCTTATTTCATCATTTGGCACTGTCTATACAGTGCCAAATTTCAAAATACAGCGCTATTTTGAGCCATCCCTTACTCCTCGTACAATGAGGTTTTTACAGGGATGGCGAAATAGCACATCTGCTATGTTTTGAAATAACTTTGCTGCGTAGACATAGCCTTACGGAGCAGTGGGACTCCACTCAGAAGTTAATACACCTCTAGCTGTCATTAATGCCTAAACAAATGTGTGGAAAAGTTGTGTTTCACTCTGCACCCAGTGGAGGGAAAACTGAATAAAATGTGAACTAAATGTCTTAATCTTCCCCTTTTGTATGGAGTGATGAAGATGAAGAAAACACAAATGAACTGTTCCTCCCAACCTAGGTAGTCAGATCTAGTTGTCATCGTAACTTGTTGGTCTCTAATCTAAGGGCACATTTTGCTTACATATTGATTTATTCAGATGTACATATGAAAACAAAGATGTCTATCCAAGCTCTAGAGGGCCCACAAAAAATTAAATTAAATTTAAAATGTGCTAGTCAGTAACTTATTATCTATTGATTATTTTGTGCACAGACATGTAAGCACTAGGTGACATCAACTGCAAAACCTTGTTGATAGCATAATTATTTCATATCTAGAATAAACATAAGTGCAATATTTCAGAAAAGTGTTCAAATGGATGTTCAATATAAAGCACCATTTTATGTACAACTACTAGCACAGAAAAGAAATTTCACTATTATCTGTAAATATCATATAGCTAATTCATGAATCAGGTCAAAATGAAAGTCCTACTTGAATTTCAAATATATAGTGTGCTGTGACTGGCTGTAATAATAAAATCAATAAAGGCATAAGACGAGCATACTGTAAGTCAAAACTTTGTAGGCAGCACGCAGAGTAAAGACAAAGGTGACAACATCAAGCACTCTGAAAAACAAAATTTGTTTAGAAAGGCTCAAACATTCAAACTGAGAAGTAAAAGTAAAACACAAACTGTAAATAAAGAATTTAGTCATGGAAGGAAAACAGATCAAGTTATAGAGCAAAACAGCAAAAATAAAGTTAAAAAATGAAAGAAAGACTGATAAAGATTAACTTTCTGTATTACAATGTACTGCACACATGGTAAGACATATTCAGACTCTTTGACAACACTACAAGAACTGAAAATAAAATAAAAAGGAGACAGGACCAAATTTTCAAGAGCTCAGGAGTTAATAGCTCCCACTGATTTAAAAAAGAACTGTAGGATGCTTAGAACTTTTGAAAATGTGGTCACTTTATTTATCTGCCTAAATGGGAGTTGAAATCTTTTGAAAATGTGACTAAATCTGGACCTTAGTCTATTGGTGGCTATCTGCAATGTCAGGTTTTTTCAAAGAAACTGAGGTTTAACCTCTCTAATTCAAGACTCTGGTCTGGGAACGTGGCTGTAGCTCCCGGATTTGTTGTCCATTTCACAGCTTCATGCTGGAGCTGTGAAATTGACAAGACCAACAACACCCATTCCAAGTAATGCAGTTTCACCGAATAGACAATGTCACCGAATTATGCCAACATAAGCACTATGACTCTTGGGAAGATGCAGTATCATCAGTGTAGAAGGACACTTACACTGGTGGGACAAGGGTGTAGTGTGTACACTGACATAATTAGATTGTCGTAAACTGGCTTATATCAATCTAATTATAAAGTGTAGATCAAACTTCAGTTGGGTGCTTAACATGTTTTTGTTTCTCCTAGTTATGTGAAGATATTTTGTAGTGTCCTAGTACATGGAAAATGGGGAAATCTGCAGTATAAATAAAATATAGTAAAACTGTTATTTAAAGTATTTGATAATTATTTTGGTGGCAAGATAAATTTAGAACAAATCTGTATGTATGATTGGTGGGCCCCAAATTGTGAATTTATAATAGAAATCATAGCTATCATCAGCAGGACACAATAACAGATATCTACTACATCATTTATAGACTGCTAAGAAAATGGTTGCACCTCAAAAACGTTCTCAAACTTTTTGGCCCATGGATCATCTGGCTCAATGCAAACCTTTCCATGGACCAACAGTTACTAATGGAAACTCACTGTTAATTACATAATTACTCGCAAGCCATTTTGCTAGTGCTGCAGCTAGGGAGAATGGTTTAATTTAAATTATTAAACAGATTAAAGTGTTTTAACGCTCTTAAAATAGTTATCAAATTTCATTTTAAATAAAATAAATTTATTATTAATAAATTATTAATAAAATAAATTATTAATTTATGTCCAACAAAAAGGTTTCAACGTTTTCTTTATTTATGGCATGGGTGGGGAACCTCATAAGTGGGAAGCCAACTCCAAAAACCCTCAAGTGAGAAACATCACTCCTCTGGTACTCCAGCCCCACAGGGAGAGGGAAAGGGACAGGGCTGCACATAGGTCAGATTTACTTTTCTGGGGTTGCGGAATTAGTGGTTTTTGAGGACCCCCCTTAGGCTCTGAGGGACAAAAATGAGGAATTCAGTGTGTAGGACAGGGCTGCCAGTGACTGGGATAGGGATGGGAGTACAGAATCCGGGTAGGAGATGGGATTGATGATGGGGTGCAGGTGCAGGTGCAAGGTCTGGGAGGGAGGGAGGATGCAGAATGTGGCCAGGAGAAAGGGTGCAGGAGCAAGGAAGGGTGTAAGAGCAAGGTGAGGGTGCAGGGTCTTGGTGGGGAGAGGGGAGGTGAGTGAGGGGGATTGGGATGTGGGGGTCTGGGCATAAGGCCCTCGTAGCTCCCATTGGCCTGCCAACAAGAGCAGAGGGGAAAGCCTCTGGACTGCACGTCACTGTGCTGCCATTCCCCAGCATGGTGGGAAGCAAAGGAGCTCAGCTCCCCTGCCCCCACGCAGTGGGGAGCCCACTGAAATTCCCCAGCACAGTCATAGGGCTGCACCACTTCCTTATATGGTGCACCCCAACTTCACATCTCTCAGACTTGGGTTTCTCTGCATGCTTTGGTTCCAGGTACTTTCGAGGCTGCGTTACTGCTGCAGACACAAAGGGGATGAGGACTTTACAGGGCTGGAGGAGGCACCTCCACGATCACGTTTCCCAACATAGCACTCCGTCCTCTAGGGGAGCCCCTAAGGGACTATCCTTTGCCTTCCCACGGGCACCCACTCCTCCCCAGATACCAGTGTTGCCTGCTCACTCCCCAAGTACCCTTAAACTGCAACTAAAAGTGCCACCAAAGAGCAGAGGGACAGCTCAGCTCCCTGTAGCTCCCCAGTCTTCCCTGGGGCCTGTGCCCCACTGTTCCAGGGACCGGGGAAAAGGGGGTTCTTGGACACGGGTAACATTAAAAGCCCAGCAGTGCGTTACCTGCAGATGCCCGGCACACAAAGCAGCAGGTGGCCAGCAGAGCCACCCAGCAGGGGAGCAGCAAGCACCTGGGCACTGCCCTCCTCATCCTCTCGTAGGGCAAGTGCAACAACGAAAGGGTGCGGGGGAAGGGGTCTGAAGAAAGCCCTGACCTTCCCCACCAGATCAGCTCACAGAGAGAGGCAGAACAAGCAACTCTGCCTCTCTCCATGAGCCGGTCTGGCAGGGAAGGTTGGGGCTTTCTTCATCCTCCCCTCAACCATCTAAGCCAGAAGCCAGAGCTGGTGCTCTAACCTTGTGGCTGTGCAGTGACTGCAAGGTTGCAGTGGCAGCACGGGCTCCCCGCTGTGTGGGGGAGGAGTGGGAGGGCTGAGCTCAAGCCATGGCCTGCTCTTTGAGAATCACTGCCTTAATGCTATTAGATATAGAAATCATGTAAAAATATAACCCAACTATATAAAAAGCCAGAAAACTACATACTTGCAAGCAAAGAACGTAGGATTATATTATTCCCTAGAACATGGATGAAAAAATTATTTTCAGTTCCAGGTACCTGTTTTCCCTTTCTCAAAGATTTCTCAGCCTATTAGACAACATGGCATAAATGAGTATTTTAAATCAATCTAATCTATCTGAGATTTGTGCATCTGTCTGGAGTCTGTCTATTTGTCTGTTTGTTCAAGAACTTTTCCTAAATGGTCAGAGTTAGGACCACCAAATTTGGTATGGAGCTTCCTCTTATCCTGCCTTAAAGCGAGGTCAGGGTTTGGTTGTTCCAGGAAAATGGGAAGTGCCTGGAATGGGATTGGTTCCCATAACATAGAAAGGGTGGGGGCTCATCAGAGGGACAGCTATATTGGAGAGTGACCATGGGAGGTGATCACACTAACAAGAGAGTACCCAGCTAGGGCCAGGGATCTCTACCCGTTCGGCAACCAGACTGGGTAAATAGCCCCCCCTTCTCCAAACAGTGACAGAAAGGGGAGAGAACACCCACACTGGCCCCACTGCCATGGCCACTCCCTAGGACCACCTCCAAGGCTGAGCAGCTCAGCACAGCCACTCCACAGGAGACACCAGGGCTGACTCCTGGAGTCCTGCTCTTCTGGACCAGCTGGAGGGTGGGGGCTGCTAAGCTCTGCCCTTCCCCCACCCCCTGCCCCTGGATGAGCTGGAGGGTAGGTGGGGCAGTTGGAGGCTGGAACCAGCCCTTGAATCCCCATGCCTCTCTTCCGGACCAATTGGGGGGTAGGAGGAGCAGCTGGAGGTCAGGGCTGGCCTGTGGAGTCCCCCCACCCCAGACAAGCAGGAGGTGGGGGGCAGCTGGATTCTGGGGCCAGCCCTCTGCTGCATGGTGGGGGGCGGGGGGGCAGTTGGAAGCCAGGGCTAGCTCCTGGGCCCCAGCCCTCCCTGCCGGTGCAGCTGGAGGCCAGGATGGAGCAGCTGGTGGTCAGGGCCAGCCCCTGCCCTCCCGCCAGTCCAGCACAAAGCCAGGGGGCAGCTGGAAGCTGGGGCCAGTCTGTAGAGCCCTGACTCCCCCCCAGGAGGAGATGCCATCTGGGGAGTATAGCCTTAGACCCCAAGGAAAAGCTGCCGGTTAGGGAACATAGCCGCCAGCTAAGGAGTGCAGCCCTAGTATTCCCAGGAGGAACCACTGCCAGAGCATTACCACCCTCATTGCCACAAATGGCCTCGGTAAGCCCCTCCGCACCCAACTTCTCAGCCCCTTGCCCTGAAATATGCATCTTTCACCCTCTGCCCTAAGTCCCCCACACTTCCCAACCCCCTGCTGTAAGCCACCATGCCCTGTCCTGGGCCCTTCCTCACCCCTGAACCCTCACTGCAGCTCCCCCACACCAACACCCTGCCCTGAGCCCCTACTTACACCCAAACCCTCACTCCTGCACCCCCATACCCTAAGCCCCCTGCCCTGCGCCACTCCTCATTTCAATCCCTTACTACAGCCCTCCACGCACACCAAACCCTGCCCTGTGCCCCTGTTCATTCCTGAGCCCTCACTCCAGCCTTCCCACAGTAGCCCCCTGCCCTGAGCCCCCAAACCTCCCAGGCTCCTGCCCTGACTCTTGTGCCTCCAGTACCTACCCTGAGCCCCCCTCACCCAACCCCATGCCCCAAGTCCCCATTTCCTGTCCTGATTTCTACATCCCCACCCCCTACGGTGAGCCCCCACACACCCCCACCCTGACTCTGGCACTCCCTCAACTGCTGCCCTGAACTCCCCGCACACACCTCCCAAACCCTGCCCTGACTTCTTCACCTTCCACACTGTGCCCAATTCCTGCATCTCTGCCCACCCTCCCCAAAATAAGAGTTAAGGACCTGAGAAATGCCAGGTTTATCTGCTAGTCATAATTAAAAGCCTGCCATGAGGTGAGCAAAGGGATTATATGAGGATACACATGCTTTCCTACTCAGAAAGAGACAATATTCCTAATTGCATAGTATTTTCATTATGCTACAAACATTAGATAGTGTTGCAGTTCTAATGATATCCAGATTAGTTAATTTCACCTTCATTTTAATATTGACCCTTTGTTCAGTTGGAGGCCTTTTTATACTTTTCACACAAATGGAAAATCTACTTGATAATGCATTATTTTAATATAGCCTATATTTATTTACAGGAACTCTTATTAAATAAGAACTCTATTTTTATTTTCAGATTATATTCATGTATGGTCCCCTGCTTGAGTAAGTAACAGTTTTCTGTGAGATAGCAGACAAGGTAAATAATATGATATTTCCTATTGCACTAAATAAAAAATTAGAATAATGAGTTTTCAAGTTAAGCTCCACTGGCAATCAGTAACCAAACAAAAGCATTACAGCATGAGACTATAACTGTTATATGGTAGCAACTGGGTAGATAACGCTTGTGCATGTATGTGTATGTACACTTTACAAATCAAAGAAATGTAACCTTGTTTATGTTTACTATTAGCATAAACAAGTGACTTGGGTAGGAATGGCATCCCTAGCCTCGGTTTGTCAGGAACTGGAAATGAATGACGGGAGAGGGATCACTTGATGATTACTGTTTCTGTTCATTCCCTCTGGGGCATCTGGCATTGGCCACTGCTGGAAGACAGGATACTGGGCTAGATGGACCTTTGGTCTGACCCAGTATGGCCATTCTTATGTGCATATGTTCTTATGACTTTCTTCAACCCTGGGGCAATTTTATCTAAGATTCCAGAAGATGTACTAGCTTTCTCCAGAAAGATTTCAATGACATTTGCTGAGACATGCCTACCAGGCATAAAACAAATTTAAATCTATCTATATTTTATGGGTTTAGCTATCTGGAAAAATTCTGGACTCCACTGAAGTTATCACAGTTTCATTTACAATTTCAGTGTCTTCTATGTGATAATAATGGGCCTGATTCTGTTTCTATTAAAATCTGTGGCAGTTTGAAATTTCTTGCTGGCTACAGAGGATCAGACAGAGAGATCCATGTCATTAGAATCATTTGAAAATTCATTGTAAAGAAAAATTAAATCACATTAACTAGAATTTTTCAGGGTCCAAAGGGGGACAAAATGAACTGAAGAAAAAAAAGAATAATGAAATGTAGAGTAATATCTTAGGTTTAATAATCAACATTTCTAATATATATAATGGACACTAATAAAAACAGATAGCACCATAGACAGATAACTCCATAGACAACTTTCAATTTAAAATAAAATGATGGTAAAAATACTTTTGTAATAAGCGTTCACTAGATTAGGAACAGACTTCACTCCCTAGAGAACTGGAATCTTTATTTACATTTATTGGCAAAACAAGGAGAGAAATGGGAGAATGGCCTCTATGCACAAAAAGTTAGACACCCAGAAAGTCACATGAATAACACTGAGGGTGT
>CM057847.1:87852048-87865859 GCA_030068395.1 Apalone spinifera
GGGAAGGTGTGGAAGAAGAAGCGGGAGGGAGAGAAGGAGTGGGAGGAGGAGCGGTAGCTGGGGAGGCAGTAGGGGCTGCAGTGGCAGGAGGCAGCAAGCTCTGCACCAGGTTCTGCAGGTGCTCACAGATGGCACGGCCCTAGGCAAGCTACTCCCACCAGAGCTGCAGGTTTTCCTGCACCCAGTGATCGAGGGTGCAGGGCTCGCAGTGCCCCCAGGTGCTCCTGTTGGTACCCCTCCACTGCACAGGTAGGCCTGTGGAGTCCTCTGGTGCGGGAGGATATCCTGGGTGGTGTGGTGCACCCTGCACTCACAGTTGGTGCGGCTGTGGAGAAAGAAGAGAAGTGGTCAGTTCTCCCTGGGGACACAGGAGGTGAAGCCCAGCCCCACTCTGCAGGGCGAGGACGACAGGTCTCCGCACCATCAGAGCCGATGTGCTTGCACAGAGGCCATGTTCAGGATGTCCTGCTATCCCCGGGAGTGGGAGCTGCCCCTGTGCTGTAGATAGTCTGGGGGCGGGGAGATGTCCCCTGCCTCTGTGTAGAGGGGGCTTGTGGAGGGAGGGCGTCCTACTGTGTCCCATTCTGGGGTCAGGAGCATGTAATATAACTTGACACACGTGTGTGCCTAACAGGCCAAGGCCCCTGTGTGGCAGCCAGCTGGGGCCACTTGCCCGGGGTGGCACAGCACGTGCTCACATGTGTACAGGTTGCTGTGTGATCAGTGGTCAGCAAGGCCTGGGCGCGCACTCCCTTCCCCCCACCCATAAGGGGACAGTGAAAGCACTCACATGTTGTTGCCTCCCTGAATGATCCGGTGACAGGTCCACTGGGATGGCTTGGGGGTCCTGGCTGCATGGCACGCTCCCTCCGGGCTTCTGTGGCTCCTGGTACTCCTCCTACTCCTCCTCTGTGCCCTGGTCAGAGCCCTCTGCCCCAGGGTCGATGACCACCGGAGGGACACAGACCTTCCAGCCCCCCAGGATGTGGTCCTTAATCTTCATCCGAACCTGCTCCTGGGTTCAGATGTGGCCTTTGGTGGCCAGGCTGGCAGCCATCCTGCCGTAGTTGGCCGTGTTCCTCCGTCTAGTGCTGAGATCATGGACATTGGAGGCATCCCCCCAAACCTCAATCAGGCTCATGATCTCTGAACTCGACCAGGAAGGCGCACGCCTTCTCCGGCCCCTGGCAGGCTCCTGGGAGCTGGGCTACTGGGCCTGGGGAGCAGTGGAGGGCTGGCTGGCACTGGTTGCCTGGCTCATGCTGGGGCAGCAAATACTGGCTCTGTGCTGACAGGCCTGAAGCTGGCACAGACACTGTGGCCAGACTCTACCCCTTTAAAAGACTCCGGGAGGGGAGAGGGGAAGAGGAGTTTTCCTGGTTGGGGCCAGAGTGGCAGCAGGGCACCCTGGGAAGGCTGGTGGTCCCCTATTTCGAAATAGCCCGTATTCTGCGTTTATACTGCACTTATTTTGAAATAGCAATTTCGAAATAGGCGCTATTCCTCGTGGAATGAGGTTTACCAAGTTCGAAATAAGCTGTGTAGACATACCCACACACTCATTTGAAAAGTAACACTTCTTGCAATGAAAGCCCTCATTTAGTCTTGCTTTTCACTTTTTTTCTAAATTAAAACAACATTCATAATGATCAGTGAAAGATAAAAGCAGCATAGTATATAAATGTTTTAGAAGTATTTATTTTTCAAAATATTTATGTAAATTAATTATAACGACTCTTAAGACTGCAGTGTAAAATCCTTTAAAATTATATTTCCAGTTCTTTGAAATCTCTCACTATGTCTTGTTCTCAATGATGTCAATAATATTTTTGCTTTCAATTTCAGTAAAAGATTGAAATCTAAAGTCATATGAAATTAATGAAAGAATGAACATGTTCTATTTTCATCACAAACAAATGGATTTACCTTTAGTCAAGCCTTCTGTGTTATACTGTTGAATGAAGGAAGTCTCCTATATGGGGAAAAATAAAATCTGGTCATAACAATCTTGGCTACATAGATATTGCTGAAAAGTACATTTAAAATTAAATAAAAAATAGATTGTCATCTATCTATTAATGTACAATTAGACAATCACTTATGGAAAAATTAGGCTATTTAGCAGGTATGCTACCTCTATGTATTACATCAAGTACACACAACACAGTTCAAACATGTAGCCCTTTCTTGGTCTAAAGGGAGTTGCACTTCAGTAGGAATGCTAAGATCTCATTCTTACTGATTAAACTTTGCCTTTCTAATATTTATTTATGTATAGTTTTATAACAGCTTCAGCACAGATAGGCATATTTCTCAAAATATGGAAAACAAATGCTCCTAATATAACAAAGTCTTAATAGTACCCTAACTGCAATAACGAACATTAATAGTACGATATAACTTTAGGCTCATTAATGTCAAAAGGCTATATTTCATAATGTAAAAACCAAAAATTAAATGCAAGCCATGTCATAGTGAAGCTGTAAAATAATAAAGATGCCATAGTCTACATTATAGTTTTACTGTTACCAAAATTTTAACAAATACGTATTGGAAGAAAGTCTTGTTCAGAAGATACAGTATAGAGAAACAGGTTGCTGATTCTACAACCACGTAAAACAGAAGAAAAAGTCAAGCTATTTGGCTAAAAAGGCTGAAAAATATGCTATGTGGCTGTTGTACATACACACACAGAGATACATAAATTATGGAATAAATAATTTTATTTCTGTAATAATGGCATATGCTGTGGAACCATGAAATAAATTGTTTTCCATATACTTAGACACTTCATTTGTACTTTCTCCGGGTATTTTACTTTCAACAAAATTATTTCTAACATTACAAACTTCCAAGCTACTTCCAGCTCCATGTCAATAAAACTTCTATGCCAATCCTCATTGTGTGTTTTCTCATATGTCACATTACACATTCTTATTACCAGGGCTTGACAAGCGGCGGCAAGCGCCGCTCGCCAGCCGTGCGGTTTGGCACGCTGCGTATGCGCAGACTGTGCTGCGCATTCGCTGATCGCGCTGCAGCGTTGTGCCGGGCTAAAATCTACTCGCCACGGGCAACTAGATTGCCCTAATTGTTGAGCCCTGCTTATTACTAAATATAGATTGTATGGATACATAAGTAGATGTATATGACTCCTTACTTTCATCTGTTAGAACAATGAGTTACACTCGTAATTTCACATAAGTATCAGTACAAAGTATATACAACCTCATCCATTTAAAGTGTTGTGTGCATATACCATATGTTGGAGGAAACTTCACCTATAAAAGCCAGGCTCCCTTTTTTATTGTGATTCCAGATGTGCAGTTCTGCACACAGCAAAACAATTATTTTAATAGCTTCAGAGGGGTAGCCGAGTTAGTCTGTAACAGGAAAAACTTTAAAAAAACAACAGATAGTCTAGTAGCACCTTAAAGACTAACACCACATGCAGATGTTATCATGATGAGCTTTTCTGAGCTCAACCTCTTTCTTCAGATGACAGAAATTATTTTAAAATATTTTAGAAACACCTACAATTAATTAAAATGGCTTTTCTAAAAAAAAATCATGATGTTGTTACTTAAAAGGTCAGCCTTCCAGGGATAGAAAAGAGTTCTTTATTCATTTGTAATGGAGAGATTTGGGATATTTGAAACTTAGAACTAATACTATCCTAGACCTCGATATTGCTTGTCTTGGACTTCAGAGCAGTGCAATTTTGGAAGATTCCACATTTGAGGGGTAAGAAAAAAAGTTTGTTTGTTGGATTGCCTGTTTCAAAACATCAAGTGTTTGAATCTGGTCAGAGGTTTGGAATATTAGAGTCTCCCACAGAAATTAATTAATAGCAGAACGCTGGTGTGACAGAGATGTATGTTACCTATCTCCTAAGTTCCCATTAAGCTGTTCAGCTTCCATTACGCCCTGAGCAGGGTCTCAGGGCTGCAGCAGGAAGTAGCCTGAGCAGCAGGTCTGACTACTAGGCAGAGCCCTCAGATACCTCTGCCCCAGACCTTGAGTCCTCTCTCCCACTCAGATTCTCTTAGCCCCACCCCATGGTGCACATAACAAAATTCATTCTGCTAAGGGGAAAATAGAGGGAACACTGCCTATCACATGGATGGGCAATTTATTATGTGTTTATGAAATATACATGCAAACAGACATGTATGTACACATACACACATTCTGCCAAACTGCTTTTGAAAATTCTTGGAGTATCAAAGTGGAAGCAAACACCTTCTGCAGCCAGGCAATATAAGCATCATATCTGGCACAGGCACATCACCAAGCCATTGCTCTTGTTAAGGCTTGTAAAATAGATGCACGCCTTTAGCACAGTTTTTGTGGCATGTTAGGCAAGTGCCAGATGGGGCTTTGCAATGGCCACACATCTGCATAGGTGCAGGAAGTAGAAGTGCTTGTTGCAGGACTCTTAGATTTTGAGCCCTGCTAACCTGAGCTCAGGTCCCAGCCACGCTGCTGCCAGAGTCTTGGATACCAGCCCTGGGTCCTGGCTGCCAGCAGCTCCACAAAAGTCTTGGGGGGGCTCTGTTACATGCCTTGGGGAGCCAGCCACTGACTGCGATCCCTGTGCCTGGGGCTGCACTGCTGCCCGCAGTTGTGGCCCCAGCCTGGGGTGCTTAGGAATGCAGACAGAGTAAAGGGGGATGCAGTTCAGGACCCCACTCTAAAAACTGGGTGTCCCAGCATCACTGTAGGTTTACTCCATTCAATCAAAGCCCCATGTTGGGGGATGCAGAGACAATGACATAATGAAGTCCATTACAGTTGAATATGATACAACTTCTGAATTAACATTGCAACAGATATAATGAAAGGAGTTTTATGGAAAAACAAGTCTATAAACAATCTATGGGGGAAGTTACTTCACTGGCTTGAACTATCATAGCTCCATTGACATGAAGCTGAGGAACTGCCCTTTGATAATGTGCAATATTGAATAATGAAGCTCTCTGTCCTCAGAATGCCCAGAGAATGGCAACCACACATAAAATACATCTATTTAAATAAATTAATTTAATATTCATTAGTGATTTTTTTGGTAAAATCAAAAGGCATATTGAAGAGGAGTCACAAATCATATATACTGCAACATTAATTTAAACTGAGCACTCAAGGAAGAAGGGTCAGTTCTATTTTCTGACATTGTTATTTCCCTGTAGCATTTCTGCCAGACAGCAAGAATGAAAATTTATTAAAAAATAGATATTGGGAATAAGCAACAGAATAAACAACCATAGTTGCTGTAAATATAAGGTATTCATTGCCTGATAAATTATAGAAAATCCAGAGAATTCTGAAGTGAAATTCAGACAAATATTTCACGTTACTAATTTTCTCCACTACAGTTGTAACAGCTAATGTTGAAGATCATTGCATGAGTGTTTATCTGAGGGAGCAGTATTTGAGGCGGTGAAGATCAGAAGGGGAAAGAATATGGCTATTTTAAAAAACCAATCACACAGGGCAAAACAATTAAAAAGTTGTAACATACCATATCTTCTTTATCCAATCCTTCTCCTATATTTCACATCCCCAAAATAAATGAAAAAATTAAAAAAAATAGAGCTCCAAAAGAAAAGATAAAGCCCCAAAAATTTGTCTTTATAAAATCTAATACAAAGTTCATAGCACCAATTCCAATAAAACTACCTGCACTATATAAGACCCTAGATCAGGGATTATAGATATGTATGTATATGCATATATAAAGTCTTCACTGACTTGATTATGACTAATTGCTGCTTATAGATTTTGTGCCCCCAAAGCTTAACAACAAAAATTTGCAATTGCCCGAATATATAGTATGTTTATGTATTCTGAAGCATATATCAAGTGCAAATATTTTGCAAGGTATTCCCAGAGCCAGACTATGTGAAACACAAAGCCCTCAGGCGCCATCATTCTCTTGGGGACCTAGAAATGTCAGAGCTAATCTGTTTTCATTTTAAAAAATGAGTACATTCCCAGCCTTTTTCTTTGGGGGGAAAAAGAGGGGAAAAAAGTAAATATAATTAGGGTTAGGAATTTGGATTTTTCTTAAAGATCTTTACATTTTCCGTCTCTGCAACAGTCACCTCAAGCTAGTCTTTTGGCTTCATGAAACACTTGGTCACAGGTCCCTTGATCTATGAGAAAACCCCAGAGAAACTTGTGGGTGTGACAAACATTGCTGCCCAAGTTATTGTTGCTACAAACTCACTCCCAAATGGCTACTTTATAGGGTTGCCAGGTGTCTGTTTTTTTCCCCTAACTGTCCGTTATTCGGGTCCCGCGTCTGGTAAAAAAAACCCAGAAAATAGACAGACATGTGAAATGTCCGGTATCGTCTGTTTCCCTTGGACGGAAGCCGGCGGGGATAATTTTCCCCTGCCACGTCTGGCGGGGGCGGGGGAGTGAGGAGCACGGGGCCATTTAAAGGCGCAGCACTTTTTTTTTTGCTCAACAACTTTGGTCTCCCCCACCCCCTTTTTTTCCTCAACAGAATTTTTTCTGTTTTTGGGGGGGGAGGAGTTCGGTATTTTTTGTTAAATCATCTGTCAACCCTACTTTCAAATGTGATGCTTTCTCTACAGAACAGCTAAGGGAGCGGCTAGCCAAAAGAAGAGGCAGCTTAGTAGTGTAAGGTGGAGTCAGCAGCAACAGAGGTCAGGTTCAATATGTAGGCTTCTTCTTCACAAAATTAACCTTCTTAAGGTCTCATCCAGTAAATTAAACTTCATTCCAGCAAGGGAGAGTAGGGGGGCACTCTGCCATTTTGGGAGAGTAGGGGGGCACCAGCCATGTTTTCCAGGACATGGCTTGCTTTTCTTCCTGTTCCTCTGACTATCAGGGAGAGAGGGGAAAGTACTTGGACTCTGTGCATGCTTCTCACTCCTGGCTGATAAAGGAAGGGAGAAGAACAATAATTCACATCCTTTCACCCCTGGCATCTCTAGGTGGCAATAATTCCCCCCTGACAAGCACTGAGTTCACCAAAAGAAAAGAAAGCTTTTAGTAAAAGAGAAAAGGAATCCAGCATTAATTTGGGAAAACACCACTGCTCTGATTCAAAAGCACAAAGCCATAAGCAATCACCCGCCCCATAATACTTTAGGCAGTGCGTTTTGCCTTAATTTCACACCTGGCAGAAAGTCAGATGGACAAATGTCTCTTTATCACACCACTCCCCTTTTCCTTCACTGCATCCCATCCACTATTAGTTATCCTTAGTAAGCATTCTGAAGTGCATTCACATAGGGCCACTTCCCACCCCTGCAAATGGAGTGGGGGCACCAAGCAATGCCTCAACTGCTGCTATTGCCTCTGCAACTGACTCACTGCTGGTGCTGCTCTCTCTACTACTGCTGACCATTCACTACCACCACGCTACCACATCAGGTCAAAGGTGTAGCCTCTAGACCTGCTCATCAATGATTTCAGCTGTAGTAACCACCGGACAGAAACAAAAACACCCAACTAAGTCTAATTAGCTTTGTCTTTTAGAGAGAGGAGGGACAAATGGTGCCTAATGCTTGGTCTACACTAGCAACTTATGTCAGTGTAACTACATGGCTCTGGGGTGTGGCACCTAAAACCCAGTGTAGACAACACTATGTCAATGGGGGGGGGGGGGTTGTATCATCAACATAGCTATGACCTCTTGAAGAGGAATGCTTTTCCTGTCAGTGTAGGTAGAATCATAGAATACTAGGACTGGAAGGGACCTCAAGGGGTCATCGAGTCCAGTCCCCTGCCCTCATGGCAGGACCCAGTACTGTCTAGACCATCCCTGATAGACATTTATCTAACCTGCTCTTAAATATCTCCACAGATGAAGATTCGACAACCTACCTAGGTAATTTATTCCAGTGTTTAACCACCCTGACAGTTAGGAAGTTTTTTCTAATGTCCAACTTAAACCTCTCTTGCTGTAGTTTAAGCCCATGCTTCTTGTTCTATTCTCAGAGGCCAGGAAGAACAAGTTTTCTCCTTCCTCCTTGTGACACGCTTTTAGATACCTGAAAACTGCTATCATGTCCCCTCTCAATCTTCTCTTTTCCAAACTAAACAGGCCCAATTCTTTCAGTCTTCCTTCATAGGTTATGTTCTCTAGACCTTTAATCATTCTTGTTGCTCTTCTCTGGACCTTCTCCAATTTCTCCACATCTTTTTTGAAATGTGGTGCCCAGAACTGGACACAATATTCCAACTGAGGCCTAATCAGCACAGAGTAGAGCGGAAGAATGACTTCTCGTGTCTTGCTCACAACACACCTGTTAATGCATCCTAGAATCATGTTTGCTTTCTTTGCAACAGTGTCACACTGCTGACTCATATTTAGCTTATGGTCCACTATAAGCCCTAGATTCCTTTCTGCCGTACTCCTTCCTAGACAGTTGCTTTCTATTCTGTATGTGTGAAACTGATTGTTCCTTCCTAAGAGGAGCACTTTGCATTTGTCCTTATTAAACTTCATCCTGTTCACCTCAGACCATTTCTCCATTTTGTCCAGATCATTTTGAATTATGACCCTATCCTCCAAAGCAGTTGCAACCCCTCCTAGCTTGATATCGTCTGCAAACTTAACAAGCGTACTCTCTATGCCGATATCTAAATTATTGATGAAGATATTGAACAGAACTGGTCCCAAAACGGACCCCTGCGGAACCTCACTTGTTATACCTTTCCAGCAGGATTATGAACCATTAATAACTACTCTTTGGGAACAGTTATCCAACCAGTTATGCACCGACCTTATTGTAGCCCCATCTAAGTTGTATTTGCCTAGTTTATTGATAAGAATATCATGCGAGACCGCATCAAATGCCTTACTAAAGTCTAGGTATACCACATCCACCGCTTCTCCCTTATCCACAAGATTCGTTATCCTATCATCCTCACTAAGTGCTATGTCAGTGCAGCTTCACACGTGCAGCTTTGCGACTGCTGCACCTGAAAGAGTAGACAAGTCATAACACTCTGTAGCCAGAACCCATACTATCAGGCAGCAAGACCTACCCACGCTCTCCCTCATCTTCTGTAGGGTTTGGCATTCCCACCCCATTTAGCAAATTAGGTTCAATTTAGGGTGACCCTCTCAATTAGGGCATGCTAAGCACAATTTTGTTATGCTTTACTGATAGTTTCATTACTCCTCCTGAGTCCCTGGTGCTTGTTGGAGTGCACTGGATAATGGTAAGCCCACTACTTCCATTCTCCTACTGTGACCTTTTTGCAGAACGGGGGTTGTGTGTGGTGCAAATTACCATAATCAGGGTTTCAGTAGTCTGTCATATGTTTGGAGCAGTGATTGTCAGAGGCCAGAAACTGTGCGGAAAGTCAGAACTGAAGGGTCAGGAAGCAGGATTCAGAGACAATGGTCAGGAGTCTAAGAACTAGATGAAAGACAACGTCTTGCCACCTGGCAAGAGAGTTTACTTTGTTCTCTGAACAAATCCTTGAATTTTTTCTGGGTTTAAATAGGATGCCTGGTCAATCAGGGACTATGAGGAAAGCTGTCAATCTGGCCTTCTAGGGTTGTACTTTCTGTGGTTATGTCCATGGGTTTATATAAAAATGCACACAGTACAATCAGGGGTGTCAACTAGCGGCCATTTCAGACCTGGGTTCTAGTCATTGTACAACCTCACATGTGGGGCTGGAAGAGACCTCAAGAGGTCATCTAGTCCATCACTCCATTCTGAGGCAGGACCAATTATATCCAAACCACTCCTGACAGGTGTCTGTCTAACTTGTACATAAAAAGTTATTGTAACAACCTCCCCTGAAAGCCTGTTCCAAACATTCATGTTCTAACTATAAATGATAGCTTTATATCTCTAATATCTACTTTAAATCTCTCTTGCTTCAAAGTAAGGCCATTAGTCATTTTCCTACTTTCAGAAGTCATGAAGAACAATTGATCATCACCTTCTTTACAACAACCATTAACACATTTGAAGACTCATCAAGTTCCCCCTCAGTCTTTTTGCCAGACTAAACATAACCAGTTTTTTAATCTTTCCTTAAGATCAGGTTTTCCAGACTTCTTTTTGTTGTACACCTCTGATTCTCCAATTTGTCCACATTTTTCTTTGTGTAGTGCTCAAAATTGAAAACGACAGCAGCTGAATAGAGTAGAATAATATACCCCTGAATTTGGATACCATACTCATATAAAAACACGCCCTTTGTCTACGTCTATACTGCAGGCTTCTTGCGCAAGAACTTTCTGCTGAAGAAATCTTTTGCAAAAAGTCCTTGCGCAAGAGAGCATCCACACTGCCATGGACACTCTTGGGTAAGAAAGTTCCCATGGCCAATGACAGAATGGTCATCAGAACACCTGTGCTTTTTCCCTATTGGAAACCATGCTGGTGAGGGGTGGGAGTTTTTATTTCTCACTTGTGCAGCCTCTTAATCATTTTTCTGTGGGTCAGTGGCCCCCAACCCAGAAAAGGTTCCCCACCGCTGCTCTAGGTATTCAGAGAAAACGTCTAGAAAATTAGGAAGCAGTCTAAAGTGCTTATAATCTAAAGGCCATAGTTTATTTGTGTACATGTTTATACACCATGAACAGTCCCCATTGAACTAACAGTAGAATTTGATTTTAGATGTGATATAGTGAGTGGCAATAATAAACAGTAATGGATTTGAGGGAAGGACATTGGTACGGTAGAAAGACTGTGCAGTTACAGAGTTGAGATATGTTCAGGTAATACTGAGTAAGTTCTTAGATAATTCTATTTTTCACTTTTTGAAATATGGGAGTAAGAAGCAGATTTTTAAAAAGGTGCTAAATGAGGGGATAAAAGATTGGTAGACATAATTGGGGAGGAGAACATTTCAGCTATATAGACAACCTTAAAAAAAAGCCCAACTTATGGGAAGGCTGGATCATCATTGGCAAAGCAGAGGGAGCAGACTGAGAGAAGACTAATATGGATATAGAATCACAGAATACTAGAACTGGAAGGGACCTCGAGAGATCAAGTCTGGTCCCCTGCCCTCATGGCAGGAACAAGCGCAATCTAGATCTACCCTGATAGATGTTTATCCAACCTGCTCTTAAATATCTCCAGTGATAGAGATTCCACACTCTCCCTAGGCAATTTATTCCAGTGTTTAACCACCCTGACCATAGTTCCTGATAAGGTTTTTTGTGCACCTGCGCAGCGGTGCACAAAAAATTTGTCTCCTGCCCACCTCCTCTGGAGAGCTGTGCAGCAGCACTTATGTGGCAAGCAGGTGCTCCAGCAGGTGGGGCCAGCTAAGATGGCATGGTGAGGGAGCTGCTGGGGTGGAGGGCCGGGACCTGCCGCAACTGTGTGGTGGGGGGGAAGGAGGCCTGCTCTGGTGGCCAGGGCTGCCACATGGCGGGGGGGGGGGGATAAAGGGGGCACTGGAGCCTCTTCTGGTGGCTGGGGCTGGAAATGGGACCTGCTGCATGGTGGGAGTGTCTGTTCCAGCAGCTAAGAACGGGACATGCCGCATAGCCAGAAGGAAGGGGCAGGGTCTGCTCTGGCAGCTGGGAACGTGTGTGTGTTAACAAATTGGGTGCCACAGTGCCACATATCCAAACCAGTGCACATGAGCTCAATAGTGGTACACAAGCCAAAACTCACTCCTCTCATGGTTGGAAAATCTTAGAGGGAACACTGACCCTGACCATTAGGAAATTTTTCCTAATGTCCAAACTAAACCTCCCTTGCTGCAATTTAAGCCCATTGCTTCTTGCCCTATCATCAGAGGTCAAGGAGAACAATTTTTCTCCCTCCTCCTTGTAACACATTTCTAGATACCTGAAAACTGCTATCATGTCCCCTCTCAGGCTTCTCTTTTCTAAACTAAACAAGCCCAATTCTTTCAGTCTTCCTTCATAGGTCATGTTCTCTAGACCTTTAATCATTCTTGTTTCTCGTCTCTGGACCTTCTTCAATTTCGTTACATCTTTCCTAAAATGTGCCCAGCACTGGACACAATACTCCAACTGAGGCCTAATCAGCTAAGAGTAGTGCAGAAGAATGACTTCTCATGTCTTGCTCACTCCTGTTCATGCATGTTTGCTTTTTTTGCAACAGTGTTACACTGTTGACTCATATTTAGCTTGTGGTTTACTCTGTCCTCTAAATCCCTTTCAGCAATACTCCTTCCTAGACAATCCCTTCCCATTCTGTATGTTAAAACTGATTGCTCCTTCCTAAGTGGGGTACTTTGCACTTGTCCTTATTCAACTTCACCACATTTACCTCAGACTATTTCTCTAGTTTGTCTAGATCATTTTGAATTTTGCCCCTATCCTCCAAAGCACTTGCAACTCCTCTGAGCTTCGTATCATCTCTATGCCATATCTAAATCGTTGATGAAGATATTGAACAGAACCAGTTCCAAAACAGACCCCTATGAAACCCCACTTGTTATGTCCTTCCAGCATATGTAGGTAAAGGTGGGATTATGTGGGGCCTTAAAGACAAGGTCAAGAAGTCGTTGGTATGATAAAAAAAAAAGGGAATAGAAATATTTAAAGAGGGGTGTGGATGTGGTTGAGCCAATGACAAAGATGATGATTTGCAGCACCCACATTTGGATGGCCTAGAGCAGTGTCTCTCAGCCAGTGGGACGAGTATCCTTAGGGGTACTTGAAAGAAGTCTGGGGGGGTATGTCAACAACTGAAATTTGGAGAAAACTGAATTTTTGTTTTAAGTTTTACAGCGCTTTATTATTTTGTACTTTTTACACACAAAAATTTCATTGCCCGCCTGGCTACGATTAAGTTGTTTAAACAAATGTTTTGCAATGGTAGAAAAAAATGTTGTGAGTCTGAAAACTGTAGGTACTGGGGGTACTTACAATTTTTTTAAAGGGGTACTTTACTTTATAAAAAAAAGATTGAGGAAAAACTGGCCTATAGGTGAGGGTGAGGCTAAAATAACTGAGAAGAACAATCATCAAAAAAGGGCAGCAGTAAGAGGATTTCTGGATACTGTAGCACAATTGGTCTATAAATATGCTTAATACTCAGTAGTTAAACATTTTTGTAATCTCGAGGAGAAAAATTCTCTCTTTCTCAATGGGAGCGGGTTTGGTGGGAAAGGCTCCAGAGGCAGGCCCGTCATTCAGTTTAAAACTATACAACACTGCTTTTCTAAGGCTTACCCTTCTCCCCCTCCCCCGCCCCAGTTCAGTAGAGACAAAACCAGAAGTGGTTTCAAACAGTATCAGATTAGGAGACATCACTTTGAAGAGCATGACATACCACTCATCCTTACATATTTTTGGCTACATTTTCTTAGGTGTTGTTGACCCCCTATGCATATATGTTTCTGAATGCCCATAACTGGTTTTTTGATTGCTGATATAAGCTATTTGTGTCAATACTGCATTAATACATCGTCCAATAAATTAATGATGATTAACCTCATGGTTACACATACTACAAATCCCCAAGTATTTGTAGCATACTTGTTCATTATAAGCTACATATTGCAAGAACTCCCACAAAGCTTCTAATCCTTTGTCAAATACTGATTGTAACTCTTACTATCTTTCAGGCCTTGCTATGCCTCATGTTAATCCTGAATCTTATCAGATCATAAGAGGCAGTTACTCACCTATGAGATAACTGAAGTTGTTTGAGATGGCTGTCCCTGCGGATGCTCCACTTTAGGGCTATGTTTATATTGCGCTGTTTTGCACAAGAAATATGCAAATGAGACAAGGTGTGAAATATCGCTGCACCTCATTTGCATAATTAATGAGTAGCTGCTTTTTGTGCAAGAGGCTATTGCACCCTCCTTTTTGT
>CM057847.1:87867681-87878040 GCA_030068395.1 Apalone spinifera
CAACAGCTTGTCCATGAGCCTTTGAAACATTGCAGGAGTCCCATGCAAACCAAACGGGAGGACAGTGTATTGAAAGAGACCCTCCGGAGTCGAAAAGGCTGTCTTTTCTTTGGCCCCTGGTGCTAGAGGGATCTGCCAGTAGCCATTGGTCAAATCAAGGGTGGATAGAAATCGGGCCTTGCCCAGTTGATCAATGAGTTCATCCACCCTTGGCATGGGATAGGCATCGAATTTGGATACTTCGTTTAACTTTCAAAAGTCATTGCAAAAGCGAAGGCTTCCATCTGGCTTGGGCACCATAACAATAGGGCTAGAACACTGGCTATGGGACTCTTCAATGACTCCGAGCTTCAGCATTTTCTCAACTTCAGCTTGGACCTCTTTTCATTTTGCCTCGGGTAGCCGGTATAGCTTAACTTGAACCTTTACCCCAGGGTCTGTGATGATGTCATGGTAAACCTCTGTAGTTCTACCAGGTTCTGTCAAAAACACATCCTGATTCTGCTCAATCATGTCGGCTGCTTCGGCCTGTCGGTCCGGGGTCAGCTCGGGAGATATTCCCACCTGGTGGGTTTTCCCCTTGGAGTGGTGGCCCCAGCGCAACCAATGCCACTTCTCTGTCTCGCCAAGGTTTCAGTAGGTTGACATGATATACTTGCTCAGACTTTCGCCGGCCAGGCTGGCGAACCTTATAGATTACCTCTCCCACTGCTTCTATTATTTAATATGGCCCCTGCCACTGGGCTAGGAGCTTACTCTTCGCTGTCAGCACTAGCGCCATCACCCGGTCTCCCACCTGGAACTTCCGGGAGGTTGCTCGCCGGTTGTAATAGACCTGTTGGACTTCCTGTGCCTTTCTAGGTGCTCCCGCACTATGGGGGTGACTCTGGCTATCCTGTCCCTCATTTGGAGCACATGATCAACTACATTTCTCCCCAGGTTGGGTTGTTCCTCCCAGGCCTCTTTAGCAAGGTCTAGTATGCCCCGTGGGTTACGCCCATACAAAAATTCAAACGGGGAGAAGCCAGTCGAAGCTTGGGGAACTTCCCTTACCGTGAACATGAGGTAGGGCAGTAGCATATCCCAATCTTTGCCATCCCGGCTTACAACTTTCTTAAGCATATTTTTTAGGGTCCTGTTAAACCGTTCAACTAGACCATCAGTTTGAAGATGGTATACCGAGGTCCTCAGGGCCCGTATTCGGAGCATGGTACACCAGTCTTTCATGATCTTAGACACAAAGGGGGTCCCTTGTTCTGTTAGGATTTCTTTAGGAATCCCTACCCCAGAAAAAATTTGAATTAGTTCCTTAGCGATGGTCTTGGATAGGGTGTTGCGTATGGGCACTGCCTCTGGGTATCGATAGCATAGTCCACTACAACTAGTATGCTCTGATGGCCCCGGGCAGACTTCTCTAGTGGGCCAACTATGTCCATAGCAATCCGTTCAAAGGGGACTTCAATGATTGGTAGGGGTACTAGTGGGGCCCTCAGGTGTGGTCGGGGCCCATGTAATTGGCACTCTGGGCAAGAAGCACAATACCTCTGGACTTCTACATAGATCCCAGGCCAAAAGAACCTCTGAAGAATGCGGTCCAGGGTCTTATCCACCCCTAGATGCCCTCCAAATAAATGACTGTGTGCCAATTCCAGTACTGCCCTCCGGTGCTTTTGGGGTACCAAGAGTTGTTCCACCATTAACTTCAACCACCTCCTGACGGATATTCTGATATATTGGATCATTGGCTTGATCCTGCCCAAAGGTCTCACTTGGGGATCTCACCTGCTCAGGCTCCAGTGAACCTAGTCCACTTTCCTCCCCTGATGAGCTGGGTCCTGCTTCAGGCTCATCCTGTCTTGGGGCTTCTGCCCTAGTAGTTGGGTAGGCCTCCCCCCCACCAGTGCCTGCTTCCGACCTTGGGCCAAGATCCTTGTCCCCAATTTTTTTGCGGCCCTCCTTTCCCGTCGGGTTTTCTGGGGTTCCCCAGGCACTGAGAACAGGTTCTGGGAGAACTCATGGAAGACTGGGAGGGAGCTATCCTCCTCCACCCAGTCCCGTGGTAGCAGGTTACTAAACCCAGGGAAGTCTCGTCCAATGACCACTGGGTAGGGGAGCCTTGGGACCATCCCCACAGTTACCTCTGTGACCCGCCCTTGTACTTCTATTTCCACAGGGATGGTGGGGTAATAAATTAGTATCCCCGTGTACACAAGATACCCCAGTGTATTTGGCCCGAGTCAGCTGGTCCTGCCCCACTAGCTTCCCTGAGACCAACGTAAATGCGCTCCCAGAATCTACTAAGGCAGTGGTTTCCACCCCATTCATTTTCACGGGCTGGGTATACTGATGGGGGCCCACTGCTACCCCTGCAAGGTTGACTAGGACACTTTGTAAGTTCCCCAGGTCACATTGCATAGGCTTATCTACGTTGGGGCACTGAACCACAATATACCCTATCTCCCCGCATAACACCTATAACCTGGGCGGGACGGCCCCTTTCATTTTGGGCTGTTGGGTCTTGATCCCTGACCCTCTCCAGTCCAGCCCCCAAGGTCTTTTGCCTCCTTTCTTCCTGTCTGGGCTCTGTCAGAAACTTCAGGGGCACGGGTCCTCGGGGTGAAGGTGGACCTTCTGCTCCGCTGCACCTCGACCCTGGGGCTGACTGCTAAGGAACTTTCCCACAATCGTCTCTCGACGAGAGCCACTAGCTCATCAAACGTCGTGGGGTCATTCTGGCCCACCCATTTCCGAAGGTCTGGGGGTAAACTCCTCATATACCGGTCAAGGACGATCACCTCGATAATCTTTTTGGGACTGTGGATGTCGGGCCACAGCCACTTCCGGGTCAGATGGACCAGATCAAGCAACTGAGTTCTGGGGCCCTGGTCATCTCGATATCTCCAGTTGTGAAATCTCTGGGCTCTCACTGCGACCGTGACCCCAGCCCGTGCCAGGATCTCAGCTTTCAGCTGGGGGAAGTTGGATGCAGCCTCCTCTGCCATGTCGAGGTATGCCTTCTGGGCTTCCCCGCTCAGAAAAGGGGCCAAAATGCTGGCCCACTGAGCTTGAGGCCAGGCCTCCTGTAAAGCTGTCCTTTCGAAGGCCAACAGATAGGCCTCAACCTCATCATCTTTTGTCATTTTGTGTAAGTAGAAATTGGCCTGTAAGGGTCGGGCCATCTTGATCACGTACCTGGACTGTCAGGGCTTTCAGCTGGTTCACCACCTCCTTCAGGGTGGCCCTGACCTGGGATACCTGGCTCATAAACAACTGGTTGGTTTCTTGTTGGATCCGCACTGACTCCTGCTGGGCGGCTGCTTGCACCCGAGTAGCCTCTTGTTGGGCAGCCATGGCCTGCACCAGTGCTTTTACCAGGTCCTCGATGGGTACTTTTCCTTTGCGAGGGGCCAACCTGGCTAGATTTAGGGTTGCTGTGAGGCCTCACAGCCGTAGATCCCACCCCATGCCACCACTGGGTAGGCCTCCTCCCCTTAGCCCTCACGTTTGGGGTTTTGCAGCAGGTCTCAATGGTAGGGAGCCCGGCCAGGGGCTCACAGGCTCCCTCCCTAGCTGCCTTTACCTAATGCTGGTCAAAATTGTTCTCTCCGATTTCTTCCTCTCTGTCTCTCCACCATCTTCTTTTCGTCCTCTCACTCTCTTCTCCAGCCTCCAACTGCTGAGGCTTTTAAAGGCCCTCAGACAGACAGCAGAGAAGTCAGCTGGCCTCAATTTGCCTGAGCCAGCTCCCTCCCAGCTGCCTCTAATTGGGCTGCAGTTCTCTGCTTCTTCTCACTGGGTTTTTCCCTTTTGGGCTGCCTTTTCCCTTCTCTGCAGCAGCTCCCAGGCCTGACCCTGTCACACTACGTAATTTACTAGACTAGAAGGAGGGGCTTTCGAGGCTGCCCAATATACATTAGAGAGTATAGCCATGCCGAATTTTGTGTCCTGATTGGCATATTTGTCTATGGCATAATATTTTCTAAGCTTGTGTATCAAACCCCTACTTCGCATGTTTGGAATTGGGACATTGTTTAGGAATGCTAAAGAGGTAGCCAATGCCCTAGCAGAATGTGTTTGTATTTTGCCTAGTAGAGGAATACTGTTTTTTGAGTAGCAGAGATGGAGGCACGATGAGATCCATTTTGATAGCCTTTGATTAGATACTGTTTAACCTATGGAATGTACTGCTACAGAGATAAAAAGTCTGGGATGCCAAAAGAGTGGAGTAGTTCATGATGCAGAACTGTGGGGAGGCCGACAAGTATGCTTGCCTGCGGAAGATGTCTAATCTCTTCCAATCCTTGTCATAGGGGTTTGTTTTGAACTCTGTCTGGTTGCCCCTATTATGTACTGCATCTAAAATTTGCAGTAGGATGGGAAAAGAGGAATTTAGCACCTGTGGCTGGCTCATAATACTTTCAGTCCACTCGCTTAGAAGGTTGTGGGATGGATGCGCGGGTTTGCCAGATTACGTTGGCAAGTCCATGATGACCTCATTTATTGGCAATGTTATCTTTGAAGAAGGAGAGGCCTGAAGGATATCAGTCAATTTATGCTGTGTTTCAGGTTAACACATCAAGAGAGAAGTCCAATAAATCTGCCACCCTTTTCAGTAGGTCTAGGAACGATTTGAAATCATCTTCCAAAATAGAGGGTGGGGGCATGACAGTCCAATCTGGTGAGAATGACGACAGGTGTCTAGGAGGCATGGTATCATCCTCCAAGCCCTCAATATCCTCTTGGGGTATGTCTGAATGGGGCTGAGAGGGAAATTCTTTCTTCTATGGAGCCATTGCCTGTGAAGGAGCAGATTGCTGAGCTCAATAGAGGGCTCCTGGGTCCCAACCTGGCCAACTGGTAGGGAGTGGAATGGGTGACATCCATATAAATGGTTGCCAGACTTGTCCTGGCATCTGAGGTGGCTGAGGCTGTGTGTTAGGTTTGGGAGATGAATGACAGTATGAGAGAGAGATCTCATCATCATCATCATCATCACTTGAAAACGGAGGTGCAGAGGAAAGCAGTGTCATTATTCTGCTAGGTTCCTGGTTCATAGTAGTACCACCAGTATGGTGAAGGTAGGTGCCATTATCAGTACGGTTGGTGATCATCTGCACTGATGGTGCCAGTGGCATGGGAGTCTGTGCAGAAGGTTGCTTTGGTGCTGGTGGTGTGGGCAACCTCAGTGCCACCAGTTCCTTTCCCACTAGAATGGCCATCTTGATCTTTGATTTTCAGCCTGATGCAGGGCATGACTGTTTAGATGCCTTAGCCCCTCAGGACTTGTCCATACTGGATGTACTTGGCTCCTGTTGGTCCGATAAGGATGGTGAAGGTAGTACCGAGGTGGACTTTACTTCTGCCAAATGTTTTTTTGAAGGGAAATCCTTCTCTGGCAATGATTATCTTTTTTGTTTAAGGTTTTTCTTAGTTGGCGGGTCCTGAGGATGGGGACCCTGATCCAAGATCACTGTAGGTGATTTTTGAGAAAGCAGGGTCTGAAACTCTAGCAAAGAATCAAGTTTTTGTGATTTTTCCAGGAGGAACAGTTTTAATTAAAGCCTCTGTGCCTTAAGAAATCTCGCTGAAAGCTTTTTACAATTGAGGCATTTTTGCAGGACATGAGTTTCTCCAAAGCACCTAATGCATTGGGAATGACGTTCTTAACCTGGAATGAAGAACCTGCAAGTAAGGCATCTTTTGATACTGGAGGAGCCTGATAGGGTTGCCAGATGGTTTCAACAAAAATACCAGACACACTTGACATTACATCACAATCTACATTGCATCTTATTTAGAAAATACCGACCGTTAATATTTTCTAATTTATATTTTCTCAATTTGTTTCCCAAACAGAAAGCTCAAATACTGGACTCTCTGGTTCAAAACTGGACACCTGGCAACCCTAGAGCCTGGCCTTGTGGAATTCCTGTGAGGGGAATTATTAGACTACTTTTATTGTAATAAAACAACCACAAGACCTAGTTACCAGAGGATTCATATCAAATTAACCAGTTCCTTGATTTTGCAATTTTATATATTGTTCTTTGATGATGAAAAAAGAATATACTTCTCTTTTCTGAAATGCTTTGAAAACTTTGTAAAATGGTTTGTAAGTGCCTTTTATTGGAGGGTCTTAAATTGATATGATATAGAACAGTATTTGTCCAACTTGCCTCTTGAAGATTGAAAACATAAATTTCCACTGAGCTCTTGATACAGGGCTTAAAAATGGAGAAAGAGTTATCCAGACTTTGTAAACTACAAGATTAAAAACCACAGATTGGCAATAATCTATTGTATTAGGGATATCATAGCTTGACTTCCAGCATTGTTTTTGCAATCACTGCTTGCTTTCCTTAAATGAGTAATTCACAATTCAATATTTCTTTAAACAAAGAGACAAAACAATGTCCCATGAAAGAAAACTGGCCAGCTGTAGCTCTATGTTTTTGAAGGTGCTTTAATTGTAAATTAAAACATTTATGTGAAATAAAGGAGGATTCTTCAGCAATTGATAATTACTGTTTTGTTTTTCGTGGCAATCAATATATATCTATAAAAATGTACACACACATACACACTTCTTTTTTCCTTATATCCAATTTGCAATTCCCTACTCATCGGCATGAATTTTTTCATCTAAGATTTCAACTGAGACAAAAATAAGGTTCAAGCATACGTCAATTAGTTGCTCATGACATCTTACATTTTATTTATGAACCAAACTGCCCTCCGACTGATTCCCTCTCCCACATCTCTTTCCTATCATACCATTTTTCTCAATACCTGTCTTGGTACTTTCTTGCCTGCCCTTGACTTTCTCTGCTTTCTTGCCCTTTTGTGACAGACCAGAATTCACAATTAGAATGATTTCTACAGCTAGGAACCACAGGAGAAAATTAAAGTAACATTCCAAGCAACATTTTCGCTTCTCGCCCAAGATGTCCATCACTTTCTAATTAACTATCTATGTTTGTAGAAATACAGAGTTTCAGTACACTGATTCAGCTTATAAATATAATAAACAATAGGATGCTACTTACAACTTGTCTTCACACTCAGGCTTTTAAAGGTTTTTGTGCACATTTTAATTAAAAATATAAAACCTGTCATACTAATAATATTAAATATTATTTAAAGGCCTCCTTCCAACCACAAGTTTGGGGTAATTTGTGACAAAACTACACCAGTTTGCAATGGGTGAAGATATGGTCCTAAATACTTGAAACTCCTTTTTAAAATGTTACAAACATAATCAAACAGATCCACAGATGGAATATTTTTATTTGAATTAATGAAACACTATTTCAGTTTGCCATTTGACTACAGAATATGGTGAATTTTAATAAAACATATTTTCTGACTGTTTATAATATGATTTGTTACCCTGTTGGTAGGCATAGAGAATCATTTATAAATATTTAAACGGGAGGATTTTGCCCCCTATTTATGTTTTCAATTTGTGCCAGAAACAAACAGTGGGAATTTTAAAATAACTGGGTCATCTTTGTCATATCTTTATGACTAAGCTCAGCTATTAAGGAGACTGTTGTTTTTCCCCCTTTGATATCAGCGCCAACTATGTGTGACTAAATTCCATGGTAATGGCCTTCCGATTTATTCTTTTCCATATTCTAACCACAGTGCATGCAAAGAAATGGGAGTATCATTGTATTATGAGATTATCAATGTATTATTATTTCTTAGTCCAAATACAGGGGAGATCTCTCAGGAGTTGAGTTTAGGATTTCCTGTATTCTGTACAGCATCTAGTGCAATAGGATTCAGATATTATTTATTTGTATTAGATTAGAGCCTAGAAGCTCTAACTATTCACCAGCACCCAACTGTGCTAGGTGCTGTACAAACAGAACAAAAAGACAGTTGCTACTCAAAGGAACTTATTATTACACTGCCATTTAAGTTAATGGAATTGTGCCAGTATACACCAATAGACAATCTGACCCTCAGAGAGGCTTTAGACTGCTAATTGCTACCTCCATTATATTTAGTTCAGCTCAAACACACTGATGCAGAAGGGCTCACATTTTTGAAAACCAAGATGTATGTAGGTGCTTAAATAGGGACTCAGAAACTAACTTAAGGTACCCTTTTAAAAATATTGGCCTAATGCAGGGGTGGGCAATAATTTTTGACTAGGGGCCACTTCAGAAATTTTTGAAGTGGCTCTGGGCCCCCAGAAGGGACAGGCCTTAGGTGGAAGAGGTGGGGCCAGGATACTTCTGTGCTTTCCCACCTACAGACCCTGATTGGTCTGGAGGTGGGGTGTGTGTGCAAAGTCTTTGCCCCTGCCCCTTCAGACAGAACCACCAGCTGTTTTGAACAGCTTGTAGTCCTCTATAGGTGCCTGCACCCCTGGCATTGAGAGGAGACTTCAAGCACTCTTTCCCCCTCCCCCACCTCCAAGTCAATCAGGTCTCTCACTCTTTGCCCCAGCCCTGTAATGGAGAGCCACATTTAGAGTCAACCACCAGCTGAGCAGTAACTGATGGTTGACTTAAGTACCGAACGCCTTGCAGGGTGGGAGGAGACTTTATATGGCGTCGTCCCCCCAACTCCTAGGCCAATCAGGGCTTGGGGGAGCACGCAAAGTCTCCTCTCACCCTGTCAGGAGCCCCTTAGTATAACTATAAAAAGGTAAAAGGCAGATAAATTGTAATGCAAGGAGAAACAATGTGCTTTAATAACAAAGCTTTATTTTTTAAATCCACATATATTGTATTAAGAATTTTATATTTGATCTTCCATTGTCACGTGCAGTACAAAACTGAGTTAGGGTGTTTTTGTTTAAAGATAACATTATTACCTGGGAATTATCTTCTGCACTCAAGAATCTTACATTTTGAGTCACATCCAAATAAATGTCATTTATATTTTCATCACTTTCAATGACAGAAGGAAGGGTGAATCCAGGACTATATCCTCTTTTGATGGTAGATGGTGGAAAATGGCTATATAATAAAGAAAAACTCAAGCACATTAATATACATACTTATTTTAAGATATCTTCATAAATATCTTACTTAAAAAATATGGATTTGATTTTCAGAACAATCTACATTTGTATATCCTTCATTTATTTTTTCCACCCAATAAGATAGCAGTTTACCTAAGCAGTATTAATGGTTAACATTATTAATGGTTGGATAAGCTTTCGTGGGCAAAGACCCACTTCGTCAGATGCATGCATCTGACGAAGTGGGTCTTTGCCCATGAAAGCTTATGCTCCAACACTTCGGTTAGTCTATAAGGTGCCACAGGACTCCTCGCCGCTTTTACAGATTCAGACTAACACGGCTACCTCTCTGATACTTGACATTATTAATGATTGACACTCTGTGGCCATTGGAGAGAACACAGCTAGAGCACTGACACCAATGGAGGCCAGGGAAGTGGGCTTGCTTGGCTTGGGGATGCAGTTTTGTTGTTTTTCTTCAAAACTGGTCTCCATGGATACAAAACAGATGAATCATGAAAATCTATGTCAGGCCAAAACCTACTCCCATTGAAGTAAATCAGAGTTTTGCCTTTGACGTCAGTGGGAGCAGGAGCTTGTCATAAATGACTGCTTGATTATATGAACTATGGGGACTAAACGAGAGGAATGACACACAAATAGCAATTTGATTTAAATGTGTAGTTGTAGTATTATTGGTAATAAAACTGCCAATGTAAAAACGCTTAACTTAGTACTTTCTTTAAAAAGATGATGAAATAGTTAATTCTTTAGCAATAACACTGGCAGAATTATCTTCCCTTAAACAATATCTTAATATTTACATCTTTGATTAGAATTATGGTTACAGATTAAAAATTGCTGCAATCCCAATTATGAGTCTAAGTCCCAAATCATTTAAAAACCGTATTACTTTAATAAAAAAATCTTATTTTTCACTACATATTTTTGATTACTGCCCATTAATTAAAATTACAGGACACAGAATTAGATGGCTGTCATAAACCTAACAGAAAATATTATATTGTAAGGCAATAACTGCTTTTTAAAAATGATTATTTGTAATGTTATTGTAATTGCATTGGTCCCAGAAAATGAGCAAGACAGAGTAGATGAGAAAATATCTTTAATTGGGTCAGCTTATCTTGGTCAAAGAAACTCAGAGCTCTTCTTCAGGTCTGGATAAGGTCATTAGAATGTCACAGCTAAATATAAGGTGGAACACATTGTTACGTATAAAGAGACCAGTCAAGATAAAATAAGCAACTAACTCCTCTAAAGTCATACAGCAAACGAGGGCCAATGGGCATAGACATAAAACCCATCTTTCCCTTAAGTCCATGGTTTTTAGGCTTTTTCAACACTGGTGTGACGGGGCA
>CM057847.1:87878140-87902269 GCA_030068395.1 Apalone spinifera
GACACCTACCCTTAGGGTCCTGGGCTGGGACCTGGAGAGAAGGTGGGCCCAGGTCCCCTTCCAGCCCGGTCGACAACCAGAGAACCTATTTGGATGGGGGCTGTGAAGCTCAGTGATAGACCCCTTAGAAAGAGGCCCCGACGGGAGGCCCTACGGGGCGAGACGCTACAACTGGTAATTGAGTGAGAAAGCTTTTGTCATTCACAGGTGATTAAAAAAGCCATGGATGACAAAAACTTTGCCAATGCAAGTGCTAGTATAAACAGTATTTTGCCAGCAGGAATGCTCTCCCGTCCACAACGCAAACACCACTTGCAGGGAGTGGAAGTTTTTTGTCTGCAAATCCCGACTTTAAGTGTCAACTATCTCACGCAGCATGCTGTTAAAAGCTGTGTTGCGTAGACAAAGCCTTAGTATCTAGCAAAGTTGTGAATTTAAGCTCTGAGGCTCATCTTTTGAAAGTATAGTGCAGGTTTCCTTGGAGGATAAAGACTGAGGAGGCTAGATATGGAGAGACTGGTCAGTGAAAAGTGTTTCCCCTAGGAGATCAGATATTTTTGTCTTTCAACTTTTTTATTTTTCCAGAGAGAGCTCGTTTAGCACTGTAGTGATTGTCTGGTTTCACCCACATAGTAGTTGTTAGGGCAGCTGACACACTGGTTGAGGTATCATGTTATTATATTTATATGTAAATAAAATGGATCCTGAACAGTTTGTTTGGGGGGGGGGGAGGTGTTGATCACTATAGCAGTGGAAATATTTCTACAGATTTTGCCTCTGTTGTTCTTGCAGCATTTTAATTGGTGTGTCCTAGTTATGCAGTTTGCTTCTGATGACAAACTGGGCAAGGTTGGGCATTGTTTCAAGGTCAAAAGGTGGGATTCAAGAAAACTTTCAGAATATGGTTTCCATGAAGTATAGGTTGTAATTGTTCGATACTATCCTATATAAGTTTCAGTGTGGTGCAGAAGGTGTACAGCAGGAGTGGGAAACCTTTGGCTCAAAGGCCACATCAGAATATGGAAATTGTATGGAGGGCCATGAATACTCATAAAATTGTGGTTGGGGTGCAGGAGGGGGTGAGGGCTCCAGCTGGGGGTGTGGGCTTCATGGTAAAGCCATAAATGAGTTCAAAGTATGTGTGCAGGGTGGGGGGCTCTAGGCTAGGGCAGTGAGTTGAAGTGCAGGAGGGGTTGAAGGCTCTGGGTGGCATGCAGGCTCTGGGGTGGGACTGGGGATGAGTGACTTGGGATGCAGAAAAGTGCTTTGGACTTGGGACCAAGGGGTTTGGAGGCTAGGAGAGGAATCAGGGCTGGGGCAGGAAGTTGAGGAGCGTGGGGATGTTAGGGGTGCATACTCTGACTGTGCTTACCTCCTCAAGCAGCTCCTGAAAGCAGTGGCATGTCTCCCTTTTTGCTCGGTCCCATGCAGAGGCCAGCCAATGGGAGTTGTGAGGGTGGTGCTTGGGGCAGGGTGAGCACACAGAGCTCTGTGCCTCTGCTTGACCCAGGTGAAAGTTGTAAAGCAAACATTCCACTGCTACTGGGAGCTGCAGCATGCGTGGAGCAGAGCAAGCCACAAACACTGCACCCAAATAGATTAAAACAGATGATGGGCCAGATGCAGCTCACAGACTGTAGTTTGCCCCCTCCCCTCCACCAGTGTACAGGGAGGTCACATCCATGGCTGGTGTACTGAGGGAGGTTACTGATATTATGAAGTTTCTGTTGGAAATTGGTTGTGACCTGGAGAAAACTGGCCCTTTGTGTTGCTTGAGAATGGTTTTTATGAGTCCTAACTTCACTAAGTGTGTCATAGTCTTCCTGGGTTCACTAGTTTGTGTGTCTTGGTACACAGAATCCCTGGGGTGGGTTAATTAGGGGTGAACTAGTATGGTTACTCTTGGAGTTGTTTGGGGAAGAATTTGAGGATATTCTTAAATTCCTGTGTGAATTGTGGTTTACGGTTTTCTTTAATTGTTTTTATGGTAGGTGGGTGTCAGAGGGCTGTTGGTTGCCTCATTGGCATTGACATAGTCATCACTGTTGATGACTACAATGGTATCCATATGTCTGCTGGCTGGATTTCAAGAATTGGATAACTGTACTCTTGGCAGTGGAGAGATTGTGGTGAATGGAATGTTTGTTAATTATTTTACAGTTGATTTTTTTTCCTGAATCAATAAACATGATGATCTATTGTATAGTTTCATCCATTGGAGGATGTCCAGTCAGAGGTTTCTTCTAGTTCTCATGTTAGTAAGCTGCCGTTTTCTGTGGTGGGGCAGAAGAACAGTCCCTTGAAGAATACAGATAAGCATAAAATTACCCTTGACTGGAACAGAATTTCCAGTACTACTGTGTCATATAGTGTTCATGTGGTAGGTCATGGTTTCTTTTAGAGCTAATGTTCTGTGACGGATGAAGTTGTTGTAGTTGGTTCCATTTGTTGCCTTTGTGTTTCCTAGCGCTGCCACTGTGATGTTTTCTCAAAGCACAGTGAACTGTGACTTTGTCACTTACTTGTCTCCAGCATGAAGGAGTGTATCTTATGGTAGATGTTTGTCAGCTCCAGTGCAATACCAGCCTTTCAAATCACTTTTCCACCACCACAGGACCTGACACCAGCCAAACATGTGGGAAACTAAAGCAATTCTTTCCCTGACGCCAATAATTATTCCAACACAAAGATGACACTAACTTCCACATCCTCACTCAAAAGAGAACTGAATCAGCCGGACACCCCCACGTGGAATGAAATTATACATAAAACATTAAATAATGTTAACATTGCAAATTCAAGCAACTCAGAAGTTAGAAAATGCCAGTATTAAGGTTGCCTGTGCAATCTTAATTCAACCTTCTTGTCTGAAAGTGTCATGACAGTCTTTAATTGCATGATCATGTACTATTTTTTTCCACAAGATGCACAGTGCTCAATGAATG
This sequence comes from Apalone spinifera, assembly GCA_030068395.1. Classification (NCBI taxonomy): domain Eukaryota; kingdom Metazoa; phylum Chordata; order Testudines; family Trionychidae; genus Apalone; species Apalone spinifera. The sequence continues at coordinate 87,881,086 of CM057847.1, forward strand.
AGCAGCTAGTCTTTTTTTATCCTCATCGATTGCATTGCCCTCATGCACTATTTACTAACCACAATCTGAACCCTGCCCTGGCTGCATAATTATTATTTTTCTCGTGGGCTTCTGTGGTAATCTCATCATAGTTTCTCAGTTCTTTACAAATTTTAATGAATTCATCTTCATAACAACATTGTGAGGCAAAGTGGTAGCACTCTCCCTATTTTACACAATGAAAAACGAAGAACAGAGATTAAAAGCAAAACTATCAAAAGTGTTCATTAATTTTGGGTGGCCAGTGTGAAAGGTCTAAGACTTGATTCTTCAAACTACCTAACATTTTATACCATTTAATATATTCAGAGCAAAGCTTCCAATTATGTCAGTTGGAGTTGTGAGTGCTTCACACTTGAGCAAATTAGACAGCAAATACCACAAGTGAAGCACCCTAAAAATGAAAAACATAAAATGGACATCTGGAAATTTTGGTTTATGTGACTTGCCCGGCATAACACAGGCATTTTGTGACAGAGATAAGGACAGAATTCAAAACACCATTAGCTGTCTTAACCATGAGACTACCCTTTTTCTTCCTGCAATCTCTGCATCAGGATAGGTCTACACTTACAGCATATACAATATAGATATTGCATTCACAATTACCATGGGTATATTCACAGTTAGCATGGGTATAAACAACAGTTTAGTCAGTGAGGCTTTGCTTAGACAAGTATAACAGAGTGCCCTATATGTCTGAACTCTGCTGTATATACCCTACATAGTTGCCCACCCTAGCAGTGCCTTCTACTTCTATGCTGCTAATTTTAGCACTATAGCACCCTGCTGTGAGAGCCTTTCATTGCCATATGTAGATATATGTGGATTTAGCCCACCTTTCACAGCAGTGGGCTTCCTATACACCACTGCAAGTATAGACAAGGTCTCATTCATAACACTCCTCCAAATTTCTGCAATAAATGAAGCAGATGTACTACAGACAACAGTTGCCTTCGCTACACAATCCTGATCTATTCCTAGATTAAGTGTCCATCCTGAATAAGCTGAGGGTTTAATGGAAAAAAATAGTATATGATTCTCTAAGTTAAGATTGTATCATAATGTGTACACACAAAAGGGCTGAATTAAAGTTATCAGATATCTTTTGATACTAGTATCTCCTAACTTTTGTCTGCTTGACTTTACAACTTTAATTTTTTTATTGTAGTGTTTTTCTATGTAATATAATATCTGGTGATAGAATTCTTCATGAAAGTGCAAAAGGAGGGACATGTTAGGAAAGAAGCACTGATAGCAAAATAGGTGGCTCTCAGTTCTAGAACATTTATATGAAGTTTTGTTATTCTTGTATGTGCACAATCTTGGATTGTGACCTGAAACAGGTAAACTACCTAACAGTGTTGAAGTATTTGTTACCAGGACTGCAGATGGTTGAAAGAGACACCTTTGTAAGCATGTTCTGGTATTATCTATCATACTTGTGAAAACATACCTGCAGTAGACAGAAATGGCCTGTTGTCTCATGTTGCCTTAATAAAGCCAATGAACAGTTCTGAGCCAGCCTTGCAATCGTCTCCTCTGAAGTCTAGCTAAAGGAATGACATATGTGCAAGAGGCCTTGAGACCCAACAGAATGGAGACAAAATCTGAAAAGAATGTCTATGTGAAGACATTCTGGAATAGAAGAATCATTCTGAGAAATCTGAAACCTTTCTTCCAGGGAAAAATACTATTACATATCTGGACTGTAGAATGGGTTCTGTGAGCTCCATGACTGGTGTCAATGTGAAAGGGACCTCTTGGAGGTTCCATTCTTTGGCCCAATGGCTCAAAACAACCAGAAGAATGTCTTAAGGGCAGAGTGAAATCACTGAGGCAAGTGATTCTTTAATCAACTAATCACCAGGTGATGGATTCTTTTTACGTGACTGAAGTTCCTTGATGCATTGTCTTTCTGGCAGATCCAATATAAAACTGAATATGAAAACTAGCTTCCCACCTTTTCTTTTAAAGTCATTTGGCGATGACAAAGTAAATTAATTCCTGAGGCCAATTTTCATATTCAGCTAAAAAAAAAAATCACATATCACCTGTAATTTAGGGGAAGATTATTTTAACATTTCATAATTCCTTGGACATAAGAAGAACAGTGAGCATCATTATTGCAAATCCCAGACTTCAATACAATAAAAAGTAGAAAAAATAAATACTTATTACAAGAAAATACTAAAGGACCTGAGCCTAGACCTAATGAAATCAATAGAAAGACTCTATTCATTTAAATGGGGCCTTTAATGAAGCCCATGAACATTTCTAGAAAGAAAATTCCCACTTTTGGATGAAATAAGTCTAGCAGTAGTTGAGAGAGAGGGAAAGAACTGACTGGCACACAAGTCAAAAAACTCTATAAATGATAAATGGGAAATATGTGCACTGAAAATTCTGGATTTCAATTGCTCCTAGACATTTTTAATTTAAAAGGGGATAATTTTTTATGCAACTACATCTCAGATAAAAGGCACAGACACTTGAGTGAGCAATAACAATAAATAACTTATTTATATTACAGGTAAACACAATACTTTGTTTATATAATGATTACATGAAGAACATTTAACAGAAATGGTAATGTTATATTGGAACAAATAAATGCATTCCCTTATTGTACAGAAAGTTTAATTTACTTACACATTTGTGGGTACTGCAATAGGAGTGACTCTATAATTCAGAAATGGACTAGCAATTTCTATATACTGTTCAGGTTTTTTTATTATAGGTTCTGAAAAAATAAAAAGGACTATTATGAGTTTTAAAAGCACTAAAATCTGTGGTATTCAGAATATTTTTTTTTAAAGGGTGGGTTAAGACTGCGGCTATTTCTGGTAAAATTCAACATGAAATCTGACATTACAAGGATATCTGTATGTACTAAACCTTTGACATTCCAGTTAATTCTATTTTTGTAAAATACAGTTTTCAAGGATTTTAATGCAACAGGACTTTTGAAATATGAAGTAGACAGTTGCAACCTTTGGGTTTGCATATGAAACTTGACACTCTCAGACTAAGTCTGAATAGAGAAAGAGAATAGCTAGATCACTACAAAAAGTAAATTTCCCCCTTTGGGTATTCTCACCCTTCTCATCAACTATTGGGAGTGGGCCACATCCATCCTGATAGAATTCACCTCAGTACTGGTCCACCAAATGTTAATACAGGTTGAACCTCTAAAAACTGATACTCTTCAGTCTGGCAACATCCATGGTCTGGTAGGACCATGAATGCTCTTGGATCAGATAGCCCAGAAGCCTAATGGTAGGAGGGCCAGCAGTCTGGCTGGGGGCAGTGGGACTGGAGCCCCACAACATTTTTGGAGAACCCTAGCAACCTGTGGGAACGTGGGGGTGGAGGAAGAACCCCAGCAGTCTGAAGCAGCACAGAGCTGAGGAAATATGGCTGCCAATGGCAGCATGGGGCCAGGGAACTGCAGCAGTGCGGAGCCATGGGCTGGAAAATCATAGCTGCTCACAGCAGCACGTGGCCAAGGGCTGGAGAACCCCAGCAGCACGCAGCAGCACAGAGCTGAGGAAATCTGGCCACCCGCAGCTGCGCAGGGCCAGGGGCTGGAGAACCTCAGATGCCCATGACAGCCTGGGGCCAGGAGCAGCAAGGCAGACAGCCTGGTAGGGTTGGGAATAGAGGTGGCCAGAGGCAGAGGGCTGGCGGGCTTGGGGCCAGTGGCAGGGGATTACCTCCTCTGGTCTGGAAAATTATCTTATTCGGGGCCGGTCAGATCTCTGTGTTGCTGGACCAATGAGGTCCAACCTGTATAACACTCCCATCTTTGCATGTGTTTATATCCATGCCAAATTGAAGTTTGCTCTTAATGCATCTGACAAAGTGGGCTCCAACCCATGAAAGCTTATGCCCAAATACATGTATTAATCTTTAAGGTCTGATGGGACTCCTCATATTAATCTAGTTGTAGATGAATTACCTCATAGCTATCTGCAAGCAACCAAGACATATTAAGCCAATCACCACCTAGTTCAGTTATTAAACCATCCTCAAGCAAAATCCAGGTGAAGTCAATACACATTTTCCCAAGTAAGCAATTTAGCATTTGGGTCATTTCAAATAAATAAATATGCCTATGATGATGAAAAAAATCTGCCTTTGCTCATACCAAGATTTTATATGCATAAAATATCTGTAAATTAGAAACTTACCATGATGTATTATTGTTAAATGTGAAAATGAATAATATTCCTGATTAAGACTATTTTGAGAAATATTTGAAGGCCAAATTTTTAAGAGTGAATGCATATAAGTGGAATAGTTGTGAATAAAAATGAGCAGTGAAATATCTAACAAGATGTTTAAGGAAACTTCATGAACTCTTATTGAAATACCACTAGGCAATTTTCATTGTGAATATCTGATCTGCAAGAACCCTCTTAGACAATTATGAAATTGCTATTGAGGAAACTTAAGCCCAAAAGACATCATGTTTTAGAAACATAGGCCCGTGTTTCCTGCCCTGCTACATCTGCAGTTAGTGCAAAAATGGAAGGGGACTGGTCAACAGTACCTTGAAATAAAGCACTGTGTGCTTATATTCTGCAATGTGCTTGTTACCCTGAGCCTGAATCAGCAAGGGTAGACCTACATTGCAGCTCTGAGTCTCTAACACAGGGTAGACAGACTCACATCAGCAGGGCTCGAGCTAGCATGCTAAAAATAGCAGTATGGATGTTGCAGCTTCAACAGAGATTCAGGCTAGCCAGCCAAGCTTACATATGGGGGCTGTCAGACCCAAGTTCATGACAGAGCAATTTTTAGCACACTCACTTGAGCCTCACCTGTGCAAGTCTATCTTGTGCCCAGCTGCAGTGTAGATGTAATGTTTAACTCTACATTTAACTTCAGTACAGGACAAATTGGTTGAAACTATAGTAAAGAACAGAATTGTCAGACATATAGATGAACATAATTTGTTGGGGAAAATTCAATATGTTTTTGTAAAGGGAAATCATGCCTCACCAATTCTTTGAGTTGGGTCAACAAGCATGTGGATAAGGGTATCCAGTGGACATAATCTACTTAGATTTCCAGAAAGCCTTTAAAAGGTCCCTCACCAAAGGCTCTTAAGTAGAATAACTTGTCATGGGATGAGATGGAAGATCCTCTCATGGACTGATAATTGATTAAAATATAGGAAACAATGGTTAGGAATGATCAGTTGTCAGAATGGAGAGAGGTAACTAGTGGTGTCCCCCAGGATTGGTCTGTAATGGGACCAATCCTATCCAACATATTCATAAATGATCGGAAGAAAGGGGTAAACAGTGAGGTGGGAACATTTGCAGATGATACAAAACTGCTCAAGATAGTTAAGTCCAAAGCAGTCTGTGAAGAACTTCAAAAGGATCTCACAAAACTAGGTGCTTGGCAAGAGAATGGCAAATGAAATTAAACATTAATAAATGCAAAGTAATACTCACTGGGAAAACTTAATTCCAACTATACCTATAAAATGACGGAGACTAAATTAGTTGTTACCACTCAACAAAGAGATCTTGGAGTCATTTTGGATAGTTCTCCAAAAACATCCACTCAATGTGTAGTGGCAGTCAAAAAGGAAACAGAATGATGAGAATATTTAAGAAAGTGATAGAGAATAAGACAGAAAATATCTTATTGCCTCTAATACAAATCCATGGTATGACCACATCTCAAATACTATGTGCAAATGTGGTCGCCTCATCTTAAAAAAGATATTTTGGCATTGGAAAAGGTTCAAGAAAGGACAACAAAAATGATTAGGGCTTTGGAACAGAAGCCATATTAGGAGAGATTAATAAGACTGGGACTTTTCAGCTAGGAAAAGAAATGGCTAAGGGGGATATGCAGTGGTTTATAAAATCATGCCTGGTGTGGGGAAAGTAAATAAAGAAGAGTTATTTACTCATTCTCATAATATAAGAACTAGGGGTCACCAAATGAAATGAATAGGCAGAAAGTTTAAAATAAACAAAAATAAGTACTTCTTTACACAATGCACAGTCACCCTGTGGAATTCCTTGCCAGAGGATATTGTGAAGGTCAAGACTATAACAAGGTTCAAAAAAGAGATACATTCATGGAGGATAGGTTTATCTATGGCTATTAGCCAAGATGGACAGGGATGGTGTCTCTACCCTCTGTTTGTCAGAAGATGAGAGTGAACAACAGGGGATGGATCACTTGGGCTATGTCTAGACTACATCCCTCTTTCGAAAGAGAGATGTAAATTAGGCAGATCAAAAGTGCAAATGAAGCGGAGATTTAAATCGTCCGAGCGCAGTAAAAGCGCTATCTAGACATGGTTCTTTCAAAAAACACACACCACACCACACCACACCAAACCCTTTTTCGAAAGATCCCGTACTCTTGATTGTACAGGATCTTTCGAAAAAGGGAGGTTTTTTTTGAAAGAACCGCATCTAGATGATGTTTTCACTTTCGAAAAACCCTTTTTTGAAAAAGCGCTCAGATGCCATTATGCAAATATAATACAGGATATTTAAATCCTCGCTTCATTTGCCCTTTCGATCTGCCTAATTTACATCCCTCTTTTGAAAGAGGGATGTAGACTAGACATACCCTTGAAGATTATCTGTTCTGTATATCCCCTCTGAGGCACCTGGCATTGGACACTGTCAGAAGACAGGATACTGAGCAAGATGAACCTTTGGTCTTACCCAGTATGGCCATTTTTATGTGTGAGTATGAACAATAAAGTCAATAGGACCTTCACATGCTTAAAGTGAAGCACGTATTTATAACACTGTGTTAGCTCATGGCCAGTGCTGTCAACATCATGTCCCTATAGCAATATAATAATCACCACCACAACTATAATAAATAATTTCTCAAAGGTGTCCAGTTTCTGTGTTGTTAAAAATGGTGAAGTCCATCGCTGATTCTCTTTAAATCTTTAATTCAAGTTTGGGGAGTCTTTCTGGATATAATGGTGTCCAACCTCTCTATATACTCATTTATGAAAGAACAGAAAAGTGCAAAAATAGGAAACCAAAGTCAGCCACAGTGTATCTCATTGAAATTATATGCCAGGAGTTTCCACTATATTGGTTCACAAATGAAACACTATGACCTTAAACTGTAATACACAGTAAATAAATGCATTTAGTATGAATTAAGTACACAAACCTTGAGCTTCATCTGTCACAACAATATCTTTTTTTGGGCGGATAAGTTTCCATCGAGGTATTGGGGGTGGTTTTGGTGGAGCTATCAATGGACAGGACCTAGTCCTAGTCACCAGCACAGGATGGCTATAGATGTGGGAAAGTCCATACTGTCTCAGCTTCTCAGAGGAATCAGCCTGCAAAATCCAGAAGGAAAAACTCAGTGTGGGCAGTTCTCCTTTCCTATGCTAAAAGAGCTAAGCTATAAGAATACAGAGTTTTGGCAAAATATTAGATTTAACATGTTCCAAATATGTCTCACAAAGATGAATGATCAGAAGGCAAAACTTAATGTCACATTTTTGGTTTAAATATATTTTATCTTTTTATAATGGACTTATCATACAAAAGGAGTTTCAGCCACAAACAGGCATTTTTTGGGTTTTGAGATAAACACAAAGAGTGCTACTGTATCACAGCACTGGAGTGAAAAAAGGAGGAAGGCTGCTTTTTAAATATTTTTTTAAATTTTTTTTGAAGTATTGGTCTCAGCTTTATGCAGAGATCTATAAGGTGGCAGGCAACTGGCTTATTTAGAAAACATCTCCCAGAGATCTACTAAGCAACTGGCTTATTTAGAAAACATCCATATAATGTAAAGTTACCCTGCAGCAATATTTCTTATCAGAATTAGGCCTTCAATCTCACTGCCTATTTGAGTACATTTGGTTGTATGTAAAGATACTACAGCTGGTTTGCATAACCATCACCTAAGAGCAATATTAGATATGGACATTGAGTGGAGCTCTTCCCATTTAAACAGATACGTTCTAATAGTTAAATATATTCCTTCATTGCTTAATGTTTAGTATTAATATTTGCACATCTTTTGTTTTTATTTTTTTAGTGATATGTCTTTTCTTGTTCACTACACAAACCACACCAATTACTCATCTTTATACTGCATTCCACCAAAAAACCATCCCTCCATTGCTACTGCTCATTGTCTACTGTCCCTGGGACACCTCTAGTTCTGCAACAATTACTGTAATTGTCAGTGTGACTGAAAATAAAGAAAAATTAAGCCAGAATGCTTAATGTGGTGGTTGGTGAAGTACATGTTCAAACAGTACTAAACATACAAGAAAGTAAGCTGGCTGGTGTTTAGTAATGATTCTGCAGCAAACAAATTAAGCTACTTTACCACACATCTTAGCAGATAACTGTTGACCAAGATGCATTCTAGAGTGATACAAAACTATTGGTTTTCCCCTTATATTTGAGTAACTCTGAATTCTTTCTGTAGACAGCCAAAACTCAGCTACATAATAAGCATTGGGCAAGCACACATCAATGAAGTATGCCAAAAGAGAAAAATGCAGAAATCATGGTGCCACTGAAGTGAATGAAAACTCCCACTGTCATTAATGGGGCCAGGATCTCACCCAAGTATTAAACTAATCGTCCAAAATATTGTTTCTGGGTTCCCAAACATGGTCTGAACAAAGTTTACCTAAAACGTATCCAGAAGAAATATATATTTCTATATTTACACTCCCTAGACTACCATTCATCCAAGAGTCTACTAAATTACAATCTTGGATAAATGTCTAAATGACATCTCAGATCTACCACACCTCTTTTAGGATAATCTCTGCCTTGCTGGAGATTAAGGTCAAATCCAGAGAATTAGACTTGGCTCCCCATGTGGCAGGAAGAATCACAAATACTACATCACAACTTCTAAGGTGCTTTCTGATTCCTCTAAATTACCACCAGTAGTATAGAGGAACTTTGCTAAGCACATAAATTATGTATGGTAAAATTACAGTGTTCCCCCTGGTAACACAATACAATTTAAACAAAGAACATAATCCTGGGTCCAACTAATATTAAATATAATTAATTCAAAAGTCTCATAAAAACTACTGCCACACATTTCTTTAATTGGTGAAGACTAATAATCTTTAGCTGCTCTAATCTCTCTCTGTATATATAAAAAAACTTGAGACAAAATAAACATCTTATTTGTGAAAAGAACAAAGCCTTACCATTTGGCCCAACACAAAGAATTCCTCTTCAAACAAATGGAGAGGTATATAGGTAGCATATACCACCATTTGAGGCAGTGTTGGCACCGGAGAGCCTGAGAGAGAGAACTTCATCAATACTCTTAAAATAGTATAAAAACAAAACAAGTATTTAAGTACATAATACCAAATGGTTCTTATTCATGTGGAACACTCTGTTCTATAATTAGAATATGATTGGGATATTTAATTGAGAATAAGTGCTTGACAAACACTCCATTGAAAGGAAACTATTTTTGGAACAGCCCCATTGTTTTGGTTCAATGGAATTTAGTATATTAGCACCTTTTAAACATTTTGCTTGCATTACACAAAATATGCAATAGACAGCCTTCTGGGTCAGAAAGTAATTTTGGTGATTGGGCCACAGGAGATATGCCTTTTATGTCCCTTTTCCCCCCTTTAAATACTAAATATATTGGTACAGAGATGCCACAGCACATAACATAAATGTCTGGACAATAAAGAGTATACATCTCCACTACACAATTATGTTGACCAAGTTACATTGATTTACAGCTGCTGCAATCATTAAATCCCTTTTTAATGTCTACATTATTTGTTATTACATTATAATATTTATTATAATATTAATATAATAATATAAATTTATATATAATAGTATAATATTTGTTATTACAATATAATTTTATATAAAACTAACTAAGATTTGAAACAGAAATCTCTCTCTCTATCCTGACAGGATTTTGAGGAGAACCCATTAACTCCGTCCGCGGCCGGGGACGGTCAGGAGGAACTGCCTGGCGCCAGACCACGCGCACAAAAAAGGCAGTGAGCCACACTGGCACTTGCGCGGTCTGGCAGACTATGGCTAAAAAGATCTCCGAATTTCAGCGCCATAATATTTGTTATTACATTATAATATATTACATTATAATATTTGTTGTGTCTGTGGTGCGTATCCTAACCAAGAGCTCTTACACCAATTTAACTGACAATGTGGGGTTTTGCGGGACAGCTTCTGAAAAGTAGCAAGAGTCAATGTAAGAAACACAGTGTTCTCAATGACACTGTGTCAACCTAACTGCATGGACATTGGCTCTAGACCTCTCTTAGAGGTGGCATTATTAAATTGGTGTAGTAGGCATGTTATATTGGCAGGAGCAACATTTTAGTGTAGATGCTTACAAAGTTAGGTCAACATCAGCTGCCTTACATTGACCTAACTATGTAGTATGGGCCAGGCCTTAGAAATGTTATCTGGGCTATACAAATGGCCCCAAACCAATAGGAGTTGTTTCTCCTTATTTCTCTCTCAGGCTGTAACAGAAAGTTTACACTGATTGGCTATGGCCTGATTCCTGCCTTTCATGGGCATTTTTTCCACGTGATGTGACAGAATATGCTTGCATACTCACCCCACACACTATTGTAATAATTTCTGTACAGTGTCATGTGAGAGATCATTTAAAAACTCATCAGTTAAATCATGGCAAAATTCATATAGCAGCATTATAAGTGAACTTATAAACATGGGGAATGGCCAAAGGCAGAGACCAAAAGGCAAGCTGATACCTCAGCCAGGTGCAAATAAGGCTGACTTACCATTACCTGCTAAGTGACCATTCTTTGGCAAGTAAGAATCATTCTTAACAAAGAAACTGCATGACATTTCCTTCCACACAAACTGCTACTCGGCTTGAGAAAGCAGTCTTTTGACTCCGGAGAGGGGTCCTTATTGAAACAGTTTGGTCTGTATGACTGCTGAATTGAAAGCATGTAGTGAGAGAACTTTGCTTTAATTAAGTTCAAATTAGGGACTAATAAAAGTTTTCTTTATTTTTCTTACAATCTCATCAATTGCACCTACTTAAAATATCTTCATAGCTAATCAATTTGCTTTATTGCTAATTGTAATCGAATTGTGTTGCAACCTGTGATCCTATCCCAAGTTACAGGAAAGGGGTGACAGCTATTCACTGGTCTGGATTGTATTTTGGTATGTCACAAGTGCTATCTCAGTTTGCAAGTTAGGGGAGATCCCCTACCCTTCTAGTTCTCCTGAATCTCCGTCTAGACGTGTACCACAGGAATAGTCTGAGAAAATAATCTGTGCAATATAAATCAAACATTCTAGTTCATATAAAACAAAAAAAGGGTAAGAAAATCTATAAGTGGACACGAAGTGGAACTTTCTTTGTATTTTTCAAAATCCATCATTACAGAAGGTATGCAAAACTTTCAATGTTTTTCTTCGATATGTAGAAAAACTCTGATTCTTGAATATCTCTTCTGAAATTCCTTTAAATTTAACATTTCTGTAAAATGTGAGTGGTTGGTGAGGTAGGACTACTCTACAGAATGCGCCAGCTGGTCCTTAATATCTCTCTCCACACACTTGTGATTCCCATGTTAGTCACAGCTGTTGTGTTAGCTATGGGTTTTATTTGTTTAAAAGCAATAATGTCATTTGGGCTTGGTCTTTGTCCCCTGTAGACTTGTCAGACCTACTACAAAAGTAACAAGAGCAGTTCCAATGTACAACGTTACAGAACAGTAAATGCCACAAGCCAGACCAATTTCAACTCATGTTAGAAAACATTTTAGTCAAATAACCAGGACTTCATCAAATACCAGGTGGAGCCTAAAGCCTCAAAAGCAAGTCCAGATGGGATGTGAAACAATATGTATACAGGGCACTGAGCAAATTATTAGAGCATGTAAATCATTATCAGATTGCTATATCATATCTGCTTTAAAATAAATATAATATTTAAAATAAATGTTGCACTGCTTTTCAAAATGAAACAATATTTGATTTTTTTTCACTGTACAAAAACTAAGGGGAAGCTTATTTTAGTGGAGCAGCATGAAATTTAGGTCTACAAATTTGGTTAAAACTGATAACATTATTAAATAATTATGTGAATTATTAGGTGAAAAGTGTTACAACCTACAGCATTACTAAAATGTTTAGCCCCAGCAATGCCTATCATCTATATCTGTCACTGAAGATTTACAAACTGTTCAGTTAAATGTTAAAGATTTGAGATCTCAGCAGGTGCACAATTTTAGATCTTGGTGTTTTATAAATTGAGACAACTCTACATTTTTAGCAAATTCGTTTTTCCCCTATGGGAGCAAAAAAGCATTTAGAATTAACTCAAGTAAAATGTGTATATTAAAAATAATGGCCAAAATGTGGTTCTGTGTGTTTTTATTTTCATGATTTATCAGGATTTTCTTCTAGAACATATTCATATGAACATAAAACACACATGTAAGTTTTTTTAATACTAAAATGTTAGGTTCCAATTTCAAATCGGAATAAAAACTTTATTTTGAACAGATAAAAGACAAACAAAAACAGCAAGGGTGTTTTTATATCTAGTAACTAAGGTGCTTACCTGTCCCCCTATGACAGGGGCGCTGCAGCGCCCCTGCACTTTAGTCGTGCCGTCCCCTGCATTTGGGGAGAAAAGCCGCCACGTCTTCTGCCGTGGCTTTGTGGCACGTGCTCTGCTGCCGCTGATCACCCCAGGGCCAGAGCATGGATCGGGGGAAGGGAGGGAGAGGGACCGGAAGCAGCAGCCAGGGATCCCCAGCGGCATCTCCACCAGCCGGGTGGGACAATTAAAAGGAGGGGGGGATGGAAGAGGAGGAGCCTCTTATGGCGTCTCCATCAGCACGGCTGGACACTTAAAAAGCATAGCCCACACAGACAGAGGGGATGACGAGGTAGGAAGAGACCAGCAGGATCAACCTGATCTCCGTCTGCTGCCAGCCCTCCCATGCCAGAGTCAGAGACTGGATTGTCATCTGCAAGACAGGAGATAGGAAGCGGCCCAGGGCCGGGCCATTGGAACAGCCCGTGGGTTGGTGCATTTCAAGCAACTACCCCACCAACCAGACAGGGGGCCAGATCCCTGTCCTTAGGGCCCTGAGTCGTGGCTCAGAGAGTAGGCGGGCCCAAGCCCCCCTACCTCCTCTACCCCTCTGTGGGGCGATTCGTTGTTGTGGAACTTCTTACGGTTGGCCGACCCTGAGACTTTGTCGGGCAAGATCCAACTGTGCACCGTGGCATAGCGACTTAGGGGCGCGGTAATGGGAACTTTGAGTGTACGTAGATACCCGGGCTCTGGCAGGATAGCCAGACCCTGATTAATTGGACTAAGGCCCAGAGGGGCTGACTGGGGAAGGGGAGGGAAGGCGTGAAACTCACGCGAGGTATTGGGTCTTAAAACCCTGGGCACGGAGCAGATGAGCCTCGCGAGAGGTGGTGAGACCCTGTTCCCAAGTTGTATTTTGTGTTCGAGTAATACGGTCTTGACCTCAAACACGGGCCTCAGTCATCACACCCCCATTATCAAATTATCTGTATGTCTCAATCTTTTAATGTATTATTCCTCCCAATACGCCGGGACAGGGAAATACTATTTTCCCTATTTTACGGATGAGAAACTGAGGCACAAACAAACTGACTTGCCCAAGATCAGTTAGGAAGTCTGTGACAGAGCAAAGTCCCCCAAGTTCCATGCCAGCAGTACTCTACTGGAACATCCTTCTCTCTGGGACGCTTAAGGCTATTCAGAAACAACAGCAAAGATAAGGAGTTTTCTAGAATCTTAATGGAGTTGTGCTTAGCCAATGGTGACTAGAGTGAAGGACATAGCTAATGAGTGAAATCATGTCATTGGATATAAAGAAGAGTGGGCAGAGATGTGAACTGTTTGGGGCTGTGGTTAGCTAGAATGTAGACATTTCTAAAAGATGAGCAAGACTTCTGATAACAGTCATATAGAAAGCTGACCATTAATCTTATTTTTCAATATTTTGTCTTCCAGCATTGATTTCATCAACTGGTCTTTTTTCACTCTAAGCAGTAATTATGAAAACTGATCAATAACAAAAAAAAATGATCATTTTACTAAATATCCACACATGAATGTATTTGAATCAATAAGGCTAAAATTTAAAATAAGTAATTAAGAACAAATGATTGAATGGACTCACGTAATGAAGACAAATTCTTTTGTAATTCTAAAATGCTAAATGTAAACTGTATCAAAAGTTATTTGACTGCAATGTAGTCATGATTCATGTTCATTTCAAAAAGTTCAGGGAGTAGTACTTTTGGACTCAAGGTCAAATATGGTGTTGAAAGAAATTTTGTTGAAATGAAAAAACAATTTCATGATGTGTCAGACCAGTTAATGCCATAGTTGTGCAATGATCATTTAGGTCTCTGTTTCAAGACTTCCAGCAGCCATTCAGAAACTTTCTGGAATTACCACCAGACTCATGAATCTGAATCCTTCCTGCCCTGTCAAACATCAGTTAGGGCATGAAAAAGGCCCTGTCAGCTCTGTCTATGCTGAATCACTCTTTACTTGTCCTTTATGTTACCTCCCAGACATTTCCCCTTTTTAAAATATCATTCAGAGAGATTATTTAGCTGTCCAAGGCCATGCTTACTATTGCAGGCACTCTGCATTCATTCTTAATACCCATCCAAAATATTTCCATCTTCCTTTCTGGATAACTTCAGAGATGAAAAGCTATTCAGTTCTCTGATGAATCACTGGATTTGTTTTAAGTTTATTCCATTTCCTATCTAGTATTTTCCTAAACCTTTGTTTTCAAACTGATGTCATTCAAGAGCAAACTTTGTTCATTTTTGATACCCAAAATATAGCAAAGATCAATTGACGATTTTGCCACTAAGCTAAAAGGCAAAAACTTGATTTTTTAGGAGACCTGTTTCTCCTTTTCTTTCCATATTTGAACATACTATTCGGACATTTGTTTCTTTTTTTAAATGTGCTTCAGTGCTGATCACTTTTGCCTTTTGCTGGCCCAGAATTGAGCCTGTCATATTTCCACAAGTATTAAATTAACGTTAATACTTGTGGAAATATGACAGGCTCAATTCTGGGAAGAGACTTTTTTTTCAAATACATTTTAAAGTTTGTAATTGTTTTACTCCACAAACAGTGAACATAAATCAGGATGTCAAACTAACAAGCTTCCTACTGGTTATTGATGAGAAGCAACTACGAGTAACA
Organism: Apalone spinifera; assembly: GCA_030068395.1. Lineage (NCBI taxonomy): Eukaryota > Metazoa > Chordata > Testudines > Trionychidae > Apalone > Apalone spinifera. The sequence goes on from CM057847.1 coordinate 87,896,395, forward strand.
CCTTCCCAGTTATATGGAAAAAAAATACTGATTAAATTCAACAAGCATTTTTAACTTACCCTCAGAGGATTGAAAGGAACTTTGAATGTCTGTGGTGATTCGTGCAGAATGGGGTGCTGACTTATTTTTTTCTTTTTCACCATCTCTACTTTTTTTCTTTCCAATTTCTCTTGGTTCTGGCTTATCTACCAAATAGAATAAAACAACTTATTTTTTTCTCACGCAGTTAAATAGAATAGAACAAGAAAGCATAGTAAAGATAAAGGCTATGACTTCATTGAGCCAAAAAAAAAAATGTGTTTTTTTACATTAAGAAGAAACCCAAAGCTAAAAATCCTAGTGGAAACAAGACTGTAATTTTTACATCAATTGACCTGATTGGGAAATGGGCAACCTTAATCCTGGAATTTAACTTTTGAGTGATTGACTTTCTTTCCTTAAAAATGTTAATTTAACATAGTTTTATATACGTTTGTGTGTGTGTTCATGTTCATTCCTGGGTTTTTAAAAAAGTAAATGGAAAAAACTGAAATTCCATCATGAGGGACAACAAAACGATCATCGTCAAGGATGCAGCATTTAAATCCACCACATTAGACCTGTGCCACTTGAGGTAATAGAGTAACTGATAGCAGTAGGAGATTGTCATACTCTGTGTGAATCAGCAATTTGGGGCAGATGGGTCACTTACCAGAGGGTTTGCTGGCACAGAGGAATAGTGAGACTCAGGAATTTGATTCTATTTCAGATTCTGTAAAGAGTGTGCTTGGTAGTCACATTTTTCTTACTTAGCCAGTCCAAATTTCCACTTCTCCGGCTTTTCATCCCATTTCCAGTCTCTTTGTCTATCCAGTCCCCGTTCCCTCCCACCATCCCAGGTCTTCAATCACTCTCTGCAACTGTGGCCTCCAGTCACCGTACCCCTCTGCCCTTGAGTCCTATACCTAAAGTCTCCCAGTTCCAGTTTCACAGTCTAGTCTCAGTCCCTGACCATCTCCATCACCCTCAGCTCTCCTCTTTGCCCAGTCAGTCAGTCAGTTTTCAATTCCCATCCAAGATCCTCATCAGATCTGCTTCCAACGGCTAATGTCTCCAAGTTTCTGCCTAATTCCAGACCCTGCTTCCATTCCCAATCTTCTGATTTAGCCTGTAGCACATGCTAGGGATATAAAATCTCATTTAATTAATTAACTGGTGTGACAGAATCAGACTAGAGAGCTTGATTAGAAGGAGATAAAGGCTGCTCTAAAAAGTAGAAAGACCCTGGCTAACTAGGAGAGGGTTACTTCAGGGCAGCCAAGAGCAGCTAACCAGGAATTATCACAGCAGAGGAGGAGCAACTGAGATGGGGCTGCTGATTAAGGTCTAGCTGATCTCACTTCAGACAGCTACAAGGCCTCTTAAAAAGCCTTCACTGTGTGGGGGAGGGGAAAGAGTGGAAGAGGAGTTTGGAGTGAGGCAGAGAGGAATTATAGCTGAGAGAAGCTGATAAAGAGAATGTCAGCATTGCCAGAGACAGCAGGGAAGGTGAGGGACTCCAACAGGGACTGTTTGGGCTCCTGTCCCTAAGTAGCCTGAGAGTTTCAGCTGGTGGCTGGAAGGACTGTTTACCCAGGCAGACCAGGGGGCACCTACTCCAAAGCCCTTCTAACACAGTAGGATGTGTTTGAATGCTGAGCATTGTCAACTTAGCCTACCTTCAACTTGAAAACACGGTAGTGTTTCTGCAGTTTCCTACCTTTGCCAATTTTCTCAGCCTTCTCTGCTTGCTTACTGGCAAATGGAATTTCATTTTTTAATTCAGGCACTTTGGTGTCTTTAGTTTTCATGTCTGATGGAGGATTTTTCAGTTCAGGTGTTGTCTCATTTGGTAGCTTAAATTCTGGCAATATGTCTTTTAAAAAGCTCCAAATTTTATCCAAATATCCAGGCCTTAAAAAATACAAACAATAACATTACTCATATTTGCTACAGAATAAGATTTGTATTCTTCATTCTGAGACTGCTATTCTGCAGGCTGACTCAATATGACAATTTGAAAAGTAACTGTTAGCTGAAATAACACAGTACATATTTATATGATTTTATGTATAATTGTTAGAAAAACAAGAATTAGCAAGAAGGTGTTTGTGTTAGGCAATAAAGAGACAGACTCATTAGCAGAGCTAGCACATCAAGCATTAATGAGCCATCCTTTGCTCAGGCTTGGTAGGAGAAGCTATGGAAGACCTGATACTTTACAACTAATGTGGAAATCTTTGGTAGATCATTCTGCAACTTTAGAACAATAGGATCTTAAACTGAGACAGTGAGTTATCATCTAAATAAGTACATCCTGATTTTGCAAAAAGAAAACATCTCTCCCCAGGTCCTTCCGGACCAGACATGGTAATAAGTGGCTTGTGGGCTGGATTAAGTTTGCCAGGTTCATGCTGCTTCCCACACCTCCTATTGGCCAGGAATGGTGATCTGCGGTCAACAGGAGCTGCAATCAGCTGTACCTGTGGACACACATTGGGCAGCCAGCCCACTAGGAGCTAACTCTGATGAACCATGTCCAGCCCGTAGGCTGCTTATTGCCAATCCCATTCCAGACTCTCCTATTCACTTCAATAAAACCAGCTCCAACAGCTTCTCCCTACTGGATATGATGCCCACTGTTGTGCTGGTTCCCTACAGAAGATATTTACAGTGAGAAATAAAATAAAATTTGATCAACGGCTGTGTGGGAGGGGGAGGGGAGAACACGAACAGATCCCACAATAACTATGAAAAAAATGAAAGCCATATCCTTCAATAGCTGATTGGGCAACAAGAGGTAGCCAGATCTGTGTTACTGCACTCAGCAACAGTGCAATACTTGCTTTTTTCCTATTGGCAAAACAAAAACCAAAAATTAATATTTAGAGCTAGATCTGAAGACACTGGCTTTCATTGTTGCAGTAGTAAATTATGGATACAATATGGCCCCTGTAATTTAGGTCATCTGGATGTTTAAATTAGGGATGTAAATGAGCAGTCGACTATACGATTAACCAATAAGTCTAGGCTTATCGGTCAATCTTGTTCACTACTAGCATCCCCCCATTGCTGCCTCTGTATCAGAGACAGCAAGTGAGGCAAAGCAGGAGCCAATGCAGGGGGCAGCTGGTTTCCCCCAGAACCAGCTCAGTGGTACCGCCTGCTCCCACACCCACTGCATCTGTCATCCCATGGAGCAGCCTCTGTCCATGGCAAGCTTGGACAGGGGATGCTGCCAACCTGGCTGCCATGAACAGAGGCTGCTTCATAGCAGCCTCCCCTGTTGCCACCCTGCACTGATGCCTCTATATCAGAGGCAGCAGCAGGAGGTAGCAGGCAGCCAGTCTGCATGGGGAATTGGTTTTTAAACTCGCTCCCCTTGTGTACCAGCTCCCACCTGCCACCCCGTGCTGCTGTGATAAGAAAGGCAACAGTGTGAGGTAGCAGGGGGCTCTTGGGGAGTGGGGCCGGAGGGCACTGGCTGCTGGCCTTGCCCCTCAGGACTACAGAATAGTCAAGTAACAGATAGGAATTCATGCTGTTACTCGACCATTCAATTACCCAATATCTAACATCCCTAGTCTAAATTCCTAATCTGTAGGCATGTTCAGAGGCTTAGATATCTAAGTAACCTAAATTGCACAAGTTGGAGCCCTAAGTAAAATAGACTGAAATTGTGATCCATTATGTACTATTTCATATTAGAATATTAGTCGATTTAATGTTTAACTGTTTCTTTTAAAATACATTTACCAAAAAGGCACATGTTGCAAAAGTACTTTTTCTTTTACAAAGAAAGCCTTCTATACCTTATATCCCAATCAACCACTCAAAAAAGGAGGATATTAGACTAGCTCCCTGTGCACTGATTATTCAGAATGGACTTGAATATGAGCTATTGAGAAGAGGGGGCTGGGAGAATGCAAGCAAGTGTTATTAAATAAAGTTTAGTGTGACTGGCTTGAAATAAAAGTGCCCATGTTTAGAAATATGAAAAGAACTCAACTTCTGTTCCAACTTTCACATAGACATGCCTGTATTTTCTACAGTAAATTCTTAGACAAAGTTACAATATTATATATCAAAATAACCTTTGCTATCCATTTTAAAGCCATATATCATTATAAAACTAGACATACCTAGTGCAAACGGAACTGGGTTTGTTGCTCGGTTCAATATCAGTTAAACAGTGTAAATATGTAAAAAATAAACATCAGCAGCTTTAACTTTAGTAACAGCTTCACAAGTGTCAGAAAACATTGCAAAATTTTTCGACTGCAAGCTTCTTAGCTTTCAACATACATCTCTCCAGTTACTAGAGTTAAAACCTGAACTGTCACAAATTGATTTTAGGTCCACATCTCAGGTCATCTAGGCTTTCTGAAAAATAGTATTTAAAGTTGTTTAACAGGAGAACTCACTGGAGAGGAATAACTTCAGGTATCCATCCGGTAAGTGCATGGAGAACTGTGAATTCCTCCAACTCTCGTTCTCTAGCTTCATGTATACTGCAAGAAATTCATATATAATATATATTAAGATATTTATAGTTAAGTAGAGCCAGATACAACTCCCATGAAAGTCAATACTCAATAATAACTTCAACAGAGATTAGATCAGGCATATAGAGAATAGCAAACTACTGTAAAATAAGCTATCCATACACAGAGCAGTTCTGGTTGTTCCTGAATACATTTTCAGATACATCAATTGCAGTTTATTCTTCTTTAAATTTATCGACCAGTATAATACACCCTTTTAAACAAATCTTTTACTACAATTAAGACTTGTTTTTGCAATGTCATCCAATGGTAAATTGAAAATGAAAGAAAACTGGAAACAAAAGGTCATCTGAAGTCTGTTACAAATAAAATTCCATTTTATCGGATCTCTCTACGGATTTATAATTGCCACCCAGAATTAACAACTTTCACATATACAACTTTTTGCTGGATTCTCAGACCTCAGTCATATTTCCACCAATCTTATATTTTATTATTCCACAGGTAAAATGTTTAAAAATACCCCCAAGTTATTCATAAGCCTAATGGCACTTCTGAAAATAGAACTTGGGCTTCTAAGTCACTAATAAGCTTTTGAACACTTCAGTCTAGATTTTTTTTTAAACTCTGATAACTAATGTTGCAGTATACTAGAAAACATAACTCATTTGAATATAGGTAAAAAACATTATTCAAATGCTGAAATTCTTGACACATCATGGCTTGCTGAGAGCAGTTTCTGGTTCGGGGCACATCCTACCACTCACTGCCTTGAAGAAGGAGGAACTTGGGAAGCAAGCTTTGACTGAGTCACAACTGCTTCCCAGGTTGGTCCTGGAGCAGTGCTAAACTACAATGCTTAGTACATGTGACAAAATCATGAATAAGCCCTAATTATCAATAATATCTTGTAATGCTCTGTTTTTCTATACTGCCTCTTTTGTAGGTTTTATTTTTTATGCCAAGTATCCCTAAATTACACTTTTTGATAAATATTAGCAAAAATATCTTCTATATGTTTTGATAATTAGTTGTCTCTATGATGTTTATTTTTTTAAAGATTTGATATATATGAAACTTCAATAAGAGTGCATACTGGTAATTGTTTCAAAAGTTGAACATTAAAGGGAAAGGCATGAGTTAAAGAATAGCCAGCATGTCATTCATGAACTATGAAAATCTCTCTCACCTAATAACTTAAGTGACTGGCAAACCTTATGGCTATGTCTACACTCGCGGCTTCTTGCGCGAGTAACATGCAAACGAGTAATATGAGTAATATGCAAAAAAGTAATATGCATTTTTTTCAGAAGAGGCTCTTGAGCAAGAAGGAGCGTCTACACTGCCCCTTC
>CM057847.1:87908057-87924051 GCA_030068395.1 Apalone spinifera
GCCTGCAGCAAGTGCAGCTGGGCTGATGGCAACAACCCCACGAGACGCACCAGCGTGCCCTGGGGCAGCTTTGGCTCCATGTGGCTGAGTGCTGTGGTGTCCCGAGTGAGGGCACTCAGGGTACTCCAAGACAGGACTGCTTTGCTGTCCCTCATCGAGGTAGACAAGCAAGTGGGGAACCCTGAGAACTGTCTGGCCGGGGTGAGTGTAGGGTCCCTTTAAGCACGGAGCTCATTTAGCCTGAGGCAGCAGCCCCAAATTCTAAGAGCCAACCTGATGCCCTGCCGGCACTGGTTCCGGCCAGCCTTAACTTCGGTTCAGGGTCACTCAGCGTGGACATGCTATTTCCAAATAGCAAAACGCTATTTCAAAATAGATTTTGTGTATAGATGCGTTATTTATTTCAAATTAAGATAACTCGAATTAACGCTGCAGTATAGACGTACCCTAAAGTATTAAAAAGCTTTCTGACCTATGAAAAAGCTGCTGAACCCTCAAAGTATAATGCTGGGTTGCTGCTTTGATTAAATAGACGGTGTGGTAACATTGGCCAAACTTTTAGCCCCATTAATGATAAATAAGAGTTTAGATTAAAAATAAGCAGTATACAAATAAAAATGAAATTAGAAAGTTGATCCAGCAAAACATATACAGTCAACAAAACCGAAAATAAAAATCTAGACAGACAAGTGATGAACAGCAGAGAGAAAAAAAAAAAAAAAAAAAAAGAGAAAAAAAAAAAAGGGACAGCCGCTGATGGGCTCCAGCATACATCCTCGGGGAGAGAGTTCCTTGCAATGTTTCCATGAAGGAGAAGAACCTGCCCGAGAAGCAGGGTCTCAAACACTTTGAACGTAAATTAATAAAAGTTAACAAAGCTTGTTAGGCTATTTTCAAGATATTCAAATTCACTGGTTTACCAAAAAGCTGCAGAAAGCTCTGCACTTACAATGATGGAAACAAGTTCACCACATCAAGAAAAGACAAATGGTTTCTTCGTTAAACCTATTTTTTGTTAAAAAACACTAGTGAGACTATATTAATAAGGGTTGCTACTGTTAAATGAATTTACATAATGGTTTTTAAATTGGCTATAATCTGTATGCTTTAGTTTGATACATTTTTAAATGTAATAAGTACAACGTAAATTCAGTCTGATGCTTCCCATTGCTATGTAATTGGTGCTCCTATCAATTCTTAAGGTTTTAGAAGACAGAATCTAAAAAGAGAGTTTAAACCATGATAAAAATAAAAAAAGTATAAATATATAGATATCTCTAAAGGTAAGAATATTTCCTGATGACCATAATTCTTGTTTTTTTAAAATTTCTCAAGTGCATTTTTGAAAAAGGTGTGCCATTCAATAACTTTGGTTAATTCCTCAAACAATGACACAGATTTGTTTCCTCTCTCATGTAGCAGCTCAACCAAATGTTTCATAAAGCAAGAAGTACAAGCTAATGAGCAAGTAAAAAGGAATGGTTTTCTCCTTAGCTTACGGATACACTAATTCTAATACTAAGGATACCTTTCATAAACAAACACCATAACTGCAGTGTGACATACTTGTTTTTCCTTTCAGATGTTATTTGATTTTTCCCCTTGACTGATTTTTTATTTTCATAAAAATAGTAAATCTTCAAATCCGTATTGTAATTATCCTGCATGAACAACAGACTTTTTAAAAGCCTAAGTAGATATTATTAAAAGATGTACATTGAGGGAGGGGGACCGGCGACAGAGGGGAAGTCATTCCCAAAAAATAAAATAAGAGTTCAAATTCAGAAACAGAAATCCTTATGAAATAGAGAGCAAAAATGAAGCAGTTCAGGGTAATTTTGGGGGGGGGGGCAGAATTTTATTTGGTAGAGAAGGGAGAAGGATATTATTGGCAGAAATGAACAGACTGAATGTGCAGGAGGAAAAATCAAGCCAATGGTTTTGCCATTATGTTGAATGAGTACATTCTATGTCAGCTCTTAAATCCTAAGAGGCATTCCTATAAAAGTGAATATGAGAACCCTACAGAATTCCTACTTAAACTTTGCACCCATAAATTTCAATTCTTTCCCTGTGGAGTACAATTTCTGATTGTAGAGAACTGGGACCCAGAACAGAAGAATAGGAATAGGAGCTCTACTGCAACAACACAGGGTGAAGCAGGTTTACCAACAGGGAAGGGTGAGAGGGAAGGAGATAACTGCCCGGGGACACACAGAAGATTTAAAATGTCCTGCCCCACCCCCAACAGCACAGCATGACTAAGGCAAACTGTCTGCTCACCCTCCCTCCCCACCAGTCCTAGAAGCATCCAGCACATGTGCCTATGAGGAGGTCTCCATGAACTGCCCCTACCCCAATCATAGACTCCCCAGCTTCCATTGGCTGGGAACTCTGGTCAGTGGGAGCTGTGGGGGCAGTGACACATGAAGACTTCTTGGCACCACTACCTAGAAGCCTCTGCCAGAAGGATGTGCTAGTCACTGTCAGGAGCCGCCTGAGGTAAGTGCCAACCCCCACATCTTCTCCTACAGTCCAATCCCCTGACCTAGCCCAGAGCCTACACCCAAACTCCTACCAGAGCTCACACCCCCCCCCACCTCCCTACCCCACCTTGATGAAACTGAGTGAGTGTGGGGGAGAGCAAATAACATAGGGAGGATCAAGGGACGGGGTGGCGCCTAGAAGAGGGGGTGAGACAGGGGCATGGCCTTAAGATAGGGACGGAGCAAGGGTCTTTGGGTTTGTGCAATTAAACAGTTGGCAGTCCTACTGGGCAGAAATACAGAAATCCAGGCCATGCCAGAAGAGTGTACCCAGCTGCACAGCCGGTAGCTTGCGGGTACCTACCAGCACAGGTGCAGCCTTGACCAAATATCAGACAGACCACATCCACACAGGAACAGTGGGGACCCATTGACTGTTCTGCCCTGGGGCCAAGAATTGCTGTAGGTGGGCCTGGAGAGGAGGTGCCAGAATGTCATTGGCTATTAGAATTATTGCTGAAGAAACTGGATGTGGTACATCAAGAACAACAAAGAGAAAGGGTTTAATCATATGCTGAGTCCTTAAGAGATAATATGTCTCACTGAAACAAGCCTAGAGAAAAGTCATTTATTCTTCCCCATTCTCAATTTTCCTTCAGTTCTCTCAGATTTCCCCTCCATGTCATCCCTTCACTCTCGCTTCCACCTTTCCAGAGGTACTGAAAGAGTCGGTAGAACCAGCAGAGGAAGCAAGGAAAAAGGGAAGTTCAATGAAGGGAGAATATAAGTGAGTGATTAAAACACACATAACTCAGGAAATGACCGTTAAAGTAGCCTATGCAACTTTAACTGTGCAGATGTGTTACAATACAATCATTTATTACATACTATTTTTCCCTATAGAGGCCCAGCATATACAACCGACCATACCCTCAACCCAAAATTAAAGGGGTAAGATCATGCTTTCTGCTCTTGTGCAACTGACTCTAGCAGTGGAAACCAACTCCTGGTTCCCTTGAATGGGCTATAAGCATTACAAGTCAGTGCCAGGGAGAGGGCTGCTTGCATAAACCTTCAAATTCACCAGCCATGCAAGTAGATGGAGAGGAGATATAGGGCACATGGCCTCTCTCTTTCCCACCTCCATACCAACCTGGCACATGGAACTATTACTATCCTAATGGAGCAATGAGAAAATCCAAAGCATAAAATTCTCAGAGGAGCAGCCGTGTTGGTTTTTTTTTTTTTTAATATAGTTACAGACTAACACGGCTGCTCCTCTGAGAATTTTATGCCTTGGTTTTCTCCTTGCTCCACTGGGATAGTAATTTGCTACCGATTGGTGCTGATACCATGTGCCAGGTTGCTCTGGAGGTGGGAAAGAGAGGGGCCATGTGGTCCCTGTTTCCTCTCCATCCATTTGCATGGCTGGTGAATTAGAAGATTTTTGTGTATAAAATGTATGTTATATAAATAAAACTTGCATATCAAGGCCCATTCTACACTCTTTATCTATAGTTGTTTTTTTAAATTCCTTTGTAGAAGAATGGCTACTTTTAAATCCATTAGTAAGTGCCCAGGTAGATTAAAATGTGTTCCTGCAGGTTTTTGTGTATTACCATTTCTGATATCTGATTTGTGTCCATTAATCCTTTGTGTTAGAGACTGTTCCATTTGGCCAATATACATGGCAGAGGAGCATTGCTGTGATTCTCAGAGTGAAGAGTTATAATTAGTTTCTGCATCTACTCCTTTGGAAGCTTGGCACTGCACCACCTATTACCCAAGGCAATTCATAAAGATACAATTTAGCACTATATTAGATTTTGTCAGTGTAGCAACTATGGTTATGAATGAACTTTCACTTTCATTGTTTAATCCTATTTTAGTTCCGCATATATTTCTTTTAAAATTACCTTTTGAGAGGTAATCATATGGTCATACTGATCCTAACAACAAATCTTTTTGGTAGATTTTCAGGAATCTTTCTAAAGTATGTCTGAGCTAATTCAACTCCATTTTAAAACTTCACTCATGGCTGAATGGAAGAATGTGTGCTTTTTCTAATTTGAATTTCCTAATATTAAAACTAACAAAGTTGGGGTTATTTAAAAATAGAATGAATATACATAGTGTTTTACTTTCTTACTTAAAAAAGGTGCACCAAATCACAATGTTGCAGCAAACATGCATAGGTGGTAATATTTAAAGCTCCCTTAGTCTTTTGTTGTTGTTTTTGCATTTGTGTTCATTCCAAGAAGCAGAAGGTACTTTAAATATTTTAACAGAGTGAAGGATAAGAGAACATAACTCTTCTTTCTTACTTTTCTGTACATGAAATTTAGATAACATGCCCACTAAAGCAACTAGTTTAACATTGAGCTGAGATTAGTGATTTTGCAAGGGTATGGAAGAATTTTTATTTTTATCTGTATAGATTTTTGAAAGAGGCCCAAGTCGTGTAGTTGCTAAGCAACACAGAGTACGCTGCAAGGCTCACTCAAACATTTCAACCATAAATCCAAATCAATTCTCTCATACTAAGGTTCATACCAATTGCTATCCTCATCCAGAAGCATGATTTGCTGGTCACAGAATTCCAGTTCCTTTGTTTTAAAGTTCTCATCTCTGCAAAGACATTTAGACTCTGAAGCACACACGAACATATCTCTTTTTGAGAGATATGTAAGCAAAGATATATTTTTTTCTGTGCTACAGAATTAGTATAAGGACTGCAAGGCAAAAGATGCATCTAACATAGACTGAAGACAGAACAACAGTGAAAAAATACTGACCTGAATCAGAGAGCAGAAAGTAGTGTCTATAAGGAAGCTATGCATGGAGGTGGAAGGTACAAAGGATTATGGAATACATGTAAGGGATCTGAGATATGGTTATTACAAAAGGAAAATGGAGGTGGTTTTCAAACATTAAAGATAAAAAGATTGAAGAGCCCTGTACCAAAGTCTTAAATTCAAGGTAATTGGCACCACCACAAGATTATATAGTCACACAAATTTCTTTGTCCTCGCCCCCCCCCCCCCCCGCTTTCTTTGGCAGCTGTAGTGTACCACCATTCTGCTGTCCCTAAGCATAATATTGTGCCTATTTTTGAGATATAGAAAAAGTAGGGGTATGTGGGCATTTGCAGAGGCTATAGCACTTCAAAATTTTCCCTAATTCCCTTGTTGTCACCCTTTCCACTGCAAAGGTCGCTGTCAGCCATAACTCAGAAGTAAGCAAGTCCACATGAAGTTATGCCCCGAGCACTAGGAATTCAGTAGCACTGCATATTCAAATTAATGGAGAGATACCTTGAACCCTAGGAACTGGGTAAAAAGTAGGTAGGTGTGTGCTCTCAGTGTGTGGGAGTGACAGATTTTTGTGTGGGTAACTCAGGTCATGTCTACATACCAGCGTTATTTTGAAGTAACAGAGTTCACATCTACACAGCATAACGGGCTTCTTACTCTGACTTCTGTAACCCTCATTTCACAAGAAGCAAGAGAAGTCAAAGGAAGAGTGTTCTTCCTTCAACTTTCTACAGCATAGACAGGAGTTGAGGTACTTCGACTTTAGCTATGCAGTTAACATAGCTGAAGTTGCATATCTTAATTTGACTTTGTCACATAGTGTAGACATACCCACAGTAGTCTAACAAGCTGAAGAATTTGCAAGAATCAAAAGGATCCTTATACCATAACATGCTACTTCAATGATATGCCAAGCTCTAATAGTCAGGCACTTTAGCCAATAAAATGAGACATGCTATGACCAGACAGCCTGCAGATGTGTGCAGGACAGAGGACTACTGCAAGGAGGCCAGTGAGGAAAAGGTTTGTTAAGAAGATTAGGTAGGAGAGTTTTTAAAATGTAAATAAGCTTAGAAATCAGGAGCTTTTACAATTAAATCAGGGTTGTGTACCATGTTGAAAGGTTAATACCACATTTCTCAAACTGTGGGTCCCAACCCCCCCCGAGGGGTCGTGGTATCACAAAGTTTGAAAACCCCTGGGTTAATAGCATAACATTTTCCAAACCAGAAATATTACCAACATAAAGCAATGACTGAATATGGAAGGGTTTAACAAGCACCTGTTAGATGGAAGTTTGTTCCTGTCCTCCAGCAGAAAAGCATTAACAATTATAACAAAAGACCTATTTTTCTTTGGCATGAATCCATGTATCTCTTGTATCCTAACCTGCTTTATTCTCCCTCTTCCCCACTCTATTTATTGCTAATTGTTCTCTTCACTTTAGCTCTTTTCTCCATATTCAGTAATACTGTTATTTCACATATCCTAAAGAAACAGTCACTTGAACATCTTTTCTTTCCTCTTGCCATTTCCCCCTCCCCCTCTCATTTCTACCTTCACTTTTATCTATTAGCTCATTGAGTGGTCTATTCACTAGGCCTTTATTTTCTTTCCTTCCGCTCCCTCCTTGATCTTTCTCAATCCTATACCTTATCTTAAGAAATATGTGTCTGTCTATCCATCTGTGAGTTCAGTTGTTGAAGAACTCCTCCTAAATTATAAGAGCTAGGACCACCAAATTTAGTATGCAGCTTCCTCTTACCATAACTTAAAGGAAGGTAAGAGTTTGATTATGCCAAGACAATGAGAGGTGCCTGAATTTGATTTTCTCTCATAAAATGGAAAGGGGAGGGGTCTGATAGGAGGGAGTTATACTGTAGAATAACTACAGGGGAGCAACAAGGGACCAGAGATGGAACCAGGACAGCTATAACCCCACTGTGCTAACAGGAAGCTATTCTACTATATAATTCAGAGAGTTTGTCTGTGTGTCTGTTTGTCCCCCAGCCATGGGACATGCGCCCCTGCCCTGGCTTTGCCAACTTCAACAGCCATGGACAGGTGCTTCTCACCTAGACCCAACCTGCTGCACTGAAAGACAGCTGGGGTTGTCCTCTACCCCCAAAGCATCCTGCATACTGAACTCCTCATCCCCAGCATAATGATTTAAATGAAGAAAAAGAAAACTTATTTGAGCTAAGGACCCGTGCAACGCTGGGTAAATCTTCTAGTACTGTACTAAAATTCTGCTTGCAAGAGTCACTAGTAATTTCATCAGGTATGTCTACACTTGCACCCTCTTTCGACAGAGGGATGCAAATGAAGACATTTGAAATTGCAAATGAAGCCGGGATTTAAAGATCCTGTGCTTCATTTGCATATTCGCATTATGGTGCTATTTCGAAATAGCGCCATAATGCGAATATGCAAATGAAGCACAGGATCTTTAAATCCCGGCTTCATTTGCAATTTCAAATGTCTTCATTTGCATCCCTCTATCGAAAGAGGGTGCAAGTGTAGACATACCCTTCTTTGCCACATGCATGACCCTCATCTTCATACACATTTTCTTGATCCATCTTCTGCATTCTTAGTGTCAACCAGCTACTTTTTGATAGTCTATTTCTTGGGTTTTCATCATCTAGTTGATGTCCTCTTCTCTCATTGTCTCACAACATATACCTCCAGCCTTTTCAGACAGAAATTGTCATTATTATGTGCCCAGTAAGTGGGATACAAAGTCCCCAACTGGGGTCTCGATAGGTGCAACTGCATTACAAACAAGAAATCTGATTATCTCTGATTTAATAACTCTGAAACCCAGCTTTGTCCAGATTTCTCTCTCATTCGGTCTTATTCACCTCCTCATTGATGTCCTACTATTTACTTAAATTAAATCTTTTACTCTTTCTTAATTCTTCTCCCCAGCACTGTATCCATATATCAAACTCAGAATCTAGGAGATACTGATTCATTTTCTTCCTTTCTTAATATCCAGATCTTGCCATTTCTAATATTTCTAAAATCTGTTTCTTCCTTTTGACTTCCACTGATCAGATCACAATTTTTCCCTCCTCACCCTCAAGAATTCCACAGCCGCCTCCTTTAGTACAGAATTTCCTGCATTCAGCAGCTAACACAGTCTTCCTTTCCTGTGCTGTGACATGGTCAGAATCCATTTTTTGGCGCCCTGTCACTTTCCAAATAAAGTTCAAGTGCTCCAGTCTCATTTTTAATGCTCTTCCCAAATCCGCCCTATCTACGTCTCAGTTTCCATTGCTTCCCTCCTTTTCCCACTTTCCATGTTTTGTTTGTTCTTGCTTTTCCTCCTGAAGTGATATCAGTCTTCTACCAGGCCAAGCATTGTCATTCTCTATCTAATTTCTCCCCAAAACGCACTTACTTATTTTGCCTTGATTTCTTGTAGTGACTTCCATACCTATTGTCCATGTGGGCAAGGAAAGCAGAGTAAACAACTTCTTACTCGGTATTTTGAAAATTAAAATTTCTGTGGTTCATTTGAAATGTGGTTTATTTATTTTCCCCTTCATTAAACTTTTGCTTGACTTCAATTTTAGTGCTATAGCTATTGAAATCTAATATGCAATTTTGGGATTTTAACTTTCATCCAGCCAGAATAAAGTCTGAAATAGTCATTACTTTTAAATGTAGTGTGTCCAATAGCTATTTAAAGATAATAAATTAAGCTTTAACACAAAAAAACCCTTGTACTTACTCCTAATACACCAGAGATTTTGGTCTGAATTTATTGAAAAATTTGCATCAATTTCAATATTAAATTATTCAAACCACAAGATCAGAACATATCTGCACAATGTCTCAGATTTAAATACTTTTTTCAAGTGTGCTAAATGAGAATTTCCACTCAGCTTGTCCATGTACTCATGTGTGATGCTAAATGATGGGAGGAGTGCTTTTTTAAATTTTATTAACACTATGGATCTCAGAACTGTGCTCAGATTTTAAAAAGTACATGAGTTTCATGAATTTTGAAATCTCCAATAACTCAGCAAAATTAAAATAACATTTTACCCAGCACAGCTGCAACATAAGTTAAGCATATTGAATCAGGCTTTGTCAATTTCAAGTTTCTACTCCAAACTGCTAAAGTAATAGTGCTGTTCAAAATGGATCCCTTAAAAATAATGTAAAAATATATTTTAACCACTCTTTTTGTAGTAGTGAATGGCTAAATCACTTTCTCAAATTCTTCCTGAAGTTTGAATAATGAAAATTTCAGTTTGAAAACAAGATACATATGAAAAGCCCCTTGAGCAGATGCAACATTAGTTACACATTTCTTCTCTACTGTATACAGAACCTGTAGATATTATTTACTTTTCTGTAGTGCCTAGAGAAACAATTTTCTAACAAGCAATACTATACTCTAGGTAGTGTGCTTCTTAAGGATTACTGACTAATGATCTAGGATCTAAACTCAAACTGTACAAGTATACAAAGACATTTTCATTTTCAACTTGCTGATCGTTTACCAATTTTAAAACTAGAAAACATGTTTTCAATAAAGTGAAATATTTATCCTGATAATATACAGTACTATCTTTAATTAACAGCATTAATTGTACACAGAAATAACATTTTATAACACTGAAAGCAGTACTTACCATCCAGTAAAGTTTCACTACATATTTTCCATAGCTATTGTACAGGGGCATGTGTCCCTTAATAGCCTTGCATAAGGCATAAATATGCTCCCATGGCTTCCAAGAGAGTGTAGGTGTTTCATTTGTGTTAATTTTACCCTCGTTAGTTAAAACATTCATATTATAGATCCTCCAGACAGCACAAATTTCACTTATTATCCATCTCATTAGCTGAAATCACAGAATTTTTTAAAGTTAGCTGTTTTTCACTTTTTACATTGCACATTTTACGAAAAAAAATCAAATCAGGTTCAATTATATTAGAAAATGCAAATCAATTTCAAATGCTAACTGAAAAGCAAATCTCATGGAAGAGTGCATTAAAATTAATTTATTGCAGGATTTATTTTTATCAGCAAATATTCTTAAAAGTCATGCATAATATATGGCACTTAACTTTATGTACAAATCCACAAAGCTTCATGAACATGACAACTGCTGATAGACATTAATTTATGCATGCCATCAACAGCACATCTCATGTCACAATTGTGTTGTTTCAATAACGGTATGGGTAGGAAACTATAAAGTGAAACCAACGGGGTTTAACGATTAGAAAGCAAACAAGAAACTATTCTTACTCTGTACGTATCATGCCTAGTAGGATACATTAATTATAGTGCATTTCCAGGAGGTTTTTTGCTGCATTTTTATTTTTTAAAGATCACTTCTGTAATCAAACATTCTACCAAAATAAACACTTCACTAACCAGTCATGATTCACCACTACATGAGAGCTACAAAAACTGACACTAATCACAGGAGAAGTAGCCTAGAACTTTTAGGAAATCTGAATGCTGACTGGATGGAGGGAGTAATGGATTATATACTTCACTAATGATCATAAGTGACCTTTCGTGGTAAGGAAGTTTTTCCTTATTATGCAAGACATAAGTCTATTGCTCTGCATTTAAAGGTTAACCGATTACATGATTTGGCAAAATAAATAAAAAGGTGGGTTTATCTTACTCAAATATAGGATAAGCAGTTTAACAGGTTTATTAAATTTGTCTCTTTTACAAAATAGTTTTTTTGCCCTAAAAAGATTTATCAATGTGCATACTAACAATGATACATGAAATATGTAACATGTAGATTTTTTTAATATGTACCTATTTCAATTTTTATTAATATTTCAATCCTTTGTGTTAGCCACATTTAAAGTCAGTAGCTTTTGTTTTGCAGTTCCACTTCTCTATTCTCAATTAGAGACAGGCTCAACCAAAGGAAAAAAAACAAAACAAAACACCAAAAACATTATTTTGAAATCATAATTGTAAGAGTTTAAGAGTTTCATTCCTACTCTGTCCCACCTCTGTGCAAGATATGAAAAATAATGTGGTGGGGGTTTTTTTCCACACAAAAATGTAAAAAACATCACTCTTTTTAAAACAATTACACTACATATTTTCCAAAATAATCATGTTGCCATACTCTGTTCTTTAAGGAGCATATCCTTTCTTTACATTTATAACTAGTTTTTCTGACACACCAACATGGAAGGCTAATACTAACCAGTACCTAACTGAACTCCCACTCTTGGCCTCTTTGCTATATGGTGAATATTGTACACTAAAACGATAAAATATTTTTCCACCACTTTTAGATTTCATACGTTTTTTTAAACTTACCCTAAATTTAAGAATCTTTACTTCCTTTTCTAAATACTAGTTTCCTTTTAGAATTAATATACATTAATTTTTCATGCAAGTATTAACAAATCTTATTCATAGCCTGCACACTTACTTTAAAAGAATCACATTTTACTCATCAGCTTCCCATTGTCTCGTTTCTATGAATGGTTATCCATTATTATATCTGTTTAATTCTAATAGGAGACTGTCCATCACCCCTAAGTGGGCTGACCCATTCGCCAGGCCCCAGGGTAGAGGGGAGGCAGCTCTGCACTCCCAGAAGGGGCAGAGGCTTGGGTGAAAAGTAGCTGACCCTCAGCACTGCTTGGACTGTCTCCCCCCTCCCCATATTGGGGCTTCGGCAGCAATATAAAGGGCCCCTTTGAATGCTGGACCCCAAGGCAGTTACGCCTCCCCCTGCTCCCAGCAATAGTCCTGGTCATACTGCCCTCATGCCACAGGATTTACTAGGGATGTTAGATATTGATTAATTCAATAATCGTGTAACCGCATCTAATTTTAGTGGTTACATGATTATTCAACCACTAAAATTAGATGCGGGGTAGAGCCAGCAGTCAATGCACTCAGGCCCCACTCCTAGGGAGCCCCCTGCCATTTCTGATACACAGGCAGCAGTGCAGGATGGCAGGTAGGAGCCGGTCCCGCTACAGACAGAGGCTGCTCCGTGGCAGTCTCCCCTGCCCTCCCCCCTTATGCTGCTGCCTCTGATGAAGGCAGCAGCGTGGGGGAGGGAAGGAGAGAGAGGCAGGTACTCCACAGAGTTGGTGCTCAGGGGGAGCTGCGTCTCCCCCTCCCCCCTGCCTCTGTGGTAACAGGTGGCTCCACCAGGGCCAGATTAAGGAATGGGCTAGCTGGGCAGCTGCCCAGGGCACCAACCTATGGGGGGGGGGGCACCTGATGGCAGCTATAAGGGGCGCACAGCGCACCCGGATCGCAGACTGCAGCAGCTCCCAGCAGCCACCCTGCAGCGGCCACCCAGGGCAGGGGCCACGTTAACCCCTGCAGCACCGGCCAGCAGTGCCCTGCCCCCCCACAGCCACGGGGTCCTGCATGGCCTGGCTCGGCCCACCCCAGGCTGCATGGCAGTGGCAGTAGCCGGGCTGGGCTGGGCACGTGCGTCCTGTCGCTGCCAGCTCCATGCGCCCTCCCCCACGTGCCAGCACAGGGGCGGGGCCGCACATGCGCCCTCCCCCACCCCGAGGCACAATTAACCTGTCTGCCCGGGGTGCCGGAATGGTTCGGTCCGGCCCTGGGCTCCACAGAAGCAGATATGCAAGGACAGCTGGCATGAAAGCCTGTTTCCTGCATGTAATGGCTCCCACCAGCCCCCTACGCTCCATGCTGCTGCTCTCTATCAGAACCAGTGCTAATGGGGAGCCGCCTCCTTTCCCCCTTGCTGCCTCTGATAGGATGAGCTGATAAGCACAGGTTGACTACGCGTTGATATCTCTAGGTTTTACTGTAGTTAATTTCTCCTATTGATGGTCTATTTATACCACTAATGCTGAGAGATAAGTGTTTAATACTGACTACATACCTCACTACCAAGTATGTGTTCATTTGCTGAAAAAAGGTCAAACCAGTTTTCATTTTTCACTATTACAGGAACCTGCAAGAAAAGAGGTTTTAGTTGAAAGTGTGTGGCTATATTCACTGAAAAGAATAAAAATCCACAAAAAGTATATTAAAGTGTATAAATTCTAGCAATGTCACACTCATCACCTGCAAGACTTGCAAATTTAGTATTTCTTAATAGGAAAGAAAAAAAAAATCAAACCCAGAAGGTGTTCAAAATTAAAATTAATCGTTAAGTTGCATTGGGAACTTAGTTAACAAATGATAATTACCATATGTTTTCTATGTCCAATGGACAAACTTTAATAACAGATTTGCTCTTTTCACTGCACAACATTCACATACAACTAAGAACAACTGAAAACGAATTTTAGGGGTCAATTTAGGGCTTAGTGATTTTTAGCTCTTTCATGACAGACAAAATAATCTCAAGGGAAAAAAAACTGCCTCATTCAGTACAAGTGGAAATGGCTCTTTTTTTTTTTTTTTTTTTTTTAAAATAAACCACCACACACAATATACTACAGATGCTGAAAAATAGGATAGAGATGTGCTGACAGACCTGCAAGGGAAAGACTGTTTAGATTATATTTGGCTCTAGTAAGTTTCTCATTTTTATGATTATCAGATATTGTAATTAAAAAGAGAATACAATGTAGATATTTTCCACCCAACATATTAAAACCCATTTTGAATCATTTGGCTCTAAGATATCTGTTTTGTAATTTTGTTTTTAAAAACAAATATTCAGGACTGCTCCTGTTTCCAATAAAGTCACTATGAAGTTTGTCACAGTATTCAATAGGCATTTATTTGTATAACTGTAACAGTTATTTACAAAGATTCAGACATCTGGGCCTGAGTCACCATTAAAGTAGAATGCGTGCTGATGATCCACTTAGCAAACAGACTATCATTTTGATCTCTATTCATTTTATAATTTATGCATTGTCAAAATATGATGTATTTTGACAATGCATAATGATGTAAATCATCTCAGAGTAAGATGATTTACAAATGATTACGTTTATTGTTTTCTGTAACCATACTAAGATCCACAAGATGACTCAATATCTAATTAACTTGGAGACACTGTTGGTATCATTCTAAACTTAACAACAATGCAATTACCGAAAAATTCCAGTTTTGTACAGTGTCTGTCCAGTATATGGTAAATGCAGTTTTAAAAAAAATTATCCAGAAGCAGTGTTTCCTCTGAGAAAATGTATGGGAAAATAGATTGGTTCTTGTGGGTTTTTTTTAAAACATATTCAAGCATCATTAAGTTGATTACTACTAAACACTTGATGAAACAAGGCACTTTACTGTATGACTTCAAGAAATGTGCTTCAGTATATAGCAAATGACACAGTTTGTGTTAATGTCATGGTTACAATAAGAACCTTTTTCTATAGTGAGAGATTAATGGATAGTTCCAAAATAGACAAACATTTGTTCCTTTCCATTTGAGGCCTGGTTCTTCACTTTCTACTAGCTATTCAAACATTTTAAAGTTTCCTAAGAATGAGTTAAACAGTGCATAGCATATTCCTAACTATTTTCATCCCACAGAATTATCAGGAATCATTTGAAAAAAACAAAATAAAAACAAACAAAAACACCAACCACATTCCATTTCAACAGCTGTTCCAGTTCCATTTATTGACAACTTCACACTATCATAAAAACACAAGTGCACTTTGTTCTAAAGGGTATCTTTTCACTAGTGTGCTTTCTTCAAACAATACGTGTCAGATTATGTCTTTACAAGTGTTCAAATTAAAACAAACTATACATTTTTAAAATACTCACTAACTCAGTTCTGACTTCAATCTTTAATGCTCCAAAGAAAAACACGTGCAATCTGGGCTAAAACAAAATCACCTGATATGAATGAAGATTTCACCAGGGCACTAAGTGGGAAGATACTCTTTCAAAAACAAAACAAAAACAAACAAACAAAAAAAACCCACCCCCACAACACCACACAAGAAACTATTACCCATGCATACAACCAGAATTGTTTGTTTGCTTATTTTAGAGTAATTTGGCAATAGCAGATGGGAAGATTGCAATGGACGTCTTTGGAAACAAACAAAACTGTTTTTATTTCTGATTGCTTGAATCTTCTCTTACTACTTTATATATACACACACATATACCTTCACCATATCTTTTCTGTTTCAGCCACATTTAACACTAAGAAGAAGTTACTCACCCTGTGAAGTAACGATGGTTCTTCGAGATGCATGTCCTGTAGGTGCTCCGCTGTAGGTGTCGGGCTTGTCTCAGCGCCGCAGTTTGGAGATCTTTTTAGCCATAGTCCACTGGACCAGTGTGGCTCGCGCCAGTGTGGCTCGCGTCTTTTCGCGCCTTTCTTGTGTGCGCGGTCCAGCACCCGCCAGTTCCTCCTGATCCTCTTGTTCTGAAGAACACAATAAGTTACTCCAAAGAGGGGAGGAGGGCGGGTCGTGGAGCACCCACGGGACACGCATCTCGAAGAACCATCGTTACTTCACAGGGTGAGTAACTTCTTCTTCAAGCAGTGTCCCGTGGGTGCTCCACTGTAGGTGAATGCACAGCAATAGCTCCTTAGAACGGTGGAGGGTTTGGAGCTAACGAGGTGCAGCTGTGGAGAGTACCACTGATGCTACAGCGGTGTCTGGTATAAGCAGGTTAGACATTGTATAATGCTTGGCAAAAGTAAAATCGGATGACCATGGGGCAGTCCTACAAATGTCCTTCAAGGATACACCTTTCAAGAATGCAGTAGAGGC
>CM057847.1:87973988-87985324 GCA_030068395.1 Apalone spinifera
TTTCTGTTTGAAGAATCTGTGTTGGGGGAGGAAAACTGAACCCAAATAATTTCATTCTGTTGCTGGCCATGGATTTTTAAGTGCCATTACTGTGATTGGCTAGAGAGTAAAAGTAGCATTCCAAGTAACAGGAAACCTTTGCTTATACATTTGTGCGTGTGGCAGTACTAAGTGATACAATATAATGTGAAGGATGACTAACAGCATTAACTGACAATACTCTGGTGAGATGCTAGTTTTCATGTTAAATAAGATGCTACTTTGTGTATTAACTGACATGTGCAGTGTACCATGTATATATCAAATAATCCATGGAGATAGTGAAAATGAGGCATAATACAAAATGGTATCTTTCCTCAAAGTCTGTCATAAGGCATGGCACTTCATCAAGGCATTTGTGGCATTTCCCAGATGCCCTATACTCTGCATTTTTAGATTAAAATAAGTATGGATTTTTCTTAGGGTGTTTAATAGCTCTGAAAATGAAAAAAAAAAATCTATAGAACTTCTTTAGGCGGCTAGCACCTACAATGGAATGATATCAAGTACACAGTATATGGTTTTCATGATATTGCCATCGAAGTAGTTTTAACCTACTTTCTAATTACCATACTTTCCCAAGTAATCACATACACACTATGCTACTAAAGGTTACATCTTTAATAAAAAGTAATGTCATTTCTATAACCCCAGCATAGCACTTGACATTTGCCTGAAAGAATGCTTTTACTTGCAGAGGGATTCTCTCAGTTATAACTCACATCTCCTTTGATCAAAGGTGACAGTGCAATTTCTGCAAACTCTTGGAGGCTGCAAGCCAAACAGAAGGAGACTGGGAAAGATTGCAGGCAGAAATGTTAGAGGAAGGCAGAGACACAGTTTTAGAGATCACATTTTTCATTCATCCAGAAATGTTCCATGTTCAATGTTAGATGAATATGACTATAAGATTGTCATATGACAATGGCAAGGGATTCCTTAATGGTGTGTGTCATCTTATTTTTAAGAATATGAAGGCATCTACACATCTCACCCACAGACAGACAAGGATGCCACAGATGTTTGGCAAAATGGGTGGAAAGCCATTCTGTAGGGGTATGTCTACACAGCAGCATTATTTTGGAATAAGTGTGCCTCTACACTACAAGCCTTTATTTCAAAATAATGTCGAGCTGGAGGACTTCTTACTCTAACTCATAACCCTCATTTCATGAGGAGTAAGAGAAGTTGAAAAATAGAGTGCTCTTCCTTTGACTTCCTGCTGTGTAGACACCACCAAAAGCCAAATTAAGCTATTTTGACTTCAGCTACGCACTGGACATAGCTGAAGTGGTGTAGCTTAATTCAACTTTAGCCCTGCTGAATAGGCATGTCCCAGGAATTTAAGGGAAGAGAACCATATCCTCAGTTCTCTGTAAGGCAGGAAGGAATGGCTGACCAGTTAAGACCCACTTGTTTCTCCTTCCCAAGTCTTCCCTAGGAAAAAAGAAACAGGAAGACATTGTCTCAGAGCCAGTGAAAAAGGGACATCAAAATCCTGATGACCTGCTCTACAGCTATAATACTTGGTGTAGCTCTCTCATTCCTCTGCCAGATGAGGTGCTTGGCTTACAATTAATTTCTGAAAGACCTATAGGTGTCTCTTCCCATAGCTGAGCACCACCTAAGTGAAAAGTGGGTCATTTGTCATGAACATTTACTCTTTTCTAATATTACATCATTAACATTAAAAAATTGATAAACAAGGCCTGGACTGATGTGTCACAAGATTTTCATTTAAAAAGACACTCATTCATTCCTTTTGTCACATCAGAAACAGGCCTACAAATTCTAGGCCAAACACTTCAATATTTTGATTTATTAAAATAATGCATAAAATATACACACAAATCACAGAACTAGCAAGTGACATTTAACATTTCCAATCCAAAAATCACTTCTCATTACTCTCTCCTTCTACCCTCACATCTTTGGGTTGGGGTGATGTCATATTTTAATGGTAAAGTGTAAAGGACAATGGTGATTTAGGAATAAGTACCAGAAAACCAGATGGTTTTCTCCATCCCTAGAGATTTAAGTCTCAGCTTGACAAAGCCCTGGCTGGGTTAATTTAGTTGGGGATTGGTCCTGCCTTGGGCAGGGGGCTGGACTTGATGACCTCCTGAGGACTCTGCCAGCTCTGATTCTATGAGGAATCCTATATTGAATGGAAGAGGCCTGAAGAGTGAGTGTGTGTGGTCAGAAGAGCAGCTTTTACTCCTTTATCCTTCAGCCACTGCATGCGTGGGAAAGATGGGGAGGGAGGTGGCCTTTCTTACTGCTCTGAGGGAAGGATACAAATCCTGTCTCCATGTGTCACTTGCTGTCTCCAACACAGACTTCCTGAGATCAGTGTTTAGAGTAGAGCCACCAGGAAATAGTGGCAGCAAGACTCCTTGCAATAGTATGGTGCTAGCAACATTGAGCTTTGCAACTCTTGAGCTATTGACAAAGGGGTCAAATCAGTTCTTATTCTTTGAGGATTTGCCAGTGTTTTGACCCCACGTAGAATCCCTACTTAGATCAGTTTCTTGAGCTATATAAATTGTTAATCAAAAGGTATGGTAAATGATTGCCCTATCCTAAAACAAGTCTGGTTAAGATACCTACAAATAAAAGAGGACATGACCCAGCTGTTCACAAAACTCCCTAGGTAACCCATTCCAGTGCTTCACCACTCTCCTAGGAAAATAGTTTTTCCTAATATCCAACCTCAACCTCTCCCACTGTAACTTGAGACTGTTGCTCCTCATTCTGCCATCCATCCATCCATCACTACTGTGAAGAGCCTCTCTCCATCCTCTTTGGAACCTCCCTTCAGGAAGTTGAAGGTTGCTATCAAATCCCCCCTCACTCTTCTCTTCAGACTAAACAAACAAGTCCCTCAGTGTCTCCTCATAGGTCACATGCTCCAGCCCCCTAATCATTTTGGGTGCCCTCTGCTGGACCCTCTCCAATGCATCCACATCCTTTCTATAGTGGGGGCCCCAGAACAGGACATAGTATTCCAGACGTTTCCTTACCAGAGCCAAATAAAGAGGAATAATCACTTCTCTGGATCTGCTAGCAATGCTTCTCCTAATGCACCCTAGTAGCCAAGAAGGCTAATGGCATATAAGGGCACACACTCATATCCAGCTTCTCATCCACTAATCCCCAGGTCCTTTTCTGCTGAACTCCTACTTAGCCATTCAGTCCTCAGCCTGTAACACTGCTTGGTATTCTTCCATCCCAAGTGCAGGACTCTGCACTTGTCCTTGTTGAGCCTCAGATTTCTTTTGGCCCAATCCTCTAATCTGTCCAGAAACTCTGGACCCTCTCCCTGCCCTCCAGTGTATCTACCTCTCCCCCTAGCTTAGTGTCATCTGCAAACTTAAGGGTGCAATCCTTCCCCTCATCCAGGTCATTAATAAAGATGAATAAAACTGGTCCTATAACAGATCCTTGGGGCACTCTGCTAGAAACTGACTGCCAACCTGACATCGAGCCGTTGATCACTACTCGTTGGGCCAGACAGTCTAGCCAGCTTTCTCTCCATCTTTCAGTCAATTTATCCAATCCCTGTCCCCTTAACTTGCTGGCAAGGATATTGTGGGAGACCATATCAAAAGTTTTGCTAAAGTCAAGGTATATCACATCCATTGACTTTCATAGCCACAGAGCCAGTCACCTCAATCATAGAAGCTAATCAGATTGGTCAGGCATGACTTGCCCTTCATGAATCCATGTTGACTATTCTGGATCACTTTCCTCTCTTCCAAGTGCTTCAAAATGGATTCCTTGAAAATCTCCATGATTTTTCCAGGGACTGAGGTAAGGCTGACTGGTCTGTAGTTCCCTGGCTTGTCCTTCCTTTTTTAAAGATGGACACTTAGTTTGCCTTTTTCCACTCTGTCTCCATGCATTTTCCAAGATAATGGCCAAAGGCCCCGCAATGACATTTGCCAACTCTTCAATACCCTTGGATGCATTAAATCTGGACCCATAGATGTGCGTATATTTAGCTTTTCTAAATAGTTCCTAACTTCTTTCCCCACCAAGGGCTGTCCACCCCCTTTCCATACTGCATTGCCTAGTGCATTTGTCTGGGAGCTGACTTTCCATGAAGACCGAGGCAAAGAAAGCATTGAGTACTTCAGCTTTTCTCCTCTGTCACTAGATTACCTCCCTCATCTCCTGCTCAGAGCCTGGGAAGCAGCTTAACTCACAGGAAGCATTTTTATGCACATGTATTTGAGGCAGTGAAATAAAATGTCAAGTTTATTCATACTAATGTTTAAAAAAGGCATTTCAGTAAAGACTTGAAGGAGCAGGGCTGTTTCAGAGGCAAAAAAAATCCAAGTGTTCAAAAACTACACATTGAGGTAACCCTTATTTCTTGGTAAGGTTTTTGAATACAAGCCAAAAATTGATATATGTTACTGAAAAATCCTCACATCTCATACAACTCTTTATAAAGAGACATTGCTTGCACAGGCACAGCTCCTTTTAGGCTAGTTCTTAATTATACGCCGGATGAAAACCCGGCCTGTTGCAGATTCAGTGTACCACTGTCTACAGTCTGTGACATTCATAATCTGTTACCATGAAACTGCATTGAAATATTTCCCTCCAACTTTGCTGTATTGTATTCCACAAGAAATGCGGGCCCAGAATGTTTCAGCTTCTGTCATTATTAGATAAAGTACTCTAAATGTGCTTAAGATTCAAGGTAACACACACTGTTCTTTAAAGGAGAGGAAGTTGGGGTGGACGCTTGCATTTTAAGTCAAAAAGCAAAGTAACAAGTCTTTGCCAAACAGGAAAAAGGTGAAGGGGCAAATCAAGTTTTGCTTCTAAAAATTTAGAATCACTGAGTTCTATGGTCTTACCTTTTATCAATATTTATTAAATGGGTGCTCCAGGGCTGCTGTTACTGACTTCACTGGTGTGTATTGAGTCGAGTCATGAAAGACAACTAAGGATTTTATGATTTAGGATGGAAGTTAAAGTATTGGTATGTCCAAAAAACTGTTTTGCTTACACTCAGTTTAGTCTTCTCTAATACATCCAAAAGAGAGCAGATTTTCCTACTGCGTTCTCCTCCACCATTAGAGTGCTACTCAAATTCCCATACTGATAGCTCACAAATTACTAGAATGCATTGTGTGGTGGCTGAACAAATTAACATTTTAAAAATAGGATACCACATCTGTGTTAGGCAAGAATCTTAATCACTTAGTAACCAGGATTCCTTTTTCCATCTTATCCCAAAGAAATTCAGCATCCTAGAGATTATTTAATGGGAGTGACACATGAAGGAAGCTCGGATACAATGAGTACTTATAAGAATGAAGAAAAATATACATTTCTCCAAAATAGAGAGGTCCCTATCCACACAAGATTGAACATAAATGTGCTAGTCTGATAGTTTCATTAACTGTTCAAAGAAAGATAGGCAAGAAATCATTTCCATTTGATTTCAGTGATTTATTTTTATAGTCCATTCACTAGATGCTAGGCAAAAGGAATCAGTTATTTGCAGATTTGGAAGAGACTCCCTGAATAGTTACATTTCTATATAGAAAGTCACTCTTTGGAGACAATTCTTTACTGGATATTGCCAAATAAGTAAATTGTTTAATTCCCACACCCCGTAATATATCCACCTTATGATAGGATAAGGTTAGACAATCCACTGGGAGAAAGAAAAAACCCCACACTTACCTGCCTCCAAATTTATTTCAAGTTAAAACTAAAAATTGATTTCCCCCTCTCTAGCCTGCCCCCTCCCCCATGCTCCCAGCTTCCTTCATACCACTGACTGCACTTTATACACAGTCATCTTCACAGCTCTTTTCTATAGCTGTTAGCAAAGTCCATGATTTTTTTCCCCAAAAAAACACACCACACCACACGTATGAGCTTAGCTTTATCATCGTACAAAGACAATGAATAAAGCTGAGCAAGGTGTATCTACAGCTCTGCCAACTAGACCTTTAAGCCACTGGAAGGTGGGTGGGTGTGCATGTACATGACTGATAATTTAAGAATTTTTTAAACAGTGCTCCATCAGAATATAGATTTAAGTTCAAGCCTTAATGAGTCACTGTAGAGGAATTCAATGTTGCATTTATCTTACATTGATGGTAATTTCCCTAGTTTTGGCAACGTGAAATTCGACTGAACAGTAACTAGATTCAGTCGAGACTAATGAGAAATCTGGGCATGGAAATTAAGAATCATTGTACTAGGTCTACACTTCATTTGAAAATCAACATTGCGCTAATTTTTCTGTTGTATTTTAGAGAATACTTAATGTCAGTTTACTGTTTGAAGAGTATTTTAAAGTTGAACAGTTTGATGACAAAGAAAATATTAACTATCCATGGAAAAGTGTCAGTTTTGAAAACTGAAGGGATTAATTTAAAAACTTTCAAGTAAACTGAAGCTGATCTTTTAAATAGGTAATATTGAAAAAACCTATTCCTATAGGTTGCAATTTGACAGGTTCAATCCATTAATGAACCAAGGTAGTGTAATACTGCATATATCCACACTATGAAACCACACCAACAGTAAATAGTTTAAGAGAATACTTTAAGCTTCTCTCTCTCCTCAGATAGGGAGTCTACAAAGTGATGGCCACGTTATGAATTAAGAAACTAAATGTGGTAACTTTAACCATTACTTAACTATTTATCTTAAAAATACAACAGGAAATCAAGGGGCAGCAGATTCATAAGGCAGCCAGTGGAACAGGATGGGGGGGGTATGGGGAGAAAATAGTCTGCAGGCTTTATCATACTCTTTAGGAAAGAACTGGAATATTCAACACGTACACAAGAGTTATTTCACAAACAGTGCCTGAACAGTTTTATTTATTGCTTAAAAATAAAGATATTTGTATTCATTAAAAAAGTGGCTTGTACTTAAGACAACCTTTTCCTTTAACTTAACAGGCAACTATGAAAGATATAGCCCATCTAAACATTGGTACATGGACAGGGTATATTACCTAAACTTTTACAGTGTTAGACCAAATTAAGAAAACCAGTGAGACTTTAGAATAAATGACAATTAAGGTGTCACATGTGGCAAAACACAGCATCCAGAACCTTAGAGAAAGTAGGAGTTCCACAGTCTCTAGGGAAATGTATGCCTTTTCACCAGGCAACCTGGCTCCCAAAATTTTGACCCTATTCATGGAGTTGAAGAAAAGACTTCATGTAGCCTGCCTTCTACCAGGAGGTAAAGCAAGCTAGTGAGTTTCTTCACTTAATTCAGCATTTCAAATAGTCATAAAATTGGTAATGCATTAATTCACCAATACAAAGTGTAAATATATGTGCAGCATTCATTTTTAGTTAGTTCACTTGCCTTTGTAATAGGTAAATAACTGAGTGATATAAATAACCCTTCAATTTAGCCAAGATGCCCAAGCCATCTCTTTTCTATATACCACTAAAACAAAAGCATCTTAATTCAAATTATTCATCTAGTCATACTATAAGCTGTTGTGAAACTAGCTTGGAGAGGAACCCAAAACAATAACTTGTTTTAATGACCATCCTCTCCTGGATGAAGTAAAGCTAATATCTCCAAGCATTTGTGTATGAATTTATTCTGGCCATTAGTTTTAGTATGTGCACTTGGGTGGTTTCCTTTAGTTTTATTTTAATTGGGTACACTACACCAAGAAAATCCTGCTGTGTATG
Organism: Apalone spinifera; assembly: GCA_030068395.1. Taxonomy (NCBI): domain Eukaryota; kingdom Metazoa; phylum Chordata; order Testudines; family Trionychidae; genus Apalone; species Apalone spinifera. The sequence goes on from CM057847.1 coordinate 87,981,725, forward strand.
CTGGAATGTGTTTCACAGGTTTAAACTGGTTAAGAATATTTGAAATAAAAATCTGCTCAGCTAATAACTGAAGATGCACTTGTTCAAATCTGTATCGCTCCCCAATAGCAAGTACGTGACAGGAAAAGCATGGCTAAGTGGTGTGCTGAGAACAGGAAACAGCTGGCCTTACTTGCACTGGACATAGTGGACACAGGAAGGGACTAACTGCCATTGCTCAGCTATCACTGTTCAGCACAAGAAAAACATTCACCAGCCCCAGGAGGACTGTAGTTACAGGCCACTTGTTAGGGGATCATCAATAGGGATAAAATAGTATGTGGGACTAAAAAGGAGGCAGGTAAGTAGGCATGGGAGATCATAGGTATAAAGGACACATGGCTAAGAAGCAAATGCTTATTTCAGCTCTAACTTCTGCCAAAAGTTACTACTGTTCTGAAGTACCACAATATTCTGAACTAATGCCTAGACTGGATATGCATCATACTGAATGTTGTCTGTATTCCTTGGAGAATGAAGTGGAAACACTATCCTCTGTTTTCATGTCAGACGAAGGTAGCCAACTGCTAGACAGCTGCTCTTTTAGTAGAGGATGAAATGATAAACAGCATATTTTCAATTTTATACAAGAACAAAGTGTGTAAACACCCAAAAATATCACCAGAGAACCAAACCCCTCATTTGGATTGTCCTTAATGCAGCACCATAGCAGCAGTCTGATCTGAGAAACAAGAGTCTTGCTGCTCATTCTATTGCCTTTTCATGTGAGAGCAAAGGCAACATTAGCAGCACTGTGATTTACTGTCTGCCTTCAAGAGGTCTGGGTCCAGTTTTAGTTTGCTCACATCATTCTCTTCATTAGGAAAGCTTTTGTAGTTGGCAAGGATGTTTTCCACCAAGAATCGAGCAGCTTCATCTATGTTGATATTGTCCTGAAAAAGTTGACAGTTAAAAGTCAGTCATCTTTTTACCAACAGATTATGGTCATACCTACGCATTGAAAAATGTTGGCAAGTAATTTGCTGAAATTCTTTAACTTGAAGTCTATCCAAGCTGTTTAATACACTTAATACTCCTGCCTTAAGTGAAGTCCTTTAAAGCATAGGAAAGGTTATCCAGTTTCATGATGTTCCTTATATAGAAGAGGATAGGTTCACTTAACAGAGGGAATACTCCATGGTCCACTTTAGCATACAGCAAAGGTGAGTAGGTGCTTTACTTGAACGATCTGGTTTTGAAACCATGGGTATCGTAGAAAGTCTACTGAAATTCCCCAGTCTGTAGAGGAAAGGTGGACAGGACTTACCGGCTCAGTGACATTAAGAGGGGCTGCAGTGAGTTGGACATTGCCCATTTAAGCCAGCCAGCAGATCCATCCAATTCATAGAATCATACAATACTAGGACTGGAAGGGACCTCAAAAGGTCATTGAGTCCAGTCCCCTACCCTCATGGCAGGACCAAATGGTGTCTGTCAGGGATGGTCTAGACATCTAGTCTTAAATATCTCCAGAGATGGGAGATTCCACAGCCTCCCAGGGGCTTACTTTTTCTCCTCAAAGCAGTAGAGGAGACAAAGGGCTTTGAAATGTAACTTGAATGAGATTCTGACAAAGGAATCTATACGTTGGCCTCCTTGATCATAGTGGGAAGCTTGGGTGGAACAAGAATTCATTATCTGGCAAACAACGGGAGAATGTTTTTGTAGTTTGTGGGTCATTTGAAAAATCCACTGAAGAAAGCATATACAAGTCCTGTGTTTGGAGAGGAAGATATCCAAGGATATAGGGCATAGTCAAGCTTGTGCAAGGACTCTTCACTGACTTCACAGTACTTTAATTGAAATTTGATGTATGGATACAAATTCATATCCATACACTTTGCTGTAAATGTTGGGGGAGATATGGAAGGACTTGAAGTGAGGGAAAAAATACTAAAATGGGGGCGTCTTAAAATGAGGCATTAGAGTATTAACTTGCCAAAGATTTTAATGGCTCTCACCACTTTAATATCTAGAAACTAATAACTGAACTTTAGAATGAGTGGGTTTTGTGACTCATGTTAGGCTGCCAACTCACCCTCTGGTATACCAGAACACACACAATTACATATTTACTTGGAAGATAAAATAAAGGGCAAAAAAGCATTCAAGTATTGCAAGATGGCTTGTCACCTACCCATTGTGGATCTATTACATGTTTTAAAGCCTTGCCAGTAGCCTCAATGTTTTGTGTCATCATAATGGCATTAGAAAGACTGAATATTATGTCTTGCATGTGGAGGCCTTAAATGCTGACTTTTATAAAAGCTCAGAAGTTAATTATGTTATACCCTTAAGGGTTGTTTATGTTACTGTTAAGCAAGGAAACTAAAGACCTGTATTATGAAGGGCTCTGTGGGTATAGCACAGCCTTTTGTACTCCCAGCACTAATAAGCCCAACTAAAGGGAGGCTGCAATGGTATAAGGTATGTGTAAAACTTCCCTGCTGCTGACACTCTGCACTAGCCCTCTGGACCAAAGTAACCACTAGTGATTGACAGAGGAGCTTGATCAAGACATTCTAGTAGATTAGCCAGTGTAAGGTGTCCTCTGTACAATCTGCACGATCCATGAGGAACCCTGTGACACTGAGTCACCTTATCTTGGCTACACAATTCATCTGAAGGCAAGTTACAACAGCTCCCACTGCAACTTGGGGATGCCATTTGCCCTTCGCTGTACCAACATGAGCCTATACACTTGCACAGGGTGCATTTGGTTGTGATGGGTCACGGCCACCTATGTTCTGTGGCTGCAGGTTTAAAATTAGGTTGTGCCTTCTTACCTTGCACAAAGACAGGACCAAAATATGGAATTTCTCTTTTACTAGATATTAAACTAAACAGCCACATGTGCATCTTTGAGATTATCAAAAATATCCCCATTTCTGAAGGGGGTTTATTGTTTGCCATTAGTACAATAGCGTTAGAATGTGGTTCGTGTTGGACTGTAGATGGAATTCACAACTGCTTTCACTGCTCTAAGTTAAAATTAAGCCCTTTCTTTCCTCCAATATTTTCTTTATTTTGCATGCACAAATGAATTATGATTGGCTTCTTTAAAACAATCAAAATGCTTTTTAAATGTTTTAGTTGTAGTCCATCTCCAAATATTAAATACAAACATGGAAACAAGTCAGTTCTCAACTTGCTTTCTGAGATGCAAGTTCTTGATTAGATGCTCTTGATGCAACTACAGCACATTGACTCTGTCATGAAATGAAGTGCAGCTACAGCACTGTTTTAAGAGACAACTTTCAACTCACTTTGGGTAGACTAACTACCATTTGTTGATTAAAAAGGTACTATTACAAACTAAAATCTAGATACTTTCCAAGGCGCTTCACCATTATCCATTTTAGCAGTGCACAGCAGCAACTCAAGGCAACTGAAGAATTACATCCAACTGAACGAACCTTCAGAGATCTAAATGGTCAGGGAGAACAAAGTTCCCCTTAATGAAATTTCAGGCTACAAAGCTTCGTTTAAAATTGAAGATAGAAGAAGCAGGGCATTCACCAGTATGCCAACAATGCAGCTTCCTGCAGCAACAAACTGACA
>CM057847.1:87986372-87999363 GCA_030068395.1 Apalone spinifera
GTCTTTAGGATCATTGAAACTAATACTTTGCACTCATTGAACAGAACTTTTAAAAGACCATCCTTATTTAAGGCAACTCACCTTAGCAGATGTTTCAAACCACCCAATAAAGCCACCTTCTCTGCAGAACTGGTCCATTTGAGGGGGATTCTGGCTGCCATCTTTTTTCTGGTCACACTTGTTTGCAAGGAGAACTGCAGGTATGGGGCTGCCATTTGGAAGGAGCACTTTACTGTCCAAGTCATGTTTCCACTTGGAAACAGCTTCAAACGTGGAGCCTCTTGTGACATCAAAGACCACAAGAGCACCGACTGCCTCCTTATAGTACACTCTTGTCATGTTACCAAAACGTTCCTGGCCTGAAAGACAAAGAGCAACAGTGTGAGGGATCACCAGAAGTTTGTTTTAAGTTGCAAAAGCTATAGATATAAATTGCCCTGGGAAATAATTAAACACAAACAAGTTTGTCAGATTGAAAACCAAGTGAACTTGTTTCAGTTTACCTAATGAACAATAAATTTGTACTTCATCCTAGAATAAAAAAATCTCAGTCAGCATACAAAGACCATTGCAATGCATATCAGACTGGCACATACAGAGATGAATGCTTAGTATCTGAGATCAATAGTCAGTGGTAAGGATTTCTCTTCACTCCCATTTGGAGAATGGCACTGATAGTGTCACTGACTTGCCAGAACGACACCAAGATGGTTCAAATCAATTAGGATCCAACCATTTGAAGAAGTCCTATAGTTGCACAGGTTTCAGAAAGCCCACTGTGGATCTTTACTTCAATTTAGCAGCTAGTTCATAGTGCATACTATGACAAATGTTACTGCGACAGGCAATAATTAAGACTACTGTATCACCTTTATGAATGTTCTGGTAAGAGTTAGATATTGTATTCTAGCTCCACAGAGGTGTTATAGGAATTTCCTGCACAGACTGAAGTCACTGGGATAATTACAAATCCTTACACTGGTAATGCTTCAGTTCTGGGGAAACTTGCATACACCAGTTTTATCATCACTTAACCAGGTTAAGGAACTGTAATTCACTAGCCTGACAGTGGAGAGGGACATTTGCTTAGCTCAATAACTGCTTTAACCAAGAAAGCCTGCAGAAGGAGGCAGAAGTACCACCAAGGTCTCGATTTCAAAGATGAATGACTGCTTGGGAAGTTTATGCCTGCATATAAGCAGTTTGTTCACGATATTTGTATTTTTGTTCTGAATAAATAAGTACTCTGTTTTATAAAGCTAGACTGTCACTGCACTGGGGCGATCAAGACAGCAAATGTTGAACTGAAATCAGACCTACTCAGGTGACCAGTAGTCCAAACCCCAATGTAAAATCCATGGGTGCCTGCTCTGAAAGAGGTGCACCTAATGTGGATACCCTCAAGGAGGCCATGAAGAGGTGAGAGGCAGTTACATGGTATGTCAATTTTCAAGGTAACAGAAGTCTCCTGTCCTTAGGGAGACCAAGTGAAGTGCAAACAAACATTACTGTCCCTTCCCTAGAAAGGGACAAGTACTCAAAGATTTGTTACTACCAAGAAGTGGCTAAACATATGGAGTTTATGAACCCATTTTTAAGTTACTTTTAAAATGACCTTAAGTCTTTTCTCCAGAATGCTTTCCAACAATGAACCACTTCAGAGAGCTAAACAAGAAACCACAGAGTTAGAACTAGGGATGTTAAATTTAGTTATTAACTAGTCAATGGATTTCCCATTGACTAGTTGATAAGTGGGGGAGCCACAGTGCGGTTTTAGAAGTGTTAAGAGCCAGCAGGCTCTTAATACATTTAAAAGCTAAAGTGCAGCAGGGGCTACCCAGTGAGCCAGAAATCAGCCAGCCTGGCTTGCACCAAGACCCCCTTGCTGTCCTTCTGATTTTTAAATCTATTAAGAGTCCGCAGAGGCACAGCATTCCTTCCACAATTCTCAAGGGTACTTTGGTCACCGACAGACAGAAGTGTGCAAGTTTGTATCAAAGCATGGGGGGGAAGGGGGAGAGAACAAAAACAAAAAACCACGAATCTTGAAGTGAGGCCATAGCGGAATGAGCCATTCCTAGTCTTTTCAGTTTCTTTGGTTGATGAATGATCCCAGTAATTTACTGCATCTGCAGCATCTGTTATCAACATATGCATTGCATGGTTATTACTAACAAACATGGCTCAAGCTGAGCTAACATACAGGAAGAATCCATATTCCCTCACTGTTTCAAAACAGTATCTTGAACACAATGCAACAATAGTTGTAGCAGAAAATGTTGTTTCATTAGTGCATCTGAGGTCAGTTAAAAGATGACCACCAGTTGAAAGCCTAGCTCCTTCCACTTATCAAAACGTTCCCCAAATTTGTAATACACTATTCATGTGTTAGAGAGTTGGGGACAAAATACACACATTAGCCTGACAGTCACTTTCTCCAGTTGGTATCTACTGCTGTACATACTATGGTCTGTTGGTGGAGATCTGCAATGAATTCAATGACTTGCTTTAGATTCCCCATGACCACCAGTATCTTCTAAACAGTCATGTTGGACAGTATCAGACACTTCATTAGTCAACAAAGCACATGATCAGTGGGTGACAGTTCACTCTGCATTGTGCAAGTCATGCTAGATGTATTTGGAATTCAATCATGTCTTAGTTTCAGAGCAGGCTAGTTTGTTGTGGTAGCGATTCTGCTAATTTTACCCCCCGATGCAATCCTAGATTAGCAGAAGTTCTCATGCTATATCAGGGAAATATAAAAATTCTCTATTGTAATATCACCATTCTTTGATAATGACAGAAAAATTCAGATAGTCCCCTAGCCATTTGAGCATGTCATACATCATTAATTTTCCCCATATAATTACTGCATTTGCCAATCACTTTGAACAATTCTACAGACATCTATCCCTAGTTCTTTTCCAGGCTTCATTTTCCAGAGGATTAATCGCTTCCCCTCACAGTATCCATTGTTGTAGCCCTCTACTTTGTCATCCTGTATTAAGACTGGATGTGGTAAGACATTCAGATGAATCCTTACAATAGTACCAAATGCTAGCAATAGTAAAATAAGAAATTTTAAATAAATGTTGTAATGTTGGCTATATTCTGCCAGCCAGCCTTTCTGACTAGCAGAAAGGAATGACTATTGGTAAAGATGCATCATGCAGGCTGTTCATGCTTGTTAATGACATCAAGGCAGAAGAGACCAGAATGGTCCTAGTGACCGATTATGGTCACCATGTGTTATAAGGTTTGCTGATGTAAGTGACATTTATGGTTACCATTTGGTATAACATTTGATGTAAGCAATAGTTGTAGAATTCTGTAATTTGTAATTACAATAATCCTGTACTTTGTAATGACACTGTATGAGTGAAGAATGTGTTACACAAGTTTGAAGGTGGTTTTTAGAATCAAATGTACTAAAGAGAGAGTCAGGATCTTTGGAGGCACTGGAAGGTCATAAACATTCCCATCAAATTGATAACCAAAAGGTGAAGTGCCCCCAACCCTTTGAGTGGGCAAATAAGCTGAAACCCTACAGGGCAACTCCTTAAAAGCACAAACGCTCGAAGGATAGGAACACAGATAAAGATAAATGCTGATGTAAATAGACTATTGCAGCATGACTCTGCAAAACCCATAGACTCATATGGGAGCTAAAGACTGTATGAGTGGGCAACTTGGCAATGGTTCTCTGGATTCAGTTCCTCCAAAATCTTGAGCATGGGTCCAGACCAATAAAGCCCAACTCTTCCGTCTAGGTTAATTAAAGCAACTGACTGACAATGTCTATAGAAGTAGATGAACCTATGTGCTTTTTTGCTCTGTATTCTCAATAAATTTATTGCCTTTTCCCCTGAAAAGATGCCATGTGCTTAAGGATAACACTGACTTCTCCACCTCAGCAAGAACTCTGCCATCATACTGTTGATCGGTTTGGTAGAGGAGAAAAAATCACCACCCACTTTTGGTAAGTCTGGCCACTGAACATACATTTTGTTATTTAATACTGAAGTTGCAGACATGGTTCTAAATTTAGTTTTCTTGTCTAACTTTGAATGTGTCTGCCCGGTTCCTTGTATTCCTTTCACTTATTCTCCCACCGGCTTTAACACCTTTCCAATCCCATGGTGCAGTTAAGCATAATATTCCAAGAAGTCAGTGTTTGACACACACTGCCAAAGCATGTAAATTTGTTCTATTCCAAAATTCACTGGGGTTGTTTTTGCAGGGAAACAGGGCTCAGCTGTGCTTTGAGGGAGGCATACAGGGAACTAATGCAGGGCTTAACTGGGCTGAGGTGAATGGGGGAAGGCATAGGGAACAGAAGGGCAACTCAGCTGGGCTATGAGGGGCTGCAGGGAACTGGTGCTGCATTCCCTTGGATTGTGGCAGATGGTTTTGGGAGAGGTGCAGGGAACCAGCAGGGGTGGGCAGATCAGCTGGGTTGCAGGGGAGGGAGGTGCAAAAAAAGCTTAGTGGGGTTGGGGAACCAGGAGTCCTGAAGTGACCTCACCTGGTGTTAAAAAACCACACCCCTTTCTTCTGGGACCAGTCAGGTCCAGAGGGTGCCAGACCAGGGAGATCCAACTCCTACCCAAGTCCCCTCCTTGCACCCTCCCTCCTAGTCCAATACCCTACCCCCAATCTGCTCCTGCTGCCACCTCCTGGAGTGCCTGTGTGGCACTGGGTCTCCCAAGCCCTGGACTGGGTGGAGGATGCAGCTGGGTGAAACAGTGAAAATGTATTCATTTCTCTTTTAATATGCATTTATTTTTTAGGCTGCAAAAATCTACTAAAAATGGGTTCCAACTAAAGCAAAAAGTTTGGGAAACCCTGGTCAAGCCAGCTTTCTATCCGTCTAATCCATTTATCCAATCCACATTCCCTTAACTTTCTGGCAAGAATATTGTGGGTGACCATATCAAAAGCTTTGCTAAAGCTGGCACTGGGGGATTTTGAGGACCAGAGACAACTTCATTAAGCAAATGATGAACATGCAAAGAATATGCAAATGAATGTTACTGGTCCTCCAAAAGCTCATGTATGGATTTACTGGTCCCTGTGTCAAAGTTTGGGAGCCCCTGATCTAGAGTAATATGGTAGTGTTCATAAAAAAAAACACTTATATAAAAATATAGTAAAATGTGTACTTTAGTAAAAAAGCATCATTACCCTACAGTACGTAATAGAGATGTAGCCATCAATTTTATATGTGTTCACTTTTTTTGATTGTATCCCTTTGATATATGGTCATGCCAATTTTCTTCCACAATTTGATTGAGGAAGTGGGTCTGGCCCATGAAAGCTTGTCACCTAATAAGCCATCTTGTTAGTCTTTAAAGTCTGCATAGTTCTGCCTTTTGTTCCTACAGTAAGTGTAGTTCAAGATATGTTATCCTGAGGTATCTGAACAATCACTCGGAGTTCAACTTCTCATTTTCTAAATGCCTACACATTGTAAAAATGGGAACTTTAACTGTCACTTAAAGAAAGTTCTTAAATCAACTTAGGAGGCAACACTAAAGACTAAAAGCCACAATGAGAGCAATATTTCATTTGAAAGTAAAATAAACCTCAGTTTGTACAAGACAAATGTTATTCATTGAAGCCAATGATTCTTGCACTTTAATAAGTACTGCATGATTATTATACCAGTGATTGCTGTACTTTTTGAAACAGCACTACATTTCTACTATGTAGTGAGACAGATTTACTAAATCTAGTATTACCATCAGTCACAATTCTTCCTCTAAAGAATCCAGCTATTTAGAGCAAGTTCCAGGTGAGGATTTTTCTACAAAGAAAAAAAAAAAATCTTTGAACTGAGAGCGATTAAGCTGATGCTATATTATACTCCCCAAATGTCACAATAAAATGAAAGAGGAAAGTTTATTCAGTTGCATTTTCTCTATTGAAATAGAGGTGACATCCTTAAAGAGGATCCTGTTGCCTTTAATGGAACAGGCTATATTCAAAGGATAGGTTAACATCTCAATTTGGATAAAGATTGAATTTGGTATGCCTGATAACACCCAATAATATATCTACTAGAGTAACAAGAGTACTACACTAGCTATTTAAGTTTGTCTTTAAATATCAAAAAAGTTAGATTAAGGTAAAACTAAAAAGTTTCACAGCTTCCTTCAATTTTCTTTGAGCAGCCTGGAATCTAAGTTGACTGCCAAATGAAGATTAAACCAAGCTGATCTCCTGTGAGCCATCATTATAGGGATCCATACTATGGTAGATGTACACTGGATAATATTGCTAACTTCAGACTTCATTGGAAGCTCAAGTTCAATGAAGTTAAAAGGAAAGCGGGTGGTAAGACTTTTTCCCCTCCCTGTTGCTTATTCCAACACTCCGTCCACCTTTGAATTGCTCCACTCGAAGTTCTTCCATTATCAAGTTCAGGGTTCATGTCCTGACTTCCAAGTGCACCTCAACAGGCAGAGCCTAAGCTTTTTTGAATACCCCCACACCATCATCCTTGATATCCTAGTTGGATGCTTCCACAGACTGATATGGGCGGGGTCAGGGGAGGTTAAGGAACTAAAATGTGAAGCTGCAGAACTACTGATCACTGAAATCAGCCTCTGCATCCAGGTATCTGCCAGTCATCAGTACCTATAGAAAAGAACAGACTCAGATACACTGATAAACCATTTGCTGGGGAAGAGTCAATAATTAAGGCATGACTTCCCTGTGCAAGAGCTAAGTAGTAAAATACTTGAGGGTGCCAACAAGCATGTGATTAGAGTTAGATACAGTGATTAGAGTTTATTTGGACTGTCAGAAAAGCAAGCCGTTATAGGATAAAATGAAAGATTCTCATGGATCAGTAACTTGTTAAAGACAGAAAATGAGAGAATATGAGTAAGTGGTCAGTTCACAGTGGAAAGAAACACCTCAAGGTCTGTTCCAGGAGGTGTGATGTTCTGCATTCATGAATGATTTGGAAAAATGGGTTAACAGGGAACTGAGTTTGCATTTGATACAAGATTATGTTCAAAGCAGACGGAGGATGCAGACGAAATCTCACAAAACTGGGTGACTGGGCAACAGAATGGCAGATGAAGTTGTAGGTTGATAGATGCCAAAGTAATGCACATCAGAACTCAACCCCAACTACACAGAATGCCATCGTGGTTTTGGTTTAGCTGTTGGCACTCAAGATATTGGCATCACCATGATTAGTTCTTTGAAAACTTCTTGTCAGTGTGCAGCAGCAGTCAATAGTTCCTAATAGTCTACTAACTTTATGGAAGAACAGATAGGACAGAAAAACACCCTTACAGATTTGGACCTGCAGTAGTGTTCGGTTCTGGTTCAAGTCCCACTGCCCCCTTCTCAGAAAGGATAGAGGAATTTGAAGAGATTCAGGAAAGGACAAAAGTCATCACCAGTATGGAACAGCTTCCATATGAGGATATTAGAAACTGCTGTTCAATTCTGAGAAGAGATACAGAGGTCTACAAAATCATAATTGTATAACGTGTTATCTTCCCACAATTCAAAAAGCTTGGGGTTACCCAATTAGCAGTCAATAGGTTTAATTTACAAGAGAGGAAGTACTCTCCACACAGTGCACAATTAACCTGTGGAACTCATTGTGCTGCATGGCTGGGATGTTGTGGTGGCCAAGAGTATATCTGGGTTTGGAAAAGAATTAGAGCCACTGATGGACTTGTCCTCCAGGAACTTTAGTCAAGATAGTCAGGAATGTAACCCCCAGACTCAGTGACCCTAAATATCTGATTGCCAGAAGCCGTAAGTGGAAGGCTAGAAGTGGGTGAATCACTCTAGGAAGATTACACAGAACTAGGAATGTTAAAAGGTGTTTAATTTTGTAAATCTGTGACTGCTGCAAATTTCAGCAGTTGCACATTTGCATGGCGGAAGCAAGAGAGCCGGTGCTTGTGAGTCTGGCTTTTAAGCGGTCTTCCTGCAAGCACTAGCTCTCACCTGCATCCCCCCCACCAGAGGCGGGGTGGGGAGGAGAATTGTAGGATGACTGGTGGTTGCCTTTAGTCACTGTGTAAATTAAAACAAGTTAGAATGGAAAGGTAAGTCCCCATCCTGTCATCTTGTTTTCTTACATCCTCTCCCACTGAAATCTCTTCAGAGCCAGTTCAAGAAGTGGATCACAAAGCCTCTAAGGGTATGTCCACACTGATGCAACAAGTTTCAAAGCCTGTGTTCTGTCTCAGGCTCACTGTCTAAAAATAGCAATGCAGGTAGTTCCTAGGCTTTGAGACCCTCCCTCATCAACAGGCTCCGGCACAAGTATAACACCTACATTACTAATTTGTCTCACAGCATGAGCCCAAGATATTTAATCCAGGCTCAGACTTGCTGTTATATTGGGTTTCTCTGTGTAGCATACATACCCAGGAGAAAACCCAAGGATAGTGAGCCAAGTACAGCCCATGGATCAAGTCAGATCCTTCCCTACAAGGATGCTGAGCCCAGAGAGCATGCACCACGTTTCAAACACTGGAACAACCTATTGTGAGCAGCAACTCAGGTAGAGTTTAGAAATGTATTACCCCATTTTCAGCTCAAATCTGATGGCTTTTGAAGGCTAGTGAAAAAATACTTTAAGTGTTTAAATATACATGTGAAAGGAAATGCAGCAATACTGTGAACCTTTCTTGGGAATGGGAATTTTTTTTAAGTTCAATTTTATCAGACCTCCTTTATTCTTTATGGAGCATTGCTCAGAATAGCTGCAAAAATGCTTTCTGCTCTTTAACTACAGCAGCAGGTACTTCAGGAAAGCATGAAGTAGAGGATCTGAAGTGAAGCAGAAAATATCTTGAGGGATAATAGTATTGTTTCCTTTACTCTAATGAAGGTCTTCCTTACTGGCACGTCGGAGTCAAAGGAGCCCTCTTCCATAATTAGGCATCAGTCCCACTGGCAATGCTTCAAGCTAGTACATGGCAAGCAGAATGAAATTGTATCATGGTTAGGAATATCTAGGCTAGTTTTAGTATAGCCTAGATATGCCCAGCATAGGTGACAATAGTATCAGAGGTGTTAACAAATCTAGGTGCATCAGTACAAGTCAGAGAAGCTAAAGACATATTGTGGTGCTTAGCAAGTATTGCCAGGTCTACACTATAACGGATTAACACTAGCATGGCTATGCTGATTCCTACCTAAAAACCACACAAACACACACACCATAATTTGTAGTACCCTTTGGTAACTGACAGCAACAAAGGAAGGCATATTACATTCCGGATGATCAGGCTAAGCACAGGCACAGTGCACATCTGTGACAAATTGTAGAGCCGTAAGACAGTTCATTCAACAGGCTAAATTAAACAGCTCAAGAAGCTGGTTTACAGGAAGACAGGCAAAGGACACACTTAACATTAAACCCAGTAGCTGGGTGGAGGGGAGCTGGTTATAAATATGCAAGGGGAGCAGAAAGAGGAAAGAGTCTGACTTCCAGTTCACACATGTGCCCAAGTTAGGGTTACTGGGTTTAAGTGGAGAATAGTGTTAGACCCCAGGTTAAAGTTACCAAAAGTCCTATTCTCTGAATCGCTTGCCCTGAATCGCTTGCCATAAATTTCCCCATATATTAGTAGTAGCAGCAATACAAGTTAGTTTCTGAAAAGTACTTATGCAACAGTAAAGATATTAGATGTGATCAGAATGACAGCATCCTCTTTGGTTACCAGTGTTCATTTATAGCCAATACAATATGTTACTGTACATAATCAACATTACATGGTAGATGTGTTTGTCATGAGTTAATTTGCCAGATCCTGAGTTTAGTTAACTAATGTCCCTGTATCAGGAATGATTTAGGATAGAGACTTCCTGAAGTGTTTTTGAGCAAACACTAGCTGTTTTAAAGATTATTAAAAGGAAGCTATAGTGTCAGTGAAGCTATAGAGCATACAAGTCTGAAGCCAAGTGCCATGCTTCTATGGCAACAGTTCCCCCAACCATCAGTCTGTGGCCTGGTGTTGGATTGCAAACCACTGGCTGCCAGGCAGCAGCAGCTCTGGGGACTGGGGCACACCACCTAGTGCCTCCCCTCCTGCAAGAGCTGTTGGGAGAGGCATGTCCTGCCCTGCCTCTCAGCCAACCAGCGCTAGACAGAGGTGGTGTCTCCTCCCAGATGCAGAAGATCAGTTCACTGCATGGCAAGAGGGCCACAGAGCCCAGCATAGCAGCTTTAGAGCAGCCATGACGCAGGCAACAGCACTCAGCTGGCAGTTGGGAGTCAGCAAAGGGCTGGGGGGGGCAAGCAGGCACTGGGGCTCAGCTAGTGCTGGGGGACTCTAAGGGATGGTGCAGAGCACATGGGTAATAATGGAACTGGGGGCTAGTGTGGGAGATTCTAGGGCTCTGGAAACAGGAGGCTGGCACGGGGGGGGGTCTGGTGGTGGGGGATGGCACTGGGAGGATTAGGTGCAGGGGACCCTGGGTCAGCAGCTGGCACTGGGAGCACAGTGGAAGGCTCTAGAGGCTCAGGGCTTTTGGAGGATGGGTAACATTGTATTTGAATAAATATGCAAATAAAATGTTGCTGGTCCATGGTACAAAAAAAGGGGTTTAGAAAAAGCCATGTATATTACCCCTTTAGTCACTTAGCTTGAAGTTTAATTTTTTAAACCAAAATTCAACTTTATCCTAAGATCTCTAGAAAAAGCTATGTACCTGCCTGGCCTCTCACATGAAGTTATACGATATGCAGAGAATGTGACAGATCTAGTAAACCTCATTTTGTTCTGTTGGGGAAATCAGTGGCAGATAATCTAGACCACAGGCTACTTCCTAACACGAGTTTCCGGTTCCAAAAATTTGATCAGTAATCTACTGTTGAGACTGGAAGTCTTGATATGCTAAATTCTAGAGTCATCTTCTCCCCCCCCACTTCCCAGTTAACTTCCTATCTGCAAACTATCCAATGGATTCGAGCAGTCCAATGAGCAGATGTTAAAAGATGTGCAACTGTTCCTGCTGCCTAAAGCAACAGTACAAAGTACTTAAAACTTGAGCAATCTCTTTAGCCAGACATGCATCACATGGACAGTATTTGCAGTATTTGCAGCAATCACTTTTTGCAAGAAAGCTAATGAATACCTCTCAAAAATCCTAATTTTTTGCCTTCTACATACCCATTCAGATACATCATTTCTGGCTTATTTCATTAGTCCCAAAACAACAGACCTGGCCAAATAGTTCAGTAGAATGTGTTGAGACAATTCATAATTATGCAGATGTGCAACTGTCTAAGTCTGTAGTGCACTTTTGCACCTGACCAACAAGCCTAATTCAGCAGGATACTGGTTGGCTGATTTAATGTCTCATTGCAGAGTATTAGAGTAACATGCTTCCTGAAGCTGTGCCTTCACTGACAAAGTGATGTGTTCTCAACTAGAGCTGACAGAAGGAAAAGCCCTATTCAAGGAAAGGCATACATAGTTAATTTCTCATGTGGACTCCCCATAGACTTTAATGTGACCTGCTAATTCACATGAAAATGATGAACTGCCTTATTCAACCTTAATAAAATCCACCACCACCTAACACGAATGGATGATCCAGTGAAGACAAAGCTTAAGACAGCTGAACTGGCAATTTGCCTGACCACAAGTTGATCAAATGCCTCATGCCAAATTAGACATCTTTCAATCAACCAATGAGTACCAGTGGCAAATCTGTAATGGCCCAACGTAGTCTATACCAGAAAGTTAGGCTCTCAACTATATTGCTCAGAATTGCAAAAAAAACCCCATCACTGTTTACGTGCACATATAGGCAACACTAGGAGAAGAAAATTCTTCCCTCAACCTAGTTACCACCTCAAACCACTCACCTGTGTAGGTACTACTATGCTGATGTGTTGCAGTAGTGCCACTAATATTTCAAATTCAGACTAGCCCTTCTCAGGGCTTGCCATAACTTCCACTAGGTCTTATAAAATGAGAAAGGAAAAGCCCAGCAGATGCCTCCCTCCTTTAGCAACCCATACCCAGAACAGAATAGAAACTATAACCTAAGTGGTATCTAATATGCAGTTGGGGATCAGTTTGTATACACACTTAACCATAGGCATTCTGCACAAACTTACTAGTTCTATGTAACCAAGACACCCTCCCCCACCATCTGACAACTTCCTCCAGCATTTCTGAATTCTAGCTGTAGCTAGTTGAGGTGACCAAAAAGAAAGGGTTGCAAAGAAGAATCTTTCCTAACTGTTGCTCCTGTTGGCTTCCAGTGACAGGCCCAAAGACAAGGCTGAAAGTTGCTTTTTAATGCATATATGCACCTGCGAGTACTTTGAATCTAGGTGCTAGGACCTCTCCCCAAAAAACCCCACAAAAACCATTTGCTGTAGTAAGAGTCAGGCCAACCATAAACTCTAGGTACAAAAAGCCAGTCTAAATGACTAGTTATACTGCTCTACAGCCAAAATGCTTCTGAAATAAATGAAGTCAAACTTTACTACTTCTGGGTCACTGAGAACGAAAATGCTTAAATTTGTTGATTGGCTCTAGTTCTCAAGATATGCTATTGGGTCAGTATATATGACCCTTGACTTGGGAATGGCAGGGATAAGTGAATCACAAAAGCGCATTATAACCACTATGGTTAAGAAAGCCTATCGCCTTTATTTTGGCTGCAAAATTGGATATCAGGACAAGAGGTGGGCCCCACACATACGCTGCAACACTTGTGCAACAAATCTTTGCCAGTGGTTGAACAGAAAAAGGAAATCTATGCCTTTTGCAGTGCCACTGATTTGGAGAGAGCCAACAGATCATACCAGCAATTGTTACTTCTGCATGGTGCCTCCAGTTGGGAAAGGTGTGTCAAAGAAGAAAAAGTGGACTGTGCATTATCCAAACATTCCATCAGCTATACGCCCAGTACCCCACGGAGAAGGTCTGCCGGTCCCTGATGCACCAGAGTCAGACGAGGAAGAGGATGAAACTTCTGGTCCTGA
>CM057847.1:87999463-88010953 GCA_030068395.1 Apalone spinifera
ATTTGAATTCAGCACATCAAAATACATAATAGCACATTTTATCTCTAAAGCAGACTACTTCTAAAAATTTGTAGACCAGTGTTACTGGAAAGAAACTCTACAGTACTATTCTCTGGGATGCAAGGGGAGGTCTTATGTAGCCCTTTGTGTAACTCCCTTCTCCATGGCCTTAACCCATTCCTCTTCAGTCCTGATCCTATCCATATGCACTAGTTTTAAGTTCTCTCAGAAGTCAATTTGAAAACAAATAACCTCTTGTTTAGAAGGCTCTAGAGAATGTGCGAGTCATTTGTTCTGACACTGAAGATGCCTACCTCCTTGGCCTCTCTCCAAAGCATGTGAGTCAGAATGTAAATTCTTATTCCCCACCCAGCAACTCTTTACAGCAATTAGCTGCCCCAATGCACCCTCTCGCTGTGTTTAACCCTTTCAAGGTGTACTCCTAAAGTATTCTTTTAGTCTGCTGAAAACAAGCTACTCCACACTCCGACTTCAGGCTTAACACACCCCAAGTTCTCAGTTGATGTTACATGTCATAACAGACTAGTTGGGTAACTGTATGAAATCTATCCAATAGTTGTGCATCCAATAAGTCCCCAGGGGCAGGACTGGCAGCCAGTACTTCCCAGCTCCACTCCTGGGGAGCCGACTCTCCACCCTGCTGCCACCTTGGCACCAGACAAAGTGAGATGCTTTCATTTTTGAGCTCCGTGGGTTATAACTGAAGGCTAGAAATGTTTTAGACGTGACAGGAGAATCTTAGCTGTCATTATGGATTGCAGAAGCTAAGGCTTTACAGAAAAAAAGCCACAAGACATCGAACAAGAGCCAAAAAACAGGGGCAAATGCTGGCCTTACTGAACTAGGCGATATAGTAAGTGAGTTGTTCTGTAACTGCAAAGCTAGGTTTCTTTAGCAGTTCTGTATTTTGCCCTGGACATCTGGACTGTGGGGGTGCTGCACATTGCTTTTATTCTAACAGTTCTTGCCTCTGTTTACAAGAAAATTTTCCAGTCCCTGTATGCAGCTATTTCTGATATGAACTCCTGCCAGAACAGTGCATGTATTGAGGGGAGGAGTAGAGGAATACAAGGCAGCTACTAGGAGGAGGAAACAGGCCTATTGTCTACCTGCAATTAGATTGTCTGCTACAGTTGGATGCAGAAGAAATCCTAGCAGTGTGGGTCATTTATATCCTACTTTGACTAGTGAGTGGTAGTCAAAGGTCCTTATGATTGTCTCCATGTTTTACAACATTTTGGTATTTATCTAGTTCCAGATTCTTGGGAGCTCTCACATTTTTGCTGCATTGAAGGAACATTGGCAAGATTCCATTACTACATGGTGCCGAGTCACAGTTGGTGGTAGTGAACAGGACAAGAGTGGATTTTGAACTTCTAGAAGGGCCAGGAACTAGTTCTGTCAACTCTAAGCCCATGATTTTGCTGAATTAACCAAGGCCACATGCCTCAGGACAGTTCTCTTGGAAATTTGCAATTAACAGTATACATCACATTTGTCTTTTCATGGTAATGATGAATGGTGCTTGATTTTCTAGTATTTAGCAAGTAGGTGCTCACTTTTGGAATCTAAAAATCTTATTTGGAATTCAGAGCTACTGCATATGTTCCAGAAGGCTTACAAAATGAAGTTGTAACAACTAACAATTGTAGGTTTCCAAAAGTAGGCATAATGTTGAGGGGGAGAAGGAAGATAGCAATACTATCTACTGCACTGCATTGATAAGAGTCACATCAAGTTTTATAGTACAGTGAATAACAGCAAGAGAGTAGATAAAGTGCCATAGAGATTGAATTCAGGCTCTTAAAGAAATAAAGGACGAGATGTCTGAAAACTGAACTAAAGCAAACAGCTTAGAAATACAGATCCATCAGTGGTAATAGGAATAATGCTATTGGACTTTAAATATGGCTGCTCAAGCAGAGACCTGAATTTTAGTGCTGCTAAGAAGTCAACGGGGTAATGGAATGGGACTAGATGCATACATAGCAAATCCAGCCATGCCATCTGGTTTAGACAGACTGAAGAGACTGGAAGGGAAAAAAAAAAAAACACGCTATGGTGCCAATGTTACTGCTGACGTTGACCAGCTACACAACTGGGTGCAGTAGCTTTAGCTCTTTCAACAGTTTCTCGTATGAAAGTTTACTATCTGCACACGATTATAGTTTGCTAGATAGTTAGGTTAGAGCAAGATTACCAACACCTAGGCTCCTGATAGCAGCAACTAATCAGAGGTGTACCCAGAGGGTAAACAAAGGAAGTGACAATAGGTTAGTCAGTTGAGTTATGGAGTGCTATTGTCCACAAAAGGGCATGGGCAGGGGGGGGGGGGGGCCACAACCATAAGGAGAACAGGGGGCTCCTGATCTGACATGGAGATAACTGTGCTCAGCAACATCGGAATCTCCAATGTCAGGCAGTGTATCCAACAGACAATGAAGAGGCAGCTGGGGGGGGGCGAGGGGGTTGTACTAGGCTGAAGAGGGTACCTGCTTAAGAGATTCATGCACTAACCCCTCCCTGCAAAGTAGTCTCTCAAGAGGTCCTAAAGAGATAACTTCCATCAGATCAAAGACATCTTCATCTTCCACAAGACAGCTACAGTATACTTGATTACAAGATGCAAATGCATTGCTTAGTGTTGGTGCCACAAGACAGGCATTTTAGATTATGGAAGAGCTACTTGAGTCATGAGTATGACCAAAGAATTCTTATAGCAGAATTTTGCCAGTAGGCTGCCTTTGCTAGTACTAAAAATGGCAACAGCTAACTGTTAAGTTGCATTAGGTAAAAAAATTTACATTCTGCTAGATTTGTTATATTTGTCCAGGATCCGAAACACTGAACTGGACCTTTTCTGTAAGTACATGATGCTAATCTTCAAAATATAGCAGTGTTACACTACTGTGCAATGCTGCTGCAGCCAACATTGACAGTTTCATAGTCGTTGGAATCATTTAACCTGAAGACTGCCAGGTTCAGTTGTTTTGTTATCAGTGACAAAGCGAAGTCAGTCTTGTCAGCAACTCCCTGCCTGGGGGAGGGGGCGGGGGGGGACCAGAAGGGAGACAAGTTAAACCCTGGCTTTAACCTTGACATATAGTAGCCATTTTGCTATATTGCATAAGTCTACATTTTTAATGTGCCTCAATATACCCTGCCAGGCTTTTTTTTTCCCTTTTAGAGAGGGTGGCTAAGTGTCCATTGGTAAAAGTGCACCAGCCAGAACCTTGCACATAAGAATGGTCTGACCCAGTATGGCCAAAGTCCATCTAGCCCAGTACCCTGTCTGCCACAGTGAGCAATGTCAGGTGCCCCAGAGGGAGAGAACAGAACAGAGAACCAAGATATCCTTTTCTAGTCATCCATTTCCAGCCCAACAAGAGTCTACCCATTCTGGCTAACAAACATCTATGGACCTAAACTCCATGAATTTATCTAGTTTTCTTAAATGCTGTTGAAGTCCTGGTCTTCACAACAGCAGCACTGCACAGTAGTACAACACTGCTATTTTTGGATATTGGCATCATACACTTATCAAGGTGTTCCACAGGTTGACAGTGTGGTGTGAAGAAAGCCTTCCTATTGTTTGTTTTAAGCCTGATATCTATTAATTTTGTTTGGTGAGCCCTATTCACTTCAACACCAGTCATGATTTTATAGACCTCCATCATATCCTCTCCCTTATTCTCTAAGATGAAAAGTCGCAATCTTTTTTAATCTCTCTTCATATGGCACTCATTCCAAACACCTATTGGTTTTTGTTGCCCTTTCTGAACCTTTTCTAATGTCAATGTATCTTTAGGATGAGGCAGCCACCTGTGAATCCAGACTACCGCGCTGTGGAATGAAGTTTACTAGGGTGGTCGACAAGGGCTTCCCTTGTTGACTACGGAGCGTCCAGACTACCGTACTGTGCCACCAAACAGCTCATCAGCAGTGTGGCAGCCATTTTGATGTAAATGAAGCGATTATTTAAATCACCGCTTCATTTCCCTATGTCTAGAAAGCTCATCTACACGGCTCCATCGGAGCCGTGTAGTCTAGACACACTAAGATATTCTGTCTTATTCTCTATCCCTATTTTAATTATTCCTAACATTGTTTGCTTTTTTGACTGCTGCTGCACATGGAGTGGACATTTTCTGAGAACTATCCACAATGACTCTAAGATCTTGAGTGGTTATAGCTACGTTAGTCCAGCATTTTGTATGTATAGTTGGGGTTCCCCCCCATGTTCATTACTTGAATTTTAATAGTGATAAATGCCATTTTGTTGCCAATTACCTAGTTTTGTGAGCCTTTTGAAACTCTCCAGAGTCTGCTTTGTTCTTAAGCAGTTTAGAATCTGAAAATTAGCATCTGCAAATTTTGCCATCTCACTGTCTGCCCCATTCTCCAGATAGTTTATAAACTAAGTAGAACAGGACTGGTCCCAGTGCAAATCCTTGGGGACACCACTAGTTACTTCTTCATTCTGAAAGCTAACCATTTATTCCTACCCTTTGTTTCCAGTTGGTTAGTGAGTTATCAATCCATGAGGGGACCTTCCTTATCATCCCATGACAACTTACACACTTATGAGCTTTTGGTGAGGGACTTCAAAGGTTTTCTGGAAATCTAACTACACTATATCCACTGGATCCCCCTGTCCACATGCTTACTGATCCCCTCAAAACTCTAGTAGATTAATAACGCATGATCTAAAGCTAGTTAGAAAGCAGGAATGGACCCTTATGCTCACCACTTCATTTTAGGTTTAAAATTAGCATTATATAAGAGTGTGAATTGTTCTCTTTAAATTATAATTTAATGTTCTTGTTTAAGTATTCACATTGCTTCCGTGCAACAAAAAACCATCCTGTTGTGTGGGCAAAAAGTGTTAAAATAAGTATAAAGGCCATCACTGGACCAGATGCTCTAGGACAAAGTGCCCAACCAGACACACTCAACTGACCAAGTGTTACATATAGCTTGTGTGTTGGACACTAGAAGTCTAGGAAGAAACCAAGGAAAAACAAAGGCACCAAAAGATTGCTGTATACCCCTACTGAGATGCAGATGAAGGACAGATGTGATGCTAAAGTAGTGAGAAATACACCTAAAAAAAGCTATAATGTAAAAAAAGACACTTAAAGCAAGCACTCAATGGCAATTACAGCATGAGGGTGCAAAATTTAGTAACCCCAATTTTAAAAGCTGCTATAAAAAGGGACTGCTTTGTCACGATTCCCTCTGGCCAAAATCCTGAAGCATTGATCCCAACCATTGCAGTTCTGCCCTCCCTTGCTCCCCATGCATACTGGCTCCTGCCTGCCTATCAGAGGCATCAGCAAGGAGGGGACGAGGTTTAGGCAATAACTCCATGGGAGCCAGTATGTGCAGGGAGCCAGCTTTTAAGCTGCCTCTGAGACAAGCACCAGCTCCTACCTGCCCCCTTTCCATGTTGACAGTAGAGGGGGCAGGGAGGGGAGGAGGGAAGAGCTGAGTAACTATGAAGCTTAACAGATGAGCCCAGACTCATTGGTTACATGTTTACACTTAAATCCCTACTTTAAACTAGTGTTAATCAAATATTTAAATTTGGCACAGCCCTCCATTGACAAAGAACCTGCTAGAACCAACAAGACCCAAGAGTACAGCAAAAGGGAGTGGTTTCTACTTTAGCTAGAATGCTCTTTGGCCCTCTCCACTCAATAGTTTGTTGGAAGGCCACCCATAGTGTATGTAACAGTGATGTTACCGTGCACTGTGTAGCACTTCAGGGCTGTCTGAGCATGTTTGTGTACACTCAAGTCTAACTGTCCCACAAGTTCTATTGCATGTAGCAATGTTAAATCTGATAGAGCATATATGCACAGGGCAGTGGCTTCATGCATGTATCAACTCCCAGTTGCCTCCCACCCCCTTATCCCCAACACTGCTGCCTTAGGCAGCAGCACAGGGGTGGGGGCAGGCTAGAGATTTAAGTGACAAATCAACTTACAGACTATCCGATAAGCTTAAGGTAACCAGTGGTGTCCCCCAAGGGTCTGTCCTGGGACCCATCCTATTTGACTTACTTATAAACGATCTAGAGAAAGGGGGTAAAAGGTGAGCTGGCAACATTTGCGGAACATAACTATCTTGAGTAGTTTGGTAAGACCAAAGCGGACTGAAGAGCTTCAAAAAGATCTCCCAAACAGTGATTGGGCAACAAAATGGCAAATGAAATTTAAAGTTGATAAATGCAAAGGAATGCACACTGGAAAAAAATCCCAACTATATGTAAGATATGATGGGGACTAATTTAGCCTCAACTACTTGACAGAGAGACCTTGGAGTCACTGTGGATAGTTCTCTGAAAACATCCACTCAGTGTGTAACAGCAGTCAAAAAGCAAATACAATGTTAGTAATTAAAAATGGATAGAAAATTCTCATTGCCTCTAAAACCATTGTACGCCCATATGTTTAATAGTTCATACAGATGTAGTTACCTCATCTCAAAAAAAGATATATTAGCATTGGAAAAGGTTCAGAAAAAGGACAACAAAAAATTAGGGATTTGGAACAGGTCCCATATGAAAAGAGATTAAAGAGACTGGGAGGTTTCAGTTAGAATAGAGGAGACTAAGAGGAAGATATGATAGAGGTCTATAAATCATGAGTGTTGAAAAAGTGAATTGGGAAAATTTGTTTACTTGTTCCCATAACATAATAACTGGGGGGACGGTGGGGGAAGGGAGAAGGGGTCACCAAATTAAATGAATAGGTATCAGGTTTAAAAAACAAAACAAAAAAAGTTTTTCCTTCACTCAGTGCACATTGGAACGCCTTGCCAGAGGATGTTCAGAAAACCAGAACTTTAACAGGGTTCAAATAAAGAGCCAGATAGATTCCTGGAGGCTAGGTCCATTAATGGCTATTAGCCAGGCTGAGCAGGAATGATGTTGCTAGCCTGTTTGTCTGGAATTGGATGACAGGAGAGGGATCACATGATGATTACACCTGTTGCATTCACTCCCTCTAGGGCATCTGGCATTGGCCACTGTTGGCAGACAGTATACTGGGCTAGATGGACATTTGGTATGACCCAGTATGGCCACTCTAATGTACTTATTTTCTATGGCTTTAACACACTAGCTAATGACCTTATTTGCACCATTTAGATCCAAGATTAATCTGATAATTCTGTACTCAAGTGAGTTTTACAAGTCCTGTGGCACCTTATAGACTAACAGATTTATCAATGCATAAGCTTTCAAGGTGATACAGGACTTGTTTATGCAGATTCAGACTAATACTGCCACCCCTCTAATACTTGAGTACAGAGTATTGCCCCCAAAAGGAGGTAAGTGATGGCCAATAGTCAATTCTTGCAGATCCTGGGATTTGCATCCAGAAAGATAAATCTAGACAGCCTCATATACAGTTGATGGGATGAAGCACTCAAGTGTTTCTCAATCCCCATCTTTTTGCTAAATCACTAAACTTTTACATTTAGTGGTCTCATTTTAAAAATCCCACACAGTTAAATGTGAAATAAGTCTGACTGCTGTAAAAGAAAAAAAACAAAAAAACAGTTATCACCTAACCTGACAAGTTGAGATAGTATACCTGCATGCTCAGCTCACAACTGGAGATCTGCACAGGTTACTGGATGTCAGTTAAAAGCACAAAATACATGCTGCAGAAAGTGGTTCCATATGAACTAGCATAAAAACCCTTCAGGGACAGTGCAATTGTCTAGTTCAACTACCTTAACTTATGAAGTTACTCAGCCACCGTTATCTAGTGATCAGACAAGCTATATCATCTGATTGTTCCAATCTAGACTTTGCTGTATTTTTATGGAAAGAAATTGAGAAAAACTTGGATAGTAATGTAGTCTACAGAGCTGACAGTCTCCTTTCCCCTCCCCCACCTCCACTCATGCACAGGAAGTAGGGTAAGAAGGGGATCTATTGATAAAGTTGCAAGTTTTAAAGTGTTTTCCTACTACATTCTGCACATCTCCCAATCATGCCGGGCAGGAAGCTTTCAGGACAATCTGAGTAAAATTGAGAGCAAAATTGTGTTACTAACTTGCATAACAAGAGTCAGTATTTAAGAAATCCAAAGTAAAAGGAAAAAATGCCTTTATAAGTAGTCCTCCTGTAGCACCTTAGACTAACATAGATTATGAGCTTTCATAAGTAAAATACAAGATAGCAGTCAGATGAAGTGAGTTCCCCTCCTCCCCCCATGAAAGCTCATGATCTATGTTTGTCAGTGTAAAGTGCCACAGGACTGCGCCTTTTGGAAGACTAACAAAGGTACCCTTCAGAATTGTTTATAACTTTATACTAGATTAGAGCAGTAAAATCCACACAGGAACATCTGAAGTTTACAAATATTCACTAAAAGGCAGGAGATATAATGCTCAAGAGCTACTCTTTAGGTCAAAAGAATCCCTCCCAAATAAAAATAATATACTGTGTTCAATTCTGGTCTGGTACTTTTCCCTCAAGGCCTACAGTCATCCTGTCAACTCATTTCAGAGATAGGCATCTTCCAAATCCACATGCAAGCGCTCTACTCCCATGAGACTTTTAAAGAGTTGCCCTAGCATAAATTCCATAATGTGTAGTAATCTTAGTTCTGCTGCTCGAGACACTTTAATTATCTGAAAAAAGAACTGTTCTTTCTTCATACAGTAAAGCAACATGTCACACTTGGTAGCACTGCAAAGAGTTGAGCAACCAGAGCCTCATGAATTTAGGCAATTCATGCCTGTACTTTTTGACTATGAGCAAGAGAGTCAGAATACCTTAGATGTAGCCATTTCCTTCTTACATTGCTGTGGCAGACATAAGTTTAATAATCATCTCTGCAAAAGTTTAGTATAAAGACATCTGAAAAAAGCAGCCAATCATGCCAAGAGATCAGCTACAATAAAAGGGAGCCGATTTTAAGAACCATGGAAGAGACTAGGGTTCTGTTACTATAGCTATTTTGTAGCTTTTCCTGCAAACCGTCTCCTCAAGTACTGAGATAAGATTTTAAGAGTCCATTAGGTATGCATCTCCAACCTGGTCTTTCAGTCTCCCTATTCCTTGTCACTTGTTCTGCTAACAAAGCAAGTATCACCTACAAGTACATTCAACCCTTGGAAGAGCCATCTAAGGGTACAGCAAACTTGATTATTTCTTCCTCCTATCTGAATAGAATTTGGAAGGCAGGAGAGATGGTTATAAACAGAAGAAAGAAGTTGTTTGTGGCTCTCGCCAAGGTCTGGCAATTGTAGTTTCTGGAGGTCAAACCAACATACCATGAAAGTATTTTTAGCAAAATGCAAGAAGAGGAACTGAACAGTTCAAAGGGAATAAAATAATTAGATACAGTTCCATCAGGTCAAGCTGTGTTTGTGGAAACCCATTTCTAGGGTTACCGTATTTGAACGTTCAAAAAAAGGGACACTCCTGAGAAGGAGTATATCAGTATCTGTTTTATACTATAAAACACATTAATATGCAAGTTGGAAGATACTAATACAGGAGTGTCCTCTTGGAAAAGTTCAAATATGGTAACCCTACCCATTTCATGTTCGCATTATTCATAGCCTAATAGGCCACTAAAGGTCTGTTTCATCAGATCTGAGCTAAGTCTTCAATAAGCAGACATGACTAACTCAAAACTCTGGTCATCTGAAGAAGTGGGCTGCGCCCATGAAAGCTCATGATACCATCTACATGTTTTGTTAGTCTAAAATGGTCTGGTAGCACTTTGTTTTTTTTCCCGTACAGACTAACTCTGCTACCCCCTGAAGCTTCTGCCAGTACTGAGATTGAAGAGATCAGCAGTTACTACTACAACGACCTCTCACTTCAGTGTCAGTAGTATGTTTCAAGCCCCTACTCTGTCATCTTGGGGAAAGGAATATTACCCATCACAGAGACATTTTGGCAGCCACACCTAGTAGCCTTTTAAGGTGTGACTGAGGCACATGTTGGGAGGACAGGGTGCAGCAATGGGAAGGCTATGTGGGGTTTAGAAACCAGTACTAGACAGGCCCCACCATGCTCAGTCCACTGCGAGTCCTAGGCTGGATTGTGCAATTACTCCAGCTAGGAATGGCCTGTGGGCCTGGAGTCTGACACCCCCAATATAGGGAGTTTAAAATTAAGTTTAGAGGAAAAGACTGAAATTTATAAACTGAATATAAACAAAAGCAATTCTTGACCAGTTAGCTTCAGTAGAATTATACCTGATGACAATTAGTCAGACTGTGGGACAGACTGCTTGTTCTCTGCAGAGTATTATTTAAGTTTTATTATACTGTAATGAAACTTCTTCCTTTTCATAGTGTCACTGTGCATTTGCAATTAGTATTGCAAACCACTGTCTAACTGAAAATTATTGAATCATTCTAGTAAGTTGATTTTAGTAAGTTTCAAACAACCAGAGCAACATTTTGACTGCACCATTTTATTATGTCCACTGCACAAACTTTGCAACTTCCAGAATGCATTCTGGATCTCTAGAATCATTTAAAGTGCCTAAAAGCTCCTACATTGAGTAATACTGTTTCCAAAAATGAAGCAATACACCGTGAAATGAAATTAAGAGGATCTGAAAGATGTACTCGTGCAGATGCAGTGTGTGTGGCTCCCTAATCATCTTAAGAATTTTCCATTTTAGCATGCACTGGTTTAACTGGACATTAGTTGAAGATCTCATCCAAAGTGTGCTGTGCTTTGGCAACAACATATAAATGGCTTCTGAAGGCCACCTAGGAAAAACTGGTTTTAGTGAACAACAATTGAGCTCGTGTACACTGCAATCAGTGCATTGTTTTTCTGCAGTGCCTATCTAGGCAAGTTATTGGCTGAAGATAAGCCTATTTGCAAGTTGAAAAGAAAATTCAATGTGACTAATACACAGGATACCTGATTGCTCTAAGATGGGCAGTATAACTTAATATGGTAGAAGCATCAAGGTTAACAGATTTCCCATAGACATGTGAGAATTTCTCCTTGACACTAAATTACTAAGATTTATTTTAAAGTGACAAAATGGTTTTGGATTTGGCTTAAGTTTCATATCCTTGAATTTTATATCACAGTGCTTGTGATTTAGAGCACATCATGTAAATAGGTAATTCAAATACAGTACAAATTGTAAGATACAATTCACACTATTTCTTCATTAAACTAGAGAACTATGGCAAGATAAGATTTAAGTTGCTTTGTGTATGGATTGTTTATAATTTGATTGTTCTTTGCATGGTGGTAATCTTTTACAGAAGAGAATACAACTCTGAAAAGATTAAGTAAATTACCTCTACTTACACAGGCTTTTTAGAACTGTTAATTTAAGTTTGATATTAGTAAAAATGACAAAATTCAGCATGTCTGATCCCATTTGTTCTCAGAAAATTAATGCAGGTTATCCAGAGTATAAGAAAGAAAAATAGCTCTATTCAGTTCACTATCTCAAAGCCATG
>CM057847.1:88034708-88045076 GCA_030068395.1 Apalone spinifera
GGCTCAGCGATATTCTAACGCTAAGCTTCATTTGCATAGCTTTGGCGCAAAAGCACGCCAATGTAGACGTAGCCACAGGGTTTAGCCAGGTTACGCTGGCTAAAGGAGCTTTGCCCCCACAACCCTGCTGGGCATGCTCAGTTTGTAACCCAAGTATAAAAGCCTGGGGGAGATGCTCAATCTGGGCTGACTGCTGGAGGGGAAGGACCTCAGAAGGGAGCCCCTGCCCAGCACCAGCCAGCTGCCCAGCAAGAAGACAGGAGATGCTAGTGCCTGTTGGAATGTCTCCATGGCTGTCTATGAGGGAGAAGCAGCTCCTGGGGAATCAGATGACCCTGCAAGCGTGTGGGAAGCTACCCTGCTGGACCAGCTAGGAAGTGGCCCAGGGAGGGTGCAGTAGCAGCCTCTCCTGCCCTGGAATCCTTGGTGCATTTCAGATGGATTCCCTGCTGAGGGAGTGGGTGGGTTGTCCTGCCACTCATAAGGCCCTGAGTCAGTACCTGGTGGAGTAGGGTGGGCCTGGGTCACCCTACCAGAAGGCAGCTTCCACCCCATTAGTGACTTGCTGTTGCAGGCCCTTCAACCCTGCCTTAAAGGGTCAACCAGTAACTCTATATAGACACTTTGGCTAGTGGGCCCTACCTTAAATGACTCAGCTTAGAGACTCTAGCTAGTGGGCCACTGGGCCCTGCTTTAAAGGGACAGCCTTGGATTTTGTATGGAGAGGCTCCTGCCCTGTTTAAAGGTCTAGCAGGTTATTTCAGATTGTGGTGGAGCATATGGGGGTGGGCTGTAGACCATGATAGTCCCAGGACTTGGGTTCCTCCTCCCCTCAGGAGAATGGAGGAAAGGCACTCCCGTGACACGTGGTGGGGAATGTGGGCATAAACTGATCCCTCCCCTGCTGTGAGGGGAAAAGTAGGGGTACAGACTTAGTCTCCAAACAAAGGGGGGAAAAAAAGAAAGGGGTTTCCTTTTTTTGGTTGTGGTGGTTTTGCAGTGGTTATTTTTGTTTTGACAGGATACATCCCAATAAGCTTTTGGAGTGGGTAGTAGAGAGCCAACAAAAGCAGGCTGCCCAGCAACAAACAGTTTCTTCAGCTTCAAGTGACTCAGTGGCAAGAACAGCAGCAGCTCCTGCTCCGAGAGTGGGCCTCCCAACAAGCAGCAAGGCAGGAGTAACTTTTCCAGCATATGATTGCTTTGTGGGTGCCTGGCTTGGCGCTGGTCCCTGGCCCAGTAGAGGATGGAGCTGGGGCGGCCCCAGGAGTGTCCCCAAAAGCCTAATCAAGATGGTGCCCACTGATAACCCTGAGGTGTACTTGGTGACTTCTGAGAGGGTCACCATTGCAGCCAGGTGGCCAGCTGAACATTGGGCCACTATCCTTGTGCCCTATTTATCGGGAGCTGCCCAAATGGCCTACTGGAATCTGGATGTCTGAGAGGCACTAGAATACCCCAAAGTGAAGACGGCCATACGAGACCAGGCCAGGGTAAGCCCTGAGACTTAGTCAATGGTTACGCCAGGAGAGGTTCTGGTCAGGGGATCAGCCCCAGACAGTGGCCCAGCGGATACGAGACTTGTGTTGGCGGTGGTTACAACTGGACCAGTGGACAGGAGCCCAGGTAGCAGAAATGGTGGCACTAGAGCAGTTCTTTCAGATCCTGTCAAAAGGGGGGCAAGGAATGGGTGCAGCTACACCGCCCAAAGATCTTTGACAGGGCTGTTTCCTTAATGGAGGCTCATATGGCAGCGGATGAAGCTGGGACCAAAGCTGGAGGGCCCTCAGAGGTGGAACTGGTTGGAGGCGCTGATCCCAAACTGGATGGGAGAGCGAGCCCGACACCCACAGGGGAGATCCTGTGACATACCCTTTGATTCCTCCTAGCTGGAAGACATCCGCACTTGAGGCAATCAGGTGGCTGTCTGGACCCTTTGTGCTGACCCTTAAATGAGAATTTTATCTGTCATGTGCAGTTTAGAGAAAAAAATAGCAGTTAATTATGAATACTTGTAATCGTTGTCTGACAGCTCCATTACCTCCTTCTCTCTCTCCTTCCCCCGTCTCTGCCCAAATACCTCAGATTACAAGCCAGGTAGAAGTCTTGCAGTTAAAGAACAGATCCAAAACTTTTTGGAACAAGATAAGTTTTTCCTCCACTTGAAAAAGATAACTCTATTCAGTCAAATTCTGCCTGTAACAAAGCTATTTCCTTTGTTGTATTCATTTTTGTGGACTCATAAAATTACAAGTTAGAAGATTATGGTTGCAAAGTCTAGCCAAGCACTCAAATTAGGAGATGACAAAGTTTCTCTGTGCAACCTTAATTCAGCTTCCCTTGTGCATATGAATTACGACAAAGTAGAAATTGTGTGTGTGTGTGGGGGGGTGGAGGTTCTTGTTTTTGCCTCCAAGTGTACAGGATATAGTGCTTACACTCCCCTTGCTTTCAAATCCTGTACTCAAGCCATAGCAGACCCTGGATGCTAGATGGAGATATTGAGAGGAAGCCTGGACCAGCCCCTGGAATTCTGGAATGGATCCTGCCCTCTACAGGTGGACACTTGGTAGAATTTAGCTGCCAAATTAAGTGTGACAGTCCTCTACTCCTGTCTTTTCATATAAATGGCTGTCACCTCCCATTTGTGACTGCCACTGAACTTTGTGTTTTATCAACCATCACCCTTTTCCAGTCCTATGCAGCAATTCTGTTTATAGTGTCATACAGTCATAAGAGAAAGAAGAGATTTTTCCATTCAGAGCTTTCCCTCTTACCCTGGGTGGCTGGCCAACTTCCTTCCTTCCTTCTTTCTATGCTCCTTTTGTATTCTTGCAGTTAACAAGCTAATTAGTTCATCTGCTCTCTTCAGCCTAGACTGATCTCAAAATTAGCCACTCCTTCTGTCAATCAAGCCATCTCTGGTGGAACTAATTGGACTTACAATGATCAGAGTGCTGGTTCAGCTGTTGGTTCTCAGCACTCTGTCACACAAAGCTTTATGGAACTTACATGGACTAAAAATATCTTGAAGGCTTATAACTTTTTTAAATGTGTGCAGTTTTTCACAAGCACTTGAAAAATCAGGTCTCTGACAATGTGAAAATCCTGCCAATTTTCAGTTCCTGCTCAAAGGAATTGTAATGGTAGAACATCTCAATTAATTGTCTCATAAAAAATTAACATGGGCTGGACAATGTATTGTCCCCTATCCTCATTCTGGCAATTGGCGCAACTGTTTTTGCTGATGTGTTCCAGAAATATTCAGTCTAAGGCAAAAATATTTGGTCCAAGGGAAAACAGCTGCTGGTAAAGTTTGCAGCTGATACAAAGATTGGCATAGGACATGGAGAACAGGTTGCTTTTATGGAGTGATCTAAATCACCCAGTTAAATTACACAAATCACCAAAATTCATTTTAATGCCACCAAATGCAAGAGTATGTTTAGGAAAAATCAATACAGGGTGTGACTATAAGGTGGGAGATGCTGTCTTAGAAAGCAAAGCTCAGAGAAGTACTTGGGGTAAACATAAATTATCACCTCAGTATAAGCTGTCAATGCAGTGCTGTGGCCAAAAGAGCTAATGTGATCCTGGGGTGTATGAAGAGTGGAATATCAAGTAAAAATAAGGAAATTATCCTGCCTTTGTTCATGCATTGATAAGATCACTGCCAGAATCCCATGTCCCATTTTTGGTGGTCACGCTTCAAGAAGGATGTGATACAGACTGGAAAATAAACTTACAACAAGAACTTTAAGGAGTTCAACTTAGTTTATGGAAGAGAAGGTTGAGCGGTGATTTGATGAGCATGTAGAGGTATTTAGACATGGAAAAGAGATCTGACAGCGGATTGCTCATTGGTCTTGCTGGAAAGGATATTACAAGATTTAATGACTGGAAGTTGAAATTAGACCAATTCAGCATTTCAGGAAGATGCAATTTCCTTGCAGTGAGGGTAATTAAACATTAACATTTCTTAGCAGGGGAGGTGTCAGACTTAGTGACTTTAAAACAAGATTGGATGTCTCCCTAAAAGATATGCTATAATCTAGCTTCCAAGAGACATTCTATAGCTTGTGTGCACTCGGTGGGCTGGGTAGAATGGTCGTAATGGTCATTTGTCGCTTTGAAACTGTGGTGGGTAACCTGAGGCTGAAAGGCCCATCCAGGTTCTTTGTGTGGCCTGCAAGACTTTTTTTTTTTTTTAACAGTTGCCCACGGACACAACTGCCAGATTCTGCTGGTTTCCAGACATGTCATGTTTCATACTCGTATTACTAAAGTGACATGCATGGAAAACAAGGGCACCTGAAGTGAGGTGCATGCTGATTGCACAATACATTGATTCCGTAAAAGCTGTGTACTCCCTCTGCATCCAATAAAAGCACTGCTACAGTTCAATGGGCACAGCCCACAAATTCTAGAGACATAAGCACAGTTAGCAATACTATCCTATCTGGTGAGACCACCTTGCTTATGATAGTCTTATGGCCCACTGAGTTGAAGGAAGACCACTCATGCGGCTCACTCTCTCGCCTAGGTTGCTCATTGCTGCTTTGGAATCTGTGACTCTGAGTCCTCCTTTTCTTCCCCTTCTTTCATAGGCCACAGGGAAAATCAGAATGCCTGCAGTGCCCTCCACAGGCACGTAACACTCAGCTGTGCATTGAGACAATGATTATAATCATATCTCATGCTTCAGGGCTTCAGTCAATCACCTTAAGGCAACAGGAAAGATTTCCTTTTCTCTTCTCTCTCTCTCTCTCCCCCGCCGCGATTCATAATTGTCAGATGCATTCTGTTTCATTGCCTGGATTTTTTTAGATTAGGTTTTTTTTCATCTTCCTGTGAAGAATCAGAAGTTGGCTGCAGCTGGAGATGGGACATTGGGTGAAACAGTGGTCTGCACAGAGAATACTCTTTCTTTGGTGCCTGGCTCTGTGCCCACATGCACAGGGTAAAATTGATTGCAGATTAAGGGTCAGGAAAAAATTTCCTCCCGGATCATACTAGCAGGAAGCAGGAGATGGGCATTGCCTACCTCTTCAGCATGTGGTATAGATTGTCTAGTGAGATCACCTGGGCATATCTTAACTGATCAATCCCCTGCCATCACAGAGGCCTTCCTCATTTGTGGCACCTCAGTCTCTCCTGTTTTTTGCTCGTGGCACACTAAAATGTGGTCTCCAGATGACTGACGTGCTTTAGTCTAACTAAAATCATTGGTCTCAATATAGGGGTAAGGAGCATGAGATTTAATATGATCTATAGGAGGTCAGATTAGATGGTCTTTGTTCTCTTCTGGCTTCACACTCAATGAAATCTATAAAATTGTGATCCTTTCTATTAAGCGTGGATGTGGGTATGATGGGGGCATCCCTTCTCCATTAGTTAGTTCCAAACTCCAGCCACTTGCCTTGGGGTAAAGGATCCTTCCATAGCACTGGGGCAGCAGAAATGTACTTGAAATCATGTCATTTTTAGCCAATAAACGCTTTCAATGACCCATGAACATTAGTCACTCAGTCACCAATCAGTGCACCTTCTTCCCTTTGAGTTCTAGCAAGTTATCACCCGTGTTGCAAACTCATGGTTCCCATGCTCTGAGCTCAGATTCCCAGCCTGTTTTTTTCCCCTACCACTGCATGAAGGCGGCAAATTTTAATCCCAACCTCCACTCTATCCAAGGAGAACTGGCAGCAGAAAGTAAGGGTGGGATCTCCTGCAAACTCTCTAGCCAGACAGGGCTCTCAGGCAGTGGAATGGCCAGCTTCTCTTGTCTGCCCTCCCCCTAGTCAGTCAGGGCTCAGAGAACAGGACTAGCCACTGCTTCTGACCTATGAAGTGGGACTCCACAGTGGCTATTTATCTTTTCTCCCTACTTTTTATATATGTATTTATTGATTACAGGTTGGCTCTCCCTGGTCTGGCACCCTTGAGACCTGACTGATCCTGAAGGAAGAAGATTGCAGGACTAGAGGAGGTCCAGTCTCTGGGCTCCCCCAGAGGTCACTAGCCACCTTTCCAGGTTCCCCTCCTGGCTGCTAATCCCGCTGCTGGCCCCAGCCACTGGTCTCTGCTGCTGGGTTCCCTGGCCCTGGACTGCTGGCCCAAATCTGCTCCTGACCCTGGTCAGGCTCCCTGTCCCTTGACCTGTGTATCTGCTCTCCTTCCAGCTCCAGCCAGTGGGCCCCCCCTGCTGCTGCCCCCCCAGCTCAGCTCTACTCCTGGCTGCCAGCCCACCTTTACTCCTAGCCTTAGCTGGGCTCTCAGCCTTGGGTCCACAGCCATTGAACCAGTTCTGGCCAGGCTCTGGCCTCCAGATCCCCAGCTATTGGACCAGCTCCACTCCCAGCCCTGTCCAGGCTCCACTCATTGGCCTCTCAGCTGCTGGACTCAGCTCTGGTCCAGAGGCTCTCTGGTCTGGCAACATCTGCAGTCCTGCTGGGCCAGAGAGGTATTTTAAAGAGTTTGTGTGTCTGACTTTTTGTCTGTCCATCTGTCTGTGAATCTCTTTGTTCAAGAACTCCCCCTCGATGGTAGAGCTAGGACTACCCAATTTGGTATGCAACTTCCTCTTATCATAACTTAAACAAGGTCAGGTTTTAGTTGTGCCAGGAATATGAGCTCTGAATGGAGTGTGATTGTGTCTTATCAAATGGAAAGGATGGGCTGTGACAGCAGGGACAGTTATACTCCAGAATAACCATAGCGGGCAACAAGCCGCTGCTTCCCTGAGAGCTCTGGAAAGCCATGCAGTGTTCAAAAGACTTGCAGTGTGGCCCCTCACTGCCCTGGGCTGGCCCCAAGGAGCAGCCACAAGCTGCCCCCATCACCAGTCCTGAGCCCCTCATCTCCTGCACCTCCAACCACTTCCCTGAGCCTCCTCCCCTGAAGTACCCAAGCAATGCCAAGTAAATGCAGAGGCACGAGGGGTGAGAGAGTGAGGGGATGGGGGGTAAGGAGAAGCTGGGAGGTCCCATTCAATGGGGCCTTTTTTCCCCCAGCTACCAGAGGCCTTCTGTCACCGCCAGGGTCCCCTGGCTGCCAGGGGCCTGCAGCTAAGGCAGGGGAGGAGGGTTTGGGACAGGGAAGCTACTTACCTGGTCTGGTGGCAGGCAAAATGGCAGAACCCCCCACCCTGCTCTCTTATGCAGCTGCCCCCAGTGGCCACTCTGCTTTCCATAACATGGAAAAGGAAGGGGCACCAAGAGGAGGGATGCAATACTGAGAGTGGCCACTGGGGGCAGCAAGCCTGCAGGGAGAGCTATATGCAATCTCATTTCCAGCACTTCCCATTTTCTTAGCACAACCAAACCCTGATCTTGCTTTAAGTTAGGATAAAAG
The DNA here is from genome assembly GCA_030068395.1 of Apalone spinifera. Taxonomy (NCBI): domain Eukaryota; kingdom Metazoa; phylum Chordata; order Testudines; family Trionychidae; genus Apalone; species Apalone spinifera. The sequence continues at coordinate 88,042,059 of CM057847.1, forward strand.
GAAGCTTCATACCAAATTTGGCGATCCTAGCTCTTACCCATTAGGAGTTCTTGAACAAATAGCCACGCAGACAAATGGACTCGCAGACAGACACACAAATCTCCAAAAGATAGATAGATAGATAGTTTAGATATTATCGGAAACATGGCCTTTTAGCTTCTGCGTTACTTAGCAATAAGGCAGTTAAACAGATACAAGCTATATTCAATCTGGCTGAAGTGCACATTTATTCTCTGAACCACTCTATAATCTAGGGAGAACTCACTGCCTACACATTTTTAAACACTCTGAACATAATAGAGAATGAAAGGATGGTTCTAGGCAGCCGTTCTGGCAACATAAAAGCTTGTTTAATATTCAGGGTGCACATTTCTAAAACGTTGATGTGCCTTTTAAAACATCTCACTGCACCTCCACGCCTCACTGCAGATTTTATTGTTAAGGTTCTGACTCGTATCCTGATGCTTTGATTCATCAGTCTTCACAAATGGTAAATGTTGGTGAGGAAACTACTTAACATAAAACAAATAAATGAACTAAAAACACCAACCTGCAAAAACCCAAACAACTATAGAGAAACTTCTCATTTCGTGTTGAAGTTTCCTACTTTGCTAAGATGTACTGTATTTCTCATTTTGATATCCCTAGGATCATATCTTTACTGCACCTGAAATAGCAGTCGTCACACCAAGGCCAAATGCGTGGAATGGGGAATATTGCTGTTTGGGTGATTTTTTCTAATAATCCTCTTGTCAAGTTACTTTACTTTACTTTGCCTCTGGTCCAGCAAAGATTTAGATGTGTGTACAGCTTTATACACTGTCATTTCAATAGGTGACTCATATAGTATAAATTAAGCATGTACATTAAACTTTGCTGGACAAAGTGGTACCGAGTTCCCTAAACATCCATGAAGGGAATTGAGACTCCTCAGTACCTTGCATGATGAGATCATAGGAAAGATAAACATAGTGCACCCAATTCACCATTGCCCTGCACTTTGGTTGTAATTGACACACATGGAGAAAGATATAAGAGGCTTTCTAGTTTAATACCATTTTACATCCACGTTTCGTGAGTGTACGTGATTGTACAAGGTGCTGGCCAGCAGTGAATTTGCCCCACTTTGTGAAGTAAGCAGAGTTAAAGCACTGCTGACTTTGACTGGCGAGTACTTATTACTACAGGTTGTACCTCCCTTAACTGGAACTCTCTGGGTCCAGAAACATCCGTGGTCCATCAGGACCTGGGATGTTCCTGGACCACAGAATCCAAGGTATAAGGAGGTCGGGCCATAGGGTAGGAGTGCAGTGGGTGCGGCGCAGTGGACAATTCTTCTCTCTGTGGCCAGGAGGTAGCAGTGGTCGGCAGTGGCTGCGGAGCTCCGGCCCTGGTCGCAGAACCCGGGGGCCGGCAGTGGCAGCTAGGGAGCTTGAACCTGGAGAGCCACAGCTGGGCAGGCAGCAGCAGTGCTGGGCTGAAGCCCTAGCTGGGGGCAATAGGGCAGCATAGGCCATGTTGGCAAACCCCCTTGTTCGAGGTCCCTAGGTGCTGGAGGAGGGAAGACTAACCTGTATTCAAAACTCTTCCATACAAAAACTCAAGGCTTCTGTTGGTTTACATACCTAAGCCTTAGGGCCCTTCTTTCTGATGAATAATTTGCAATGCCTTATAATTTTTTTGCTGGCTTTACATCTCACCATAGTAGTATTGGTTACATAAGAATCCTTTCACATGTGACTCTTTTTTATTTTGTGAGCATGGTCTATTTATTTCAGAGTTACTGTTCTCAGGATTTACAGTTTATCATTATATATAATTCAAATGCAATTAATTCAGTGTATATAGCTCATAGGATAGTCAGGACAGTACCTTAGCAACCTCTATATGAGATTTGGATTTCCTTTAAGATTGCAAGCATTTATTTGTCTCAATTTAGTAGAGGTGGCTAATTAATCATGAGGGGGCAGCAATTACCTTTCAAGTCTAGGAGTCTGAAAGATGCTAAATGATTTCCTAGAGTTCTTTGGATGAGGAGGAAAACTTTTATCCAAGGCTGTTTCAGCCACTATAATTGATTTTTTGACTGTTGTTTGGCAATGCCAGTGAAACTTGGAAGGATGGTGAGTTCCTAAAATTGAACCAACTAACATCACGAACACAAACTGAATTAGTACACAATTTAAAGAAATGAGAAAAAAGATCTGTCATGATGTACATGGTCACACTTCTTTTCAGAACTTTTAGTACTGGAAAAATAAAAAAGGGTATAAGCTAAGAGAATCTATTCTAAAAAGAGTCCAGAGAGAGAACTGTGGAACCCAGGCAGCTGAATCCTCCACAGCCACCCTGAAACCTGCATGGAGCATATCAAAAGCATTTCAAAGAGATGCTTTTCCTCAGGACAGTTTGGGTATGGTGAGGAGGGGAGTCATAGCTGCAGCTGACCTGGAGTTCTTCTGGGCAGGTGGGAAGAGGGGGTGAAGATCCTATGGCTGATGGGGATGCCATTCCAGGCTCAGCCATCCCAGGGCATCTCTGGGCAGGTATGTGTGTGGAGAAGGAGGGCTTGAGGCTTCATACTAAAGGTCGAGCATTAATAGCAGTTAATTATATGCTCATCATTTGTACCGTATAGTGATAGATATAAATGTATGTGAAGCTTCTCCATTTGTAAACTTTTACACATACAATGTAACAACTAACCTGCCTGGTGGGTGGTTTTAACACGTAATTGCTTGTGCCTGCAGCATTAGCCTTTGAAATATTCTAGAAACTGGCTGTTTAGTTTAGGAACACTTATGCACAGATGAGGATTACTGTTAGAAATGGCACTACACAGCTTTACATGCAAAAAGCAATAAGAGAATGAAGTAGCATAATAGGAAATAAAGACAAAGTCCACAAACAAGTTTTCATGCCTGCACTGAAGAAGGATCAAGAGCATGTTACAGTTCTTACTTACTGGCTGTGTCTAGACTGGCAAGTTTTTCCGCAAAATCATCTGCTTTTGCGGAA
>CM057847.1:88065437-88082940 GCA_030068395.1 Apalone spinifera
AGTCAGTAAACTGGCCACCTTAATTAATTGCTTGTCCAAGTCCCTGGGGCAACAAGAGGCACAGGGTGTTCACTATACAACACCGCCTTCAGGAACTGACCACTATGAGCGGTGCTGTTATAAAATGAACATTGAAAACATGATACTTGGTACCGGAGTACAGTAGCATAAATGTTTCATGGGGATATCACTGCTTCCTTTTTCTTGCTATCATGATCCTAGTCCTGCAAACCACAAGGACCACCTTTTCAAAGGTACTTAGACACCAAAAGATGCAGACGGGTGCTTAGTAGGATTTTCAAAGTATCTAAACAAGCACCTAACACCAATTCATTTCAATGAAAGACCACTCAGACATAAAGTTAAGCCTGTGTGTAAGTGTTTGCAGTAGTGGGCCTATAGACTGTAAGCTTGTCAGGGCAGAGTTTACTACAACACAGATCCTCCATGTTCTTTAGGCACCTAACTCCCACTGAAATTAATGTGAATTAGTTGCCTAAACACCTTTGAGGACCTGGGCCTAACTGTATTTACAGGACCTAGCAGAATGGAGTCTTCATCAATGTTGAGCCTCTAGACATTGCTGGAATGACAACAGTAGAAATGCACTTCATGTAGCTTCACTACACCAAATCCATCTAGTTAGGCATTTTTTGTTTTGTTTTGTTTTGTTGCAATTTCCTTTCATGCATGCACTGGCCAGTTCTACACTATGTTGGCCAGTAGCTCCCAGCCATAGCGCTGTAAAGGGAAACATCAAAGAACCCTCTGAAGGATGGAACAGTTTGGGTATGTTTAGCTCTCTAAATTATGCAGAATCTCCAAATATTAAGTTCACTTACATACAGTGGGCCAAATCCTGAGGGGCCCCAGTCTTGCAAACAGCATTATGTGGGCAATTAATGAGGTCCTAATTCAGGAAAGTGTTTAAGTATATGCGTAAAGTTAAGCACATGCTTAATCCCCTTGTTGTACAGAGAGCTTACCTGAATCAGGTCATGGAGCAGTAGGCAGGATTGGTGTTTTGGCTTTCCTGACTCCTTATTCAGGCAAAACTTAGACTCAAGTAAATTTCAACATTTGGCTCTATATGAGGTACAGTTCATTAATAATGCAATTAATGATGGGTTGCCATCTTGCCTTTAGTTTTAATTTCCATGGCTGTATCAGTTTAAAACAGATCTTTAGAATTATTTGAACAAAATTTTTAAATTATAGTTTAATGTTCAAATGCATTTTTTAATCTTTCTAGAGGAGCTTTATTCTTTTGCAGTAAACTCTGTAGTTTTTTGAGGAAGAGCCAGGATGCTACAATTCTGTAGTCCTGTTGAAGCTCTCCTTCTTTTTGAACTCTGAAAATATTTTATTTTCTTAACCTCGGGCTGTCTCTTTGGTTTTAAGCTGCCAGCCCTGTCAACTTTGCATCCATGCATTCATGTATCATTGAGCATTCTCTCTGAAGCACATCAGACAAAAAGACATCTGGTGTACAACTACATTGTGTTCTTTCACATCCTGTGGAGGGGTTTGCTCAAGGCCTCTCTTTATGTTGGTGACTGAGATGGTCACGCATGGTTAGATGTTTGTAAAAGACTACCTATATGGATTTTACAAGATGACAAGCACATTGCTGACTGCCTTAAGTATAAAGAGGACTAGACTTGAGTGGCTTAGCAGATTCTCACAGAAATCTTAGAGCAATTTCTAGTGATAACCAGATTTCACCAGTTACAGTAAATTAAAAAAACAGAATCTTTAATCCATTCTCTATCAATAAGGAGCCCACTGATTTTTATAACACTTATCATTCATACCACATGAATACCAAAATGTGCTAGGTGCCACACATACAGGAAAAATAGCCCAGTGCCAAAGAGTTAGCCATCTAAATTAGACAAAATCACAAAGAGAGAGGAGGAGAGAAGGGAGGCAATATTCAAGCAAGAAAGGGTGGCAATAGGTGCTCATCTTTTTACTTTCCTATTACCAATATATTTATACACCACCCCCAGCACCCATCTACCTTATCTTTACTAGTTTTGTTTTTAGTCCCTTTAATTCCCTAAATGGAATAAGGAATAAGGAATATTTGACTTATTCCTTCCTATTGTCTTAATTTATGTATTTGACAATGTACAAATACTGCTAGATGAGAGCAGCAAGAAAGTTTCTGACCTGATCCAATGTTTAATTCAAATGGGTAACTGCTGAGACTCATGGTGCTGATCTCAGAAAAGCTTTTAAGGCTGTAGATTCCTTTTCACTACTCCCTACAGCTACGGCTGCTCTCCTTTCTCCCAGGCTATCTGGGGCCTTATAATTATTTATGTGTGCTGCAGTAATGCATTGAAGTCAGTGATTAAGGATCAGGACTCTATTCTGCTAGGCTCTGCACATACATATAATGAAAAGGTAGAAGGGAACCCACCCTAAAAGGTGGAAGCCTTGAAGGTCCTGTCCACGAGGAGTGTGTTGAATGTGGGTGATCTTTAGGAGACCTGGTGCTCCCCCGGTGTCTGGGTTCCTAGGTAGAAGACGGAAGGAAAAGGAAATAGCATTATCTGCCTCTCGTTACTAATTTAGTTTCTGTTATATCCCAGAATGTGAAACAGACTCTTGGGAGTTGCTGGAGAATTCTCTTTGTCAAGCTAGAGAAAATTGGCCTTGAGGTGATACAGAATTTCAAGGTCACCACCGTCTAGCAAGCAAGTTGCCAAACTTCAGAGATGAGCTATGGCAAAAGACACACTTCATCTCTTATTTGATTAATTGTAGTGACAACAAAGGCACAAAATAACATCATTTACATTGTCAAATTATTCCTGGATAAATAACTTTCCTCTCATCTAAATAACACTCAGGAACAATAAGTGTCAACGGATAATAGACAGACTCAGATTTTCAGTGTTAGAGAAAGATCGACTGCTTGACAAAGTGAATTGGAATTTCAAGAAATCTCTTTGTGAGCAAAAACCCAAACCAAAAAGATGCTTCCTCAGATCATTGATTATAACTGACAAGCTATTCTTAACTGTTGTTATAGGTGGGTTGGTAGTTTCAGCTATTATTAAGATCGTCTGACATTTTATTAATAAGATCGTCTGACATTTAAAAATAAGACCTTATTTTTGGTTGCTTATAACTTTACTAAACTTCAGTTTGAGCTGAAATGTTCCATAAATGTTACAATCATAGAAAATTAGTGTTGGAAGAGACCTGAGGAGATCATCTAGTCCAACACCTTGTTCAAACAGGACCAACCCCATCTAAACCATCCCAGGCAGGGCTTTGTCAAGCCAGGACTTAAAAACCTCTAAGGATGGAGATTCCACCACCTCCCTAGCCAACCCATTCCAGTGCTTCACCACCCTCCTAGTGAAATAGTTTTCTAATATCCATCCTAAATCTCCCCCAGTGCATCTTGAGACCATTGCACCTTGTTTTGTCACCTGCCATCATTGAAAATAGCCTGGCTCCATCCTTTTTGGAACCCTCATTCAGGTAATGTGATATCCCATTTAGTCTCCTCTGCCAACTAACTAAAGCCCAGTTCCCTCTCCCGCTCCTTAAAAGTCATGTGCCCCAGTCCCTAGTTGTTTCATTGCCCTTCATCCTTTCTGTAGTGAGCGGGAGAGGGGGGCCTCAAAACTGGATGCAATATTTTAGATGTGACCTCACCAGTGCTGAAGCGGGGAATAATCACTTCCCTTGATCTACTGGCAATGGTCCTAGTAATGCAGTCCAGTATAATAGAATCATAGAACATTAGAACTGGAAGGGACCTGGAGAGGTCATCAAGTCCAGTTCCCTGCCCTTATGGCAGGATCAAGCACTGTTTAGATCAGGGCTATTCAACTTTGGAAGCCCCGGGGACCACAAATGATATTCACAGTACATGCCAAGGGCTGCAACTTAAGTGCGGCTGCATATATATGGAAATATATGCAAGTATTTATGCAAATATATATATGCAAATAGCTTCTTTCATACTGACGGGCATGAATACAAAGATTAAGGCAAGAATACAAAATACGCAGGCCCCATTCATGTTAGTTCTGCTGATATTAATAAAATTCAATATTTACCCAATTTCCACCTGTATGACAGCACTTTTAATGAGCAATGACAGTTCCACAATTTAACTACGAAAACACAACAGAAGACCATTATATTGACCTCTTTTTTGTTTTGGCTTCACAATTTTAACAAATCAAACAAAAACTGCCAATACAATATTTACTGAAATAGCCCTTCTCCTACCCCAGAACCAGGCACCCCAGCCCACCAATGCACCCACCCCTTCCCCAGAGCCAGGCACCCCCCCTAACCAAATCCCCCTCCCGCAGAGCCAGGCACCAGAAGTACAGGATGGGTAACCCTACCTTTAAAGTGGCCGCTCCCACCGTCCGGCCCAGCTACCTTGGCTTGATTGCAGTTTGCACAGGGAGTGAGTATGTGGCCTGCCAGCTCCCAGCTTGCTGTGATGTGTAGGCCTGTGCACTCTGGTCCTGCCCCCGTGTTCTGCCCCTGCTCAAACCCAATGCAACTCAGATTTTATTTCTGAGACTCTACATCCAAGCAAACTTGCCATAGGGAATAATGGAGTGAGCGAATTTAGCCCCTCTTTCCATTGGCAAATGATCTGTGTACCCTTTACAACTAGCCTTTCCTTGTGGTGCCAGTCTCAGTTGCACCTCTGATTACAGACCTAAACTGCCTCAAGGCTGGAGCAACAGTTTGGGCTCCAAGTTCCATTGCAACAAGAGCTCAACTTCCAAAAGCAGAGGCTGGAAAAACAGAGGTCATCACAGACCATGGAAATAAATAAAAAGCCAAGAATTCCCAACAGGATGCAAATGTCTCACAACAGCAGGACTGAAGTAGGGATGTTAGATATTGTGTAATTGAATAGTCATGTAACTGCATCAAACATGACTATTCAATAGTTCCCGGGGGTGGGGCCAACAGCCATTGTGCTCCTGGTCCCACTCCTGAGGAGCCCTGTGCCACTTGCTCTGCTGCCTCTCTATCAGAGAGTGGGGTAGCAGGTGGGAGGTGATCTGAGAAGGGAATTGGTTTAAAAAGGTAGAGCAGCCAGGAAGGCATAGTACTGCAAAGGCAATGACTCTTACAGGAAGAGGGAAAACTGTGCACAGAGGATACCCTCTGTCTATGGATCCTGAAGGAACCCTTTGGAAATCACTTCTTATATTTCCAAAACATTTTTAGAAGGCTTTCCACAGCAAATTACATCCTTTCAATGGTTTCTTAAAAGGTGAACAATTCATTGGTGTGGAGTTTGCTTTGCTTGTTTCTGTCATAAGTGAAGAATTCTCTATGACAGGAAGTGTGAGTTTCAGGTATAACAACAGTGCTGTGGAGCTGAGGTCAAAAGGTAAATTCTTGCTTTTTGCAACATGTTCAATCAGGCTGAATATTGTCTGTGGTGCTGTGAACAGAAGCAGTGTGAGTCCCAGTGGGCAGAGCTTGAGAGGGAGCGAACACAAACACAGAAAGCAAGTACAAGGTTGGCCGGGTCTAATGTACTGTACTCTGACATCCAGCTTGCTGTGGCTTTGATGCCTGATTTCTTGTTCCCAGACATGTGGGCTCAGTCTCTCGAGGGAGGAAGTTGTTGTGATGGGTAGGCAGGTGCAGTTTACTCCTTTAAAAATTGGCTTAAAAAAGCTTTAAAAACTAACTTAAAAAACTAGTTTAAAGCTAGTTTGCCCCTTTAAAAGTTGGCTTAAAAAAAGCTTTAAAAACTAGGGTGGGACGGGCATGTGCATGAGCATGGTAATCATTCATACAGCTTACTTCTAAGGAAGTACACTGGATGCTGCTGCAGTCCCTTCCGAGGTTGGTCTCAGTGGGAATTCAGTGCCTCCTTTTGATGCCTGAAAAATGGATTTGGTCATCTGTCTTTAGGCATTCAGTTTTGGCCTATGTGACTTGCTCATGGCCACACAGCGACAACGACAATGCTGGGAATAGAAATTGGGTACTGCTGGCTGCTTGTCCTAAGCTGAGCTTGCTATAGCAGGAGTCTTCAATTATCTTCTGCTCTTTTCTCCCTCCCATGGTATTCTTCTGCTCCTGGCTGATAGCTCCAGGACCACCAGTCACTCTGTCTACCTCAGGGTGCTATACTGCTTCCCATGATGGATGAATCTGAGCTCTGGCACCTGAAGGTAATTTCTGTTTTTTTCTACTTCTACTCTTATGTAGCAGAAGAGCCAAAAGCGTAGTTACATTGACTCCTCCTGCCATTCTTCTTCAGCAACTTTCACAATCTCTAAGGACTTTTTTGGTGCTGGAAACAAGAAGGCAAATAAGCTCCATCTGACTAGGTGGAACCACTGCACTAGACTTCGATGCACCTGCTGTCACATCATATGCACTTTACAATTCTGGGCAAGATAAATATTGTTGTGTGGGTCATAGCCTTTTCATCTATTCCTCTCCCCTGTTTGTGCTTATGCTAAGCTAAGGCACAGAGAAATTCAAGCTGAAAATTTCCAAGCTACACATGGGATTCTGATGCCCACTTCCCAGGAGAAAGTAATTTAGCTGGAAAATCCTAAATATTTCTAGGGAATTAGAATATTGGCACTTTCTATCCTTTCCCTCTGTCACTGTGCCAGGGGTTTAAGAGGAGTGGCACTTTAAATATAAGAAAGAAGACAAACATAGAACACACATGGATGCAACATGATTTTTGAACATTTAAAAGAAAAACCAGGAAAATCAATAGTTAATTGTGCATGTAAGTAGACCAGATCCTCAGCTGGCAGAAATCAGCCAGTTCAACAGCTTTAGTGGAGCAATACTACTGATTTTCTACTACTGCTAATTATTCTAACAGACATTTTTAAAGTGGACAACAAGAGTTTAACAACATCCCAAATGCAAATGTGGCTGAATAGATTTGGCTTAAATATTTGAACAAACTAGCATAAAGCTGATATGATAGACAGAACTAAACTATGGACCTCTGGAACTTAGTGTATGAGCCTCTCTACTGCTTGAGTAAAAACCAGCTGGTGCTCAACTAATGCTGAAGAGCAAACTCATTATTCTTTTTTATAGTGGTCCCACTAGATGGGACAGAATACCACATCCAGAAGCTGACTGGGTTACATTAGAACCCTCCAAAAATTTCAATTCAATTCTTCCCCTTCAAAAAGGTACCCTTTAGCTAAGAAAACACAAGTGAAGTTTTGATCTAAAGGTACATTAAAAAAAAATCCTACCGTACAGGCAAATGAAAACGGTTGTTTAGAAGCTCTGCTCAGGCAGTGAGAGCTATCACTGCCAGTGATGGTAGACACTAGAGGGAAGCTCTTTGCTTTGAAGATGCAATCTCTTCAGTATACTGTACATTCCCAAGGGCAAGATAACAAATGAAGAACTAGCTCACCAGTTTCATTTAGGTGCAAATCAGGGTAGTTCCATTGACTTCAGGAGAACTGAGGAGCTGGCGGAAGACTTTCAAGGCAAATAAACAGTTTATTCAACACAATTCTCCTTTTTGCCCCTTCTCTGAGATGGTTTTATCTTCTTTTATCACTGGGCAGTAAAGGATATAGCTAGCTGGCTGTGCTTAACCAAGTCAAATGAACAGGTGAAAACATGTTCAAATGAACATGTTCGGTGGCACACCAATCTTATGTAAAGGGCCATCTGTACCATGTGAGCCCCATCTAAGGGCTACTTGGAAAACCCCAAACGTGTACTCTCTCTACACCATAGAGATGGTTTCTGCGCTTGCTCTGAAACAGATCGTGGAAGTGGACTAGAGCTACATTTATGCTGATCCAGCCATCCCCACACCATTCAAAACAGGTGTGGCAGGGTCACAAAATTTGATTTAGGCCACCAAAGGCCACCACTTTCAGGTGAAAGTCAAGGAAGGGGGAAGCTGTCCCTGTATGGGATTCATTCTGTCTACAGAAAGCCCAAATATTTTGTGCACAGTACTTATGTGGCTATATTGTACATCATCCATAAATAGCCCCCACCTCACCATTCCCATCCTCACCATTTTAATCTATCTGCTTGGGTGGCAATGTCAACTGATTCACCACCTAGAACTTCTGCATAGGGAAAATGCACAGGCCACCCCAACGTTTTAATTCTGTGTTTCTCTAGAGTGCTGATGTGTACGTTTGTCCTTGAAAGCAAGTTTCAAACAAAGGGTAGTGAAAGAATTCTTAACCCCGCCCCCCAGTAATTTGTTTTGATTTATTTAAATTTGGAAGATGTTAGCCTCATGGCAACAATATTAAGCAAAAAGGTGCTTTGATCATTTTTGAAGGGGATGGGATTAGTTAGAGCAGTGAATTTAGAAGTCTTCCTTTTTCAGCCATTTGTACACTCCTCTCTCTGCTAACATCTGTATTTTGAAGTAAGCGGGCCTCACAGAGCCAAAGCTGGATTAAGAAATGGGCTATAGGACCCCCTTAGCCCAGGACGCTGGGCTGCAGCCCCTAAAACCTCTTCATGCTTTCTTCCAGGCCTGCTCTGCCTGGCTCTGTGGCGGGAGGGCAGCTCTGTGTGCTGTTTTTCTTCCTCTCTTTCCTCTCTGGAGCCATGTCACCATGATGGGCACTACACCAGGAATCTCCATCTCTGCACTGGCCTTGCCTGCAGTCTCTGCCACTCCACAACTGCCATTGACAATTTCTGGCCAGTCGGAGCTGCAGGGATGGTGCCTGCAAGTGAGTATGGGCTGCACAGAATCACCTATTCTCCCCACACCATTCACCTCTTCATGTACCCAAACTCCTGCCCATACCCCACACCCTTATCCCAACCTCCTGCCCTGAGACCTGCTCCCATAATCCAGATCCTGTGACCACAGTCTGGAGCTCCTGCACACCAATGCCTCATCACCAACTTCACCCTACAGCCCACACCCCTAGTTGGAGCCCTCTTTCCCTCTCACCCCATGCCCACCCTCCTGCTTCAACCCGCAGCCCCCTCCCACACACCAAACCCCTCATTTTTGGTGCCACCCCAGAGCCTCAGGGGCTCACAAAATCTAGTTGCACCAGACACCCAGAAGGGTTAATCCGGCCCTGAATGGAGCCATTGGTTTTGTTCCAGATGTAAGGCATGCAACAGCATTGTTCACATGGTATCCTGTTTTGTTGTTGTTTTAACATGCCTGTTGGAAACCTTACTGCAGCTAAGCCTAAGCCTTCATATTCACCACAGGTTTGCATCCCCTTCCTGGTGGTTTGATAGATTGCTCCTTGCCAAGTATCTCTTTAGTGATTAAATTATTAAAAAAAAAATCCCAACAAAGCAACTCAGTAACAACAGGCTATCCTCACTCCCCCTCCCTTTAAGAGCTATTTTAAAAGATAACATTTAAGCTTTGCATAAAACAACTTTTATCAACCCTTGTGGCTGTTCTTCCCTAAATAATGACAGACTTTGGCCAAATTTAAACACCTCGGGGCTGATTGCCCCTCACCTTTCTCATTACTAAATCATTTACGACTTTGCAAAGTAGCTGCAAGAGCTTGCCAGGTGAGAAAACCAAACGTACTATGGAGAGGGTAAGGCAGTGGGGAAACAGGTCCTCTGCAGTAGCTAAGATGCCATTGGCACAATTCTGGAGACAGGGCCAAAACTGGCATCAAGCCATTTTTCTGATACATGGTCATGGGGATGATGGATATCAGTCTACCCTCCAATCCAAGATAAGGATGACTTAATCTTATGCAGGCTGTCTGGATCTTCAAGGGTCATTTTGGCAGCACAGAAATTCTTTTATATGTTTTCTGTGTAATGCTTTTCCCTTAAGGATAAAATAGGCTTGCATAAAAAGTGCTTTGTGGATAACTTATAATTGTAACCATTCAACCTTTTAATTTCTCTGATGTTACAGTGTTCAGGCAGGTGATCTTGGGCAGACTGTCCCTGATTTGGATAGTGAGTATTATGATAATGTAATCTAACCTATTTGTAACCCACACAACTAATGCTAGCATTTATTTCATTTAGCAGTAACACAAATAATCTACAGGCTTATATTTTAGGACAGAACAGCTACAGATGTCTCCATGCCTCCACATCATCTTCCATTGTTATTTTCTGTAGGCAACCACTTGCCCTTAGGGACCATGTCCGATTGTGCCCACATGTCACAGTGTTCAGGGCCTTCAGCTGGATCATGGTGGCTGGATCATGGGCTGCCTGGCTCATTCACACTTGATGTGTTTCCTGCTGCAGTCATGCCGACTCCTGTTGGGCAGTGTTATGGACTCTGGTATTCTCTTGCTGAACCACTATGGTCTATACCAGAGCCTTCTCTATGCCATCCATTCTGAAGAATGGGGTGGGGGGTGATCTACCAGGCCCTGGGATGATTTACCACAAAGTCTAAATCCCACTATTGACGTGTGTGGCAGGGCAGCTCTTTTCTCTTGCCAGCCTTAGTGTTTGCCCCCTTTGGAAATGATGGGTCTGAGGTAATCAGCCCCACTCGGGCAAGGTTTGCCTTCCCCTTCGGTATTCCCTTGGTTGTGACTTCAGGGTAGGCCTAAGAGTAAGCAAAAAGGAGAAATAGACCCAAACAAAGGGTAATACCTTTCCCTGCCTCCTTGTTATCCTGTTATTTGGAAAGCCTCTTTACCTGGAGAAGCGACTTCGCTGCTGCTACTCACCTAGTAAGACCTGCTTGCTCTATATCTCTCACACTCTTTCTCACTTTTCAGGAGGTATTTTAAAAGGTCTCAGGCAGCCCTTAATTGGATTCAGGTGTCTCTAATGGGAGTAACCCCTTCTCAGTTTGTAAGAAGGATCTTTAACATTCTAGAGCGAATATCTCTGCTGTCCACTATGCTCTTGCAACCATCTGCTCTGACTTTATCTGGACACCACCCACTTCCAGTTAAACATTCTCTACAATTTATGGTCCAAGATCTGATGCTCCTGTCCTTCACCAATAAGCAGAATAGTTTTCTTTTTTAAACATAGCTTAATGAATACCTGTATGCATTAAGGTTTTCTAGTCTCTCACACACAAAAACTTGGTACTGCAATACACAGATTAAAAGCTCTGAGACTTTTTTTTCTGGTCATGTGTGTTAAAAAATGTTCCATTTACCTTATGAAACAAAATTTCAGAATCTTTATAAAATAATAAATAGAAAATATTTATTATACAGCATCATCAAGATCATTTTGACAAAAAGGCAATTTTAATCAAGCATTTGACAGACCAAAATAAATAACTTTTACAGGAAGCTTAATAGCTTTTATAGCCACACACACGAAGGTGAGTTCTTGCCCTTTAGGTACACTTTATGTATGTGTATGTTTACAGTTTTAACAATTACAAACTAAGAGCTACTATACTGAATTTCAAGAAAACTCCTACTCATGATATTATGATTAAACATTAGTAAAATCAGTGCTTAATGTGTTTGAATCAGTTAGGTCAGACAACCAAAAATTTGCCACAGGCATACATATCTATGTACCTACCAATCACTTCATCTTACCTAACTCATGTCTTCAAAGTACTAGCCCTGTTGCTATTGGTAGCAACACAAAATATCTTATACTAATAATAGGTATGAGAAGATATAATCCTTTGCTAGTATGCTAATCAAGAGATAAAACACTGCATTTTTCTTATTTCTTTATCTATATACAGTTTAAAAATCAAACAAACTGCAGTCCAATGAAAACAAACCCAAAGGCATCTTTAGGTTTGACCAGAGACATCAATCTTTTAAAAAAGATGTAGCAGTTTCTTTGGGCAAAGTCAGTTCATGCTTTTCACATCAAGATGATAAGAACAATTGGCAATAAGTTATATTGAAAGGAATACCATAAAAAAAGGAGCAAGGATTAAATATTGGCTCTGATTTGGGGTAGCAGCCATTGCTATGTAATTCGATCAAACATAACAAACAATTGGATTTTAATGGAAGAATTGATTACTGGCAACAGGCATTTTTAGACTGAAAAATGAAATGAAAGGGGCAATCAAGTATAAATATGAGGAATTCAGAATAATTCTGGCAGAAAATATAGAAAACCTATGATAAAATGCAATTATAGAATTATGCTGGCAGGAAAAGAACAGTTTACAAATATCAAGAGAAAAATTAAGTGTAGAAATTATGGGATAGCACTTCAGCTGAAGTCAATCAAGCTATGACAATTTACACCAGCGGAGAATCTGCTCCATAGAAGTGGCCTACATAACACAATGTCCGATATATAAAAACAAATTAAACCAACCAAATGCACCAAATCAAACCAAATAAGCTCAATTTCATTGAACTAATGCATTTAAGCTACAACGGTGGATCTGGATTTGAACCCCAGAGCATTTAAGAGACTTTGGGACTAGGTTTTGGTTTAGACTCATCCCTGCCAAATATTTGAAAGGTGGAGAAAAGGGTGTGAAGGAAAGAAACAGGGAAGCATGCAAATGAGTATTACAAATAAACAGCAGAAAGGGAAACCACAAAGGTGAAATGGAAGGAAAAAACACAGACATCGAGTAGAAGATGTGAGAGTTAAAAATGCACAATGCTGAATAGGTCTGGATCTTTTTGTACACATTAAGCACTGAGGAAAGTTCTTGTCTCAACATGATTTTATTTTTAACTATCTGAAATAACTAGAAATGGTCTAAATACTTTTTTCAGTCTTGCCTTTATAATTTTGATACTGGCATGTGTAAGATTTCTAAAACAGACTTTTTTATTTTGGTTCACCACACTTGTTGCAAACATTTAAAGTAATAAGCTCTCAAAGCACTAGTTATCAATAGCATATTTCCACACAAAATATCTGCAAAATAAAGCATCTATTTTTATTTAAGGGTAACAACCATCTTAGCTTGTATATGAAAAATGTGTTAGCACAGCATACAAACCTTCAAAGATCTATAGTATATTTATAACAATGTTATAAAACATGATTGGAACATAAAAATATCCATGTGTATTTGTAAAACAATCTTCCAGTGGCAGTTATTAGACATTACATTTCACACATACTATAAACACACACACAGACACAACCATACATTCATTCTCTTGCTTCTATGATGGATTTTATGACCCACAATAAAGAATTGCCTTTTTGTTTAAAGTAGTAATTGTTGCTATAATAAGTATACAGTTATTTTGGATGTATTTGTTCCTATAGTAACACAAAAATACAATGTAATCACATGGCAAATCTATTGTATTATGAAAGGTTAGTTGGTAAATATTTTGCTACAGTAAATGTAGTGTAACAGTTTAGCCACATGGCTTGCAATGTTATATAAAAGGGCAGTTCTTCTAAGTACTTGGAACTACAAGTACTACAACAAAGGCTTTTTTAACAAACTTCTTGAATCTTCATCATCAAATGTGTTGTGATTATCCCAGCCACTTTTCAAAATCAGCACAAGTTAAAAAAATCAAATGTGAGCAACTGATTGTTCTGACAAAATTCTTTTAAAATCATATGCCAGCACATGGTCTTTGCTTTTCCCCAACAGACACACTATAGTGACTTGCATTTGCACATCATCCCACCTACCAAACCAGAAGAGATATATATATATATACTTTCTTAGACATCTCATCCCTTGTTCCTGCCAAACTCTGTCCCTTCCAGCTCTTGAGATTGCTGCTTCTGCATCAGTTGAAGAGTTACAGCCATGAGATGTGCTAATGATTTATCCATGGTTGCATTTATCCAGAGTCATTTTCAAGCATTACCAAGAGAGTGTGTGGATGTGAGTGATTTTTATGTTTACTAATTATTTTTTTTTTGCTATAGAAGTTGTTTATTGGGTTTGTGCTTTGTCAGAAATTCCTATTGTCTTCTCAATGTACACCACTTTTATTATTATTTTTAACAGCTAAAGAATTTGAGCCCTCAAATAGATCATTTTTAGTGCAGGATACAGTTTCTGTCCAATCACATATAACACCACATTCTGCTTTCTCATGCTCCCCCACCCAAATGTCCTAGTGCACTCCTGTGCCCTCATCAATTTCCAGTTGACAGCAGCCAATTTTTCCTTGTTCACACCTTGATGCAATCCTCATTCTACAGGGTGGATGAGCTTTGTTTATAATCCCTCAGAATGACTGAAGCATAAGTCGCATTTGGGGGGGTGCAGAGTACTGACTCTGACACTGGGGAGCTGGGCACAGAGCTGCCAGAAGCCACTGAATCTCTGAAAGGAGATGGGGGTGTCAGCGCTGGTGAGTCTTCCAGAGTCAGTTTGCTAGTCGCCCGCTCCTCTTCCTCCTCCTCCTCCTCTTCTGTGTTCTCTGGCCTCTCATACACATATCCCTGGATGAGCTTAAACTTCTCACTTTCCCCCTCGTCGGCCGGTGGCGAAACCGGCTCTTCACTGAAAGCCGCCATCTGGAGAGGAAGCGCCTGCTGTTGCTGCAATGGAGGCTGGTAGAGGGCTCTCACTCCGTTCCCTGCATTGGGCATGGGGATCACAGAGTTGAAGTCAGGAATGCCAGTGGCAAACTTGTTGACTACACCTTGCAGCTGCTCCATAATAGATCTCTGCTGCAGCACCAGACTCCTGGGAGGCTGTTCAGGTAAGAACAGGTGGGTCTCTTCTGCTGTTGCCTGAAGAGGGGGTGTTGCTGTCACCCGCCTGTGCACCACCATTGAAGGGCTGCTGGGCTGGCTGAAGCGCACTGGCTCACTCTCTTCTTCCTCCACTACGTTGTAGAGAGTCTTACTGCTGATGTCTGAAAAAGTCAGGCTCTTGCCTTGGCCATGGTAACTTTTAGTGAGGGGCTTGATTACTGCTGTCTGATTGCATCCTGTCTCCTTGCTTGTGACATGCATTGAGAGTCTGTGCCACATGTGTTGTCCCTTGGGAACATGTCTTCCTCCTGGTTCAGACCATGACACAGACTTTCCATTAGAACTATGAATAAAATAAAGATGGGTTTATTTGCATTTACAATATGCACACATGTACAACATAACAAACATGCCTACAGAAATTCTTGGCTGCTTTGCCTCATTAATTGATTTCCCTGCTAGTCAGATAATCTCAGAACAAGGCACAGAGAAATACTATCAAGAGAAACAATAATTTCTCTTAAAAGCAGCAATTACCACAATTGGCAGTGGAATCCAATTGTTCCCTGCTGGCTACTAACCCTACAGCCAAAACAGAAAACTTGATACACAGGGCACTGGAAAGGTTACCCAAGTTTTAGGGATGGCAACTATTTTGATTTACTTCTAAATTTGCTCACTGTTTCTTGCAGGGAGAAATAACAGGCAGAGCTCTAATTAATGCTGACTGCTGTTTACATGAAAGATTTCCAAAGTGTTGGAAAAAAACAAACCACAATCTTAGCCCTTGGCATGTAAAATACTAATAGCAGAAGGTACTGCTAATAATGCTTCACATCCCATTAACCAATCACTTCTCCCTCTCCACCCCGCAGCTTAGACATAAATTAAAAGCCCCAGATATGAAAGGATTGGAGGGCTGTCCTAGAGGTAAAACTAAGTCTCTGCTCTGCTTTTATGACTTGCAAACTGAGACAGGAAGAGTGGCTCTCTCCACCCATCCAGGAGGCCTATCAAAATTACGTGGGTCATCACAGGACCAAAATGTTGCTAACTGCCCCCATCCATTTGTGGAGAAGTATATGCAGTAGGCCTCATGCCATCAATCTGAATGCCAAAAAAGGGAAATAAAAATAGCGAACATGAAGATTTTTAAACTCGTTGCTGTTTAGATTCTTACAAAGGCTGGAACTAAGAATCAGAAAAGCAGAGATCCACATGGTTGCCCTGGATTAAGCCCTGGGAAGGCATTCGGTATTGACAGATTATTACATTTCTGTCACCTTTTGGAATCCTAGACTGAACTCATTTTCCATATACATTGCCTGCTTTAACCTGTAAATAATGCTCTCATTTCTTTTCTCCTAGTTAATAAATCCTTAATTCATTTACCAAAGGACTGTCTACCAGCATCGTCTGCGGTTTGAGGGCAAGTGACTGGTCTCTTGGGACTGGGAGCAACCTGACTATTTTCTGATTGTTGGTGTAAGTGACCATGTATCACTCAATCCAGCTTGCCCGGGTGGCAAAATAGACTGGAGAGCCCATGGGGACTATGTGTGACTCCACAGTACTGATTTAGTGATCTAGGAGTTCACTGTACTGATTTAGTGATCTAGGAGTTCACATTGATACTGGGTTGGTGAAATCCAATTTGGGTGCTTGCCCTGTTTTTTGAGAGTCTGCCCTGAGGTAGGCACTCTCAGTCATGAGCCATTCCAGACAGTGAGACCAAAGGCAAAAATAATAAAACTGTAAGAAGTTCACAATTTGTTGATTTGCTTCACACTTCATGCCCCTCTAAATTTAGGACAGAGTGGATTAATCTCATCCCAGGGATAATTTTCAAGCAGGAAAGAAGGCGCTAGCATTTTAAATGGTTGATTCATGAATACAGATTAACTCAGGGTATGTCTACACTGCCACCCTAGTTCGAACTAGGGTGGCTAATGTAGGCATTCAAACTTGCTTCATTTGCATGTTCCCGGGGCGGGCGCCATTTTTAAATGCCCGTAGTTCGAACTACCTGCCCGCGGCTACACGCAGCATGGACTAGGTAGCTCGAATTAAAGCTCCTAATTTGAACTACCGTTAAACCTCCTTGCAGGAGGAATAACGGTAGTTCGAATTATTTTGTATCTATAGATAGGGTTCCATTTTCCATATGCATTAGTTTGCACTTATCAGCACTGAATTTCATCTTCCATTTTGTTGGTCAGTCATCCAGTTTTATGAAATCCCTTTGTAATGCTGCATAGTCAGTTTTGGAATTTGCTTCTATTCTTCAGACAGAAACAAACACCTACAGGATCTCACTCAAGAATTCTTAAAACCACAATACCCACCTGGAGAAGTGAAGAAACAGACTGACAAAGCCAAAGTTACCTGCTACAGGACAGACTCAACAGAAGAAAGCAACAGAACACCTCTAGCCATTACCTACAGTCCCTAGCTAAAATCTCTCCTACATATCATTAAGAATCTATAGCCTATCCTACGTGATGATCTCTCAGTCTCACATATCTTGGGAGAGAGGTCAGTTCTCGCTTACAGACAGCCCCCGAATCTGAGACAAATACTCACCATCAACTTCACATGCTACAACAGAAACACTAACCTAAAAACCTATTCCTGCAATAAACTTAGTTGCCAATTCTGTCCACACATCTACCCTAGTGACACCATCACAGGACCTAACCATATCAGCATGGGCAGCAGGTTTGTATAATGTTTGGTGGTGCCCCATTAGCCACGCCCCCTCCCCTTCCCATTAGCCACACCCCCTGCGCCCCTCCCGTTAGCCACGCCTCTGGAGGTAACACGCTCGGGGCAAGATGGACACATGACCAGAAGTAAAGGGGGCCATGTCACCCCTCTCGAAGGGCTTTTCCCACCATCCTCCTACCAACAAGGATTA
>CM057847.1:88086357-88102490 GCA_030068395.1 Apalone spinifera
ACGCTGAACTGTTATTTTCCCTGCTTCATTGCTGTTTGCGGTAGGTTTGGTGACAAGAAAATTAATCACATTTATTATTTGGCTTTTGTTAATTGCAAGTTTTCTAATAACCCATCTAAGAGCTTATCATCAGGCTGAGCTCAGTGCTTTACAAGATTTTGATGACATCAAGCCCCTTGAACCATCCACCAGGAGTGACAGGTCTGTCCAGTACAAAGTATCTTCTGAATACTATTTCTCTAAATCCCTGCAGCTAAGACTGTCTATGCTGATTGTTCAGGCACCTGTTGACACAACTTAGATGAGCTTCTTTGTGCTTTACTACCTGGAACATGTTTTGAGTCAGCAGCAGTTTTCCTTCTTTTCCACGACAGATACGTGTTGGGCAATTTGTGTATTCTAGGAATTCAACCCAGGATTTTTCCTTTTATGTGCTTTCCATATGCTCCTCTGTTAAGCAATTTGGACTCCATAAGCTGCCATTATCTTTCCATAGAGCACTCAAAGTGATAGTTTTAATGCATATGTCCTAAATCCCAGTTTTTCTACATACTCCCTAGGCTGTGTTGGGGCAAGTCACCGCCATTTCTTCTTGCTTTGATTATCAAATGCACAAGAATACCCTACATTTGTAAAGATAAATTCATGAATGTTTGGGAGATGCTCAGATGTTATGGGGTTGGGAAACAGCCTGAAATACAGATAAATGATCTGTTACCTGGATGACAGCTTCTTTGTTTGTCTCTTACTGTTATAGATATAATCAGTAAAGGAAGCTGAGCTGGAGCCTTCTATATTTAAGAGAAGGGGATACATGCATTTTCTGAACCCTTAGCTTTGCAGAAGTTCTCTCTTCTTCTCCCAATAATATGGCAAAGCCTTGTTTTGTTAGCCTTTCCATGAGAGAAGGAGAGCATCTAATCATGCTGGGATGGGGGATATAGCAGATTTGGCCTAGGCCTGGTGTTGTTAGACAGCTTTGATTTATTACTAATGTACAGGCAACTTCATAACTATGCTGAAGGGCTCATTCACCTTGCAGGGAAAGGCATAACAAAAATTTAACACTGAGGATGAATTACCATTTGAACAAGCAACCAAAGGAAGCAGTGAATTCTTAATCTCTTGTGTTCAGATCAAGACTGCATGCCTTTCTGGAAGATATACTTTAGCTAAACAAAAGTTTTGGGCTCAATATGGGGGCAGTGAGGTGAAATTTAATATCCTGTAATGTATGTCAGACTAGATGTTCTAATGGTACCTTCTGAGCTTAAACTCTATGAATTTATACATCCTGAACTATGTTTATGCAGCTTGAGACATGGCAATCAAATCCATCTAAAAAAGACAGGTCCGAACTAAAATCCAAAGTACTGAGACAGATCAAACCTTCTCTGTTTTTATTCACTGTCTTACCAGCATTTTAGGAGAGAAATGTCAGCTACTGCCCAGACATCAAGCAAAAAACCCCTAAGAGGCAGAGCTGGAGCCACAGAGTTGACCCTACTGTGAAGGATGGATGTTATTCTAGGACAGCATCAAAGCAGATATCTTCGTATGAGAGTTACCACCACACCCTCATGTACAGGTTACCAGCCTTTCGAACCCCCTAGAGCAGTGTTTCTCAACCAGTGGTACAAGTACCCTTAGGGGTACTCGAGAGAAGTCTGGGGGGGGGTACATCAACACAACTGAAATTTGGACAAAATTGAATTTTTGGTTTAAGTTTTACAGCGCTTTATTATTTTTGTACTTTTTACACCCCAAAATTTAATCGCCTGCCTGGCTACGATTAAGTTGTTTAAACAAATGTGTTGTAATGGTAGAAAAAAAATGTTGTGTTTCTGAAAACTGTAGGTACTGGGAGTACTTATAATTTTTTTTTGAAAAAGGGGTACTTTATAAACAAAGGTTGAGAAACACTGCCTTAGAGAAGCAATTCACATAGTGAGCTTCTTCTTTGTGCAATTGCCTTTCCCATCCTTGGAAGGCTAGTAGCGCATACTCTGTCAGGACAATGAATCATTCACAATGCCTTTTCCATCATGCTAGTCTCTACAATAAAATAGCCCTGGCATCAAAAGGGGTTAAGGGATAAAGGGAAAAAAAGTTTCCTCTTCAAACCTCTTATCCCTGTCTGGCCTAATGAGTCTCTTAACCTAATTGGCCACATCTGGTAGCTTTTCACTGCAAGACTGATATTTGAGGCATTCCTACTATGGGCTCATCTCTTTCTCTCAATCTAATGAAGGAGTTTTCCCAAGGGTGAGGTAGATACATGCTGTCAAAATCTCATTATAGCACATGCTCAGGTCTGCGTCTGTTTAGTGTACTTGATTATCACCAAGAGGAGGCAATCACAGACTATTTTGAGTTTAGACTATTTACAATGTAATTTCTAGTTTGGTGATAAGAGGCTGTCACAAGAATTCTCACTGTCTGACTCCAATCCCCTTTGCATTGCTGTATAATTAGAGATTTTAGCCTCCAACTGGTATTTCTGGAAGTTTAGTAAATTAACATTTCCTTTTCTTTTTTGTAGCACAAAACAAATTATTTTCCATGCACACAGAATCATAGAATACTAGAACTGAGGGGGGGAACTCAAGAGGTTAGCCAGCCCAATCCCCTGCACTCGTGGCAGGACCAAGCACCATCTAGACCATCCCTGACAGGTGTTTGTCTCTAATCTGCTCTTAGAAATTTCTGATGATGGAGATTCCACAACTTCCCTAAGCAATTTATTCTAGTGCTTAACCACCCTGACAGGAAGTTTTTCCTAATGTCCAACTTAAACTTTCCTTGCTGCAATTTAAACCTAGAGATAGGTTTCTTGTCCTATCATCAAAGGTTACCCCGCTCCTTGTAACAGCCTTATAGGTACTTGAAAGCTGTTGTCATGACCCCTCTCAGTCTTCTCTTTCCTGATTAACACAACTAAATTTTGAATTGTAGATCAGCAAAAGAACAGGCCCTATTCCAGAGGATTATTGAGCAATGAGGGGTAAATTTAGAAAAAAACCCTCCTGCTAGACAAAGTTGTTGACATAAACTCCCATTAAATATGGGAGTTTAATGTTTGTGAAAAATAGAGGGCTGTTTTAAATATACCTTGGTGTTAGCTGATTAAAAAGTAGGTATACACAAAATATTCCAACTCATTCTCTGGCTGGCTAGATTTTGTCTCGGGACAGACTTGGTCTGATGATCTGAGTGTAGGAACACAAGCAAAGAATCACTGAATTCTAACCCTGCTCTGAGATTAATTCACTTGGGCAAGTCTTCTACCCCTTCTGCACTACTTATCCTATCTGTCAAGCAACATTATACTGCTGAGTCCTGGTCTATACATAAATTATTTACTGGGTATCACTATGTTGGCTAGGAATGTTGTAATGCTATGGTGGCCCACTCCAGAAGGGGAGAGATGGAAGCAGCCTTAGAGAGGCTGTGAAGAACCTGACCAATGAGAAAAGGGCTTACTAAGGAGCCAATCATGAGAAGGCTTGCTGGAGCAGCCCAGATATAAAGGGCTGCTCTGAAGAGCAGAGAAAAATCCTTTGCTGACATGCAAGGGAGAAGGACTGGCTGCCTAGATCCTTCAGAACAGGGGGCTGATGGTGTGGAGGGTGCAGGAGTCATGGCAGAGGGTTGAGGAAGGGCTCAGGGCAGGGGGCTAGGGAATGTGCGGGGTGTAGGAGTCAGGGCAGGGGGTTGAGAGGAGGGGGGCTTAGGGGAAGTGGTGTGAGGCAGGGCGGCCACTTATCTGGGTTGGTGGCCAGCAATATGGTGAGTCCTACCCCAGCTGGCCACTCTTTTCCTTGTGCAGCCAACCTCCTGTGGTCATTCTTCAGTATAACTGTCCCCCATGCTCAGTGCCCCCAGTGTCATGGCGGAGCATAACTAGCCCTCTAATCAGACCCCTCCCTTTCCACGTCATGGAAAACAATAGAATTCCACCATATCTCATTTTCCTGCCACAACCAAACCCTGACTTTGCTTTAAGTTAGGATAAGAGGAAGCTGCATGCCAAATTTGCTGGTCCTAGTGCTTACTGTTTAAGAGGAGTTCTTGAACAAATGGACTCACAGATAAACGGACTCATGAACAGACGGACACACAAACTAAAGTGTCTCTACATCAATATCAATATTGACTTTTCTCTGCTACCCTCTCAGCCTCACTCAGTGTAATTCTTTCCAGATTTCAATGGGCCTTTTAGACAACCAAAATTTCCCCTCTTTTTACACACACACGTGAATGCACACACGCACACACATCAAACACATACACACCCACACTGCTCCTTCGCTCCCTGTCTTTGTAAATGGACCTTTCCTTCTAAGTCCCCACTCTGATGACCTTTTTGGCAAAACTAAGCATTTGTCCCATTTGTTCTTGCCAATTGACAATGGAATAATGCCCAGTTTTGCCAAAAAACAACAACAACAAACAACAAAAATCAGGACATCTGTGGCAGGGCTTAAATAGGGGACTGTTCTGGCCAAAACAGAACCATATGGTCAAACTAAACTGAGAGTTGCCCAGAGAGCCAGGGCAGCTGTGGGGAACCCTAGACCCTCCACCTGCCCTTGGCAAGGAGCCAGGATGTCTGAGAGCAGCCCTTGACCCATGTTCCTGCCCCCAGGGTGTGCTGTTCCAGATAGGTAGAGGGTCCAGGGCTCCCCACAATAGCCCAACTCCCTGGTTAGCTCTTATCACAGCCCAGTTTCTAGCCAGCCCAGGTGACAGGGCCTTGGGGGTGGGGGGGGGCAACGCGGGTGGAGAAGACTAAATATAAAAGATAAAGATCTCTCTGTGTGAATGCTCACAGAGCCAGAGATGCTAAACGGAAGCAAAATCCCCTCCCCCACGGCTTTCCCATGGTTTGCCCTGAAAGACATTTTGAATTGACAGTAACTCTGCCACTATTAGGATTTCACCTGCAACTCACCAGTTAACAAATCTTTATATTATTTGTTACAGGATTGGCTAAAGGTGTTGCCTTTGATGTATGATCTGGGGTAAGTGAATGGTCTCTTGGGACTGGAAGCAACCTGAATATTTTGGGTATAAGTGACTATTTACCACTCAATCCAGATTGGCAAGATTAACTGGAATTGGCTGTGACTGGCACAGTGATCCAGGAGTTCATATATGCCACTGGGTTGGTGAAATCTAATTATGGAACAAGCTATCAGTTTTGGCCAGTCTGCCCTGTTTTGCACTGTCTACCCTGACGTAGGGAATCATGGTTGTGAGCCACTCCAGACTGAATGATATGATGAATAGCAGGAAAATTTCCTGATGGTGACTTTTGTTAGGATGTGGGACAGTCTTCTAATGGAAATAGTGAAAGCCCATTGGGTCAGACATTTGCTTGGACAATGTGAGAAACAAACCTGCATTGGGAGAGAGAGGGACTAGGTAATCTACTTTTTCCTCTCTGGCTTGCAAGATTGCTCAGAATACTCTGGCTTTTCAAAATTTAATTAATGAAATCCTAAAAAGGATATGCGCTCAGTTGCCATTACTGTTATGTCACCATTTTGAACGCAAACTCAATAGAGTCACCACAGGAAGATATAAAATGTGATTTCAGGAATCACAAGAATGCCTCATTTTTAAAATGTCAATATTGTATACTACATTATGTAAATTACCAGACACTAGAAGAAGTGAGGATGATATGGGTATATCTGAAAGTTTCAATAGTGAAGGTTGAGTGACCCTGGATAAAATAACCCCCCAAACTATTTGAATTTCCAAATAAAATACAAGTTTTCATTACACTTAATTTTTATGCCTCTGCATTTCTGGATTCCATCCAGGACCAGATGTGGGACAGGGGTTCTTATGTTGTTGTAACTGGGTAGAAAATACCCACGGCTAAATATAGCCGAGTTCAACAAAAAGTGCAGGTCTTTAAATCTGTTTACATATAACAGGAAGAGGAGATGAGTTGCAATGTTAGGGGTCCCATTTTAAAAATGGGAACCTCAAAATCACACATGTATTTATTGTGTTATTTCAATTTCTGGGAGCTGGTGAAGTTAAAGAGGGGCCCTTCAGGAAATTAATCTGCTCTTTGTGAACACATCTTAAGTCGCATTTATTTATTGCATTTCTATTAGCAGTAGTCTCATGACTTTACCTGGGTGAGGACTTTTTTCCCCTATTTTTTAAAAAGTTGCAAAAATAGGATCAAGATGCAACCTCCTTTCCTTACAATGAAGAGTTTTATAGCTCACCTTGATGCACTTTTTTAGAATTTTTATTGTTGCACTGTTCTCTGAACTTGACATGCCATTAGAAGGCAAATAATCTTCCATTTCTTAATCTATTTTTCCTGAAGTGCAGTTGGCAACTGTATCTCTGAGACTCTGAGGGACTTGCTCTAGATCAGAAAAGGGAGCATGTTATCTCTGGAGTGGCAGTTAATAAGGAAATGTTTGTGCTAATCCTTAAATTGACTTAAGGTTTGCCTTTATTGAAGCAAAGATGGCTGCTGCCAAAACACTGCAATACCATCACCAATTAGATAAAAATACTCTTGCAGTAAATGATGCACCATACAGTATTTTTTTCTACTAAACAAATAAGAGGGCTGATTTGCTTCACACTAGCATTAGTGCTGCTTGTCAGTAGTATGGACTGTTGAAAGGAACACAGAAATGCTGCAATGCTAAATTCTATGATATTTCACTGACTGAAGAGTAGGGACAAACTGCAGCCCCCCATTATAAATAGGGTTACCAGCTGTCTGGCATTGGCCTGCACAGTCCGGTATTTGCGGCCTCTGTCCATTAAAAAAACAAAGTACCGGACATGTAAAATGTCTCGTATTTTCTGTTCTTCTTGGATGGAAGGCTGCTTGTGACATTTCCCCCCTGCTGCGTCTGGAGAGGGCAGGGGGAGCGGTGAGCATGGGAATTTAAAGGTGCAGTGCCTTTTGTGCCTTTTTTTTGCTCAACAACTTTGTTCCACTTTCATTTTTTGCTCAACTAATTTTTTTCCCCCCATGTTCGGTATCTTTTTTAAGTTACTGGCAACCCTAATTATAAAGAGCTTTCTTTATTGCCCAGAATTGTTGTGTAAGTGTATTAGAAGTGGACCTTCACCTAGTCACTATGCTGTCTTCCCTGGTGAAGCAAGCAGGATTATAAAGGAAAAAGCTAGGAGTGACCACAGACTTTGTGCACAACAGCTAACATATTTTCAACAATAGTCTCATATTTACTTATAGGGTTACTGAAAAGCTAATAATTTAACCAACCACCACACTATTGCATTTTGATGGAGTAAAGTATTTTGGATTCTAAATATCTTTGAAAATAAGATGAAAAATAAAAAAAGTTGTCATATTATTGCCTTAAGGAGATACTTTAAAAAAATACAATAATCATTTTAGGTCAGATCCTGCAGATTAATACTCAAAGATCCTTGTGTCTTTCCTTTTTTTTTTTTTAAAGTCCCACCAAACCAGTGTTTTATGTTCCCTTTGCTGGCTTTGTAACAGCAATTCACTAACATGTGCTGCTAGCAAGAGCAGTGCACAGCAAAGATGTCTTGCCATGAATCAGCCACTAAAACTGAAACTGTTAAAAACACACAGGATAATCTAATCTCCATGCAAAATGGTAAAAAGGGAGGAAAAAATGCTGGCAAAATGGAAAAAGATAAAATTAGTATGGAAATATGTATTTGCAAACTTTTGTAAGGCAGGCATTTACAGACAAAAGTGAAGATCATGAAAAATTAAAGCTCTTAAAAATTACTCAACAGTGTCCTCTAAAGAATGGACAATTGGATTAAGGTATTGTGCAAAACAGAGCACATAAGCAAATTCCCCATCCTTAATGGCATGCACGGCATTTGTCCCATTATTAGAAACGATAATGAGAAAGAGAAAGCAAGGGGTAAAACCGCTATTTGTCATGCAGCTTCTCTTACACATTCACTGCAGTGTGGGATTTTTCAAAGCTGCACATGTGCCGACGGACACTGGCTGGTGGGCGAGAATTCTGGCTGCCTCTTCCTGAAGATTGAAAAGAAAAAGACACCCAGTGAGTGGTTATACACATGTACACACATGGTGGTTGTACCACTCAATAGGGTGCCTGTCCCTGATCTAGTCCCCGTCTTCTTTGGAACTTGCCATTTTTTCTCCATCTCTGCTTTATTTGGTGATCTACTGCAACTTGCAAAAAGATTTCCTTTGCTACCGCATGACTTGTTTTCAAATGGCTTCTCATGGTGTTTATACTCATTCTCTCTACTGATACCATAAGTACTCAAATACCAGATGGCACTGCAGCTGTGCATTTAGTCTTCAGTGGAAACTCTCCCCTGGCCTTCTCCAAGCAGCGGGGGAATGGTACAAAAGGAACAACATGATCTTCTTAAGTATATGCTTAGTTCATGTTTTTTCCCTCTGTGGCCCTTCCTTCAATATTTGTTTTTCTCAGTTATTACCTTTCTCTGATTCTCTGGCTTCAGTGAATAGTCCTTGGTATTCACTGCATGTGAACCTTTATTTCCCACAGATATAACAGTGCTTTTAAAGGGTAGGCATAAAGTTTAGGCTTAGATGATTTAATGCCTCAAAACTGAAAACTGGTTGCTTTGGATGTTAACACTGAAGACAATGGAAGGCAATTTCCTCTTTCATTTCTTCTCCCTGCTGTGCTATATAGTTAACAAAAGCAGACGCAAGCTCCCATACTGTCTTTCACAGAACTAATAAAAGAAAAAAATGTTTTCACAAAAATTTCAGGTACTTTTGCAAGTGGAGTGGATGGACAGAATTCTGCAAAAAGAGTTAGCTGGGTTGAAAATGAAATGCAAAACAAAATTCAGCATTTTTTGTCCGTAACAAGAAAGTCATGGTGTACACTTGTCATGCCCTGGTTTATCCCCATAATGAAGGGCTGGAGGGTGACGTACAAATACGGCATATTCAGTTAGCTTTTAACAATTAAGACAAACCAACTTTTCTCACAATACACTGAGGTACACTAGCACAGAGTGATATATGCAGTAATGCATGAATATTGGTTTGGGTTGTAAATGCCTTGAGCTTACTTCCATGCTATTATAAATACACTGCAAGTAAGATTTGTTATGAAGCTATTTCTTAGCACTTGAACTATCCTCCTTAGAATCTCTAGAATAATTAAAATCCCTATTAGCAATGACAAGACCTCTGAAATTTCAAAAGTTCAAGCCAATTATAATTAGGGCTTAGCTACCGTGACCTCTTCTCTTTTCTAAACTCACAAATGTTGTAGCGCTTCTGACTAAACCAAACAACCAACATTTGTATGAGATTTACTGGTAGAGCCAATTGCTACCTTTAATGGAAAACGACACAAAGTTACACCTCATTGCTGATTGTCTTTGCTGAAAATCAGACCCAGTAGTGTATTCACTCACTATAGCTGATTTTACAAGATAGTTGACAATATGCAACCAATTATCTGAGACAAAAATCTAGCTCTGAATATATTCCCATTATATGTACAGCTACAGTATGTACACCATATATACAACAAAGGACACAATAACACAAATGACCTGGTCCTACACCATTAAAAACAATATAAAAATGTCCTTTGACTTTAAAGTGTGACATGGGATCAGGTTGCTTTTGAGGCAACTGATTCAACTGGATATAGTCTGACATTTCATGATCACGTTGTGGCTTTTTTACTCTGTGTTTCCTCCTATCCTGATATAGCCTCATTCTGACTATTCCTCATGTACAAAGGTGGGAAGGTTACAGACTTTCAGACCCAGTCAAAAATCCTCTTAATACATTCAGAAAGCATCTTTGTTCTTCTTCTCCAAATGATGACAGGGCCAAGTTAAGAGCTGTGTGTCCTGGCAATAATAATAATAATTAATAAAGATATCACAACCCCCTAAATTCCCTGTAAAATTAGTTGAAAAGGTGTGTTCCTTTAAATTCTGTCCTTAAATAGATGAGCTGCGCTCTGACTCTGTTAAGTTGCCTGCCACATTTCACCAAAGTGGTGGCAATGTTCAGCGGGAAGCCAAATGATCCTGTATCCTATCCTGTTTCCAAAAAATTGGTATCCTATCCATCTTTGTAGTGTTACACTGTGATTAAAATGCCATTATTAAGGGCTGTAGTCTCCCACTGAAAGATATAGCTAACTCCTACTGTGCTAATGCCAGTTATTTATATATCCTGTAGACAGAGAACCAGGCCTACTGTGTGTTCAGATGAGGAGTTGGCATACCATAACAAAGGTGTTTAAAAAGACAGGGGTTCAACATGTACAGAGTCTATCACAGAGAAGACTATGAGAGAGCTTGTAGGGTTGGTTTAGCTGATACGAACAGACCCAAAGTAAGACAAGACTTGCCTGAACAAGAAACTGCTGAACAAGCTAGAACAAGTATTTGCTAAAACAACTAATTGTTGTGAGTATATTTATAGTAAACAAAATAGGAATGAATTGCAACTGTGGTAACCTGCTGTACCTAAAACGGTGGCATCTGGGCCTGGCCAGCCTGGGCAAAAAGGAGTTACAAGCTGAACCTGAGTGACAAGTTGGAATTGAATTGGATGAAGTGTTTGTTCCCGAATTGGTCAAGGAGTTCTAAATAAGCTTATAGGAAAAGACCTTGGAGGAAATCCCAGCAGAGAAGAGGGTTCCTGAATGAAGTCCATTAACTGCTAAACTTTAAGTTCTTTGAAGCATAAGAATATTTGTAGCCAGCTGCTCATAATTCAGGAAAGTAACAGGCCTGCTGAAATATGCTGAGAAGAATGGGTCTGACAGAAGAATTGTTTTTCTCACTATATTTTTCCTTAAGTGTAAATTAATCATCCTGTGAGTCAAACAGCTGTGTCAAAATTGCAGGAAAGTGTAAATTGCTATCTGTGATATTTTATTTTTGTATAGCTGTGAATCTACAACTCAGGAATTACTATCTCCACTTATCTAACAGACCTCAATCTGAATGTTTCTGTCCTTTAGCTGAGACTCCTCATGTGCAGGAGAGTGTTATTATTTATCATATACACTGCAGTAGCACCCAAAGAAGAACTTGCAGTCTATGGATGTTTCAATCTGCTGGCAAATAAAATTAAACACAGCAGTAGCAAAAGTTGTTTTAGTCAAATAAATTATTTTGAGATTTTTGGCAAGCTGAAAAGTAAAAAAAAATAATAATAAAATAATTTTGGGTCAATGAAGATGTTTAATTCAATGTCCTCTCACTGAAAATGTTATATTTGTTTTTCAGTATTTAAAAAAAATTAAATTGAAGGAAGTTTTGAAACAAAAAAGACATTTCAAATGTTTAAAAATCCATTTTGAAAATGCTGAAACAAAACTGATTATATTGAAAATTCCTTCTCTCCTCCAACATGAAGAATTTGGTAACCAACATGAATTGGAAAACATTTCTGGGCTGCCAAATCTGAATTGTTGGCGGGGGAGGGGGGGGGGGGAAAGGAGTTCCAATTCAAAAAAGATATAATGAAATTGAAAAAGGTTCAGAAAAGGGCAACAAAAGGGTTGTTGATGTTGAAGGTCAAGACTATAACAGAGTTCAAAAAAGAACTAGATATGTTCATGGAGGCTAGGTCCATCAATGGCTGTTAGCCCACATGGGTAAAGATAGGGTCCATAGTTTCTGTCAGAAGCTGGGAATGGGTGACAGGGGACAAATGGGCCTTTCGTCTGACCCAGTTTGGCCATTCTTACGTTGAAGGACAGTATGCTGAGGAGTGCAGGCAAGGGTAACAATGAGAGTATCAAGCGGTTACTCGAGTAAGCTTTGCATACAAATCTATGGTCCTGAATCATTCAAAAGGTTTTTTTTTTAATACAAATCTGCACTTTCATATGCATA
This sequence comes from Apalone spinifera, assembly GCA_030068395.1. Taxonomy (NCBI): domain Eukaryota; kingdom Metazoa; phylum Chordata; order Testudines; family Trionychidae; genus Apalone; species Apalone spinifera. Next base: position 88,098,247 of record CM057847.1, read on the forward strand.
GGGGAAAATATCCCCTTTCAGTCATAACATCATGACTTAAAATAACCACTTCAGTTTTCTGTGCTGAGATTTCCACTCCAAAGGGGTAAAATAGCAAAAAAGTGGCAGAATTTCCCACTATTCATTTTCTTCCTTTGATCATCGGGAGGTCATTTGGGTGCTTCTGAACATAAGGAATTGATAAATAGTATTTGTTATAGTCAAGCGGGAGCTTTGGTTTGCTCTTTGATCCCTCAGTCTCTTTTCAGCCTAACCCCTAGGTGTATCTTTATGGCAGGAAGTTCAGAGGGTTTATGTTTATCACACAGCAGATTTAGCATCACATGCGGTTGCTAGTGCAGGGTGTATGTATAAAAAGGTGGAAGGCTTGGCTCTGCTCCTCTTGCCTATACACATAACCATCTAATGAACTGAACATTTAGCTGGCAACTGCTCCACACATCGCTATTCTTTTTAGAAACAAAAGGGTTCACAAAGGAACAGGGAGGTCTGATTGTCTCATGGATGGCTCATTTGACCAATGAAAGCTGTGATGAAGAAAACTAAAGAATGAGAAGAAATGCAATGGAATGCACGAGTCTGCAGACTTATTCAGAATAGTTAAAAGTTCTTAAAATAGTCTGGGAACCTCTGACACAGGTGAGCAGTGACTCTCACAAACAGTCCCATAGATGTAAGTGGGAGCACTCACATAAGAAACTGCTTACTCATATAAGATTTTTGCCACCTGGAATTGCAATGATCAAACCTCTTGAGATGAATGAGCTGCCATGGATGGTTCCAGGACAGAATGCAGAAGGTCAGATGAATAAAAATGATTTTTCAAAAAGAATGTTTTCTCTGGAAAGTGAAAGGAAGGACAGTAGAGGATAGGAAAGTGAATTACCCAGGGGCACAGCTAAAACTACTTTTGTAAAAAATATAACAAACCACTTAAGCAGTGAAGAGCAGGAAGATTTGGAGAATATATAGCACTGGAATTTAAAAAAATCAGACTTTATACCTCAATGCCACAGCAAAAGGAGAATAATGTAAAAAATATCAGAAACAGTATACAATTAAGGATACTTGAAATTCAGTTGCATGAAAGCTGGAATTTCTAGCTGTAATACAGACCTTCACTGACAAATTTTATGACTACCTCTACACACAATCCTTCATAATTTACAGTAATAACAACTCAGTAGTCTGTGTGTTTACCTTTGCAAAGCTGAATGTCACAGCACACTGGTAGGTTGCAGAATTAGCTAAATTCAGTGTGAAATATTCTTCAAGGAAATCTAACATGGAGGATGATCCCCTAACCAGAATAGGTAAAGCTATCACTGAAAGCACAAGAGAGACGAAGATTATATTAATGCTATTCTACAGTGCTTGGATATACAAGAGATGGCAAAGTATCTTGGCTGGAAACAATTACTATCAACTGTTTGGCAGTAGATACCTTGTCTACCAGAAAGTCTATTAGGAAGAAATTTTAGAAGTTCAGAAAAAAAATCAGCATTTGCTAAAATTTTTCATTGTAAGTCTTTGGTATGAAAACCTAATAATCATGAAAACACAGGAGGATGTGTTAGGCTCTTCAGTCTGATGCGTGAATAATATTAATTGTATTTGGAGAAACATGGAGTCATTTATCAGCAAACTAAGTCAAGAAATCAACTGCTATTATCTCAAAAATATAATAGGCAAGTATATTAGGTACACAAAGAGATGGGACATCAAGGAGTTGCATGAATAATCAGTCTTATGAGAGAATGGTTTTATTGCCTGCAGATGTTCAATGTTCCTCTTTATGTCACTAGTATCGCTACATGCACTGAGTAAAACCTCACCAATCTACTAGAACTCCACTAACTAATGCTGTTACAACAGAATCCTGTACAATCGTATCAATACATTTTTTGCATCTAGAAAGAAGCAAAGGATGATATAAATACATTTTAGTCAGAGTGGATCACTTCACTAGGTTTGTTCAATCACATTCTACCACCAGCAAGCCCATAAAGATTACATTGAGAAATGGAAATAGCAGATAAAAGAAGCTAATGAATTGGCATCAAAATGTTCTTAAAGATCTATTTCTGGAAAGGATTACTTGCCAGGAATCTTTCAGAAAGAGGGACCAGGCAAATGAATATGCTATTGAGAAGATAAAATTCATGATTTACTTTAAAAAAGGAGATAGTTTTGTCTACAAAGTACAAGCAAAAGATGGAAAAAGATTTGTTTGAATTCTTCACCTCCCCCCCCCCCCCATAGTTTAATTCTCTGTGATCTCTTACCCTTGGATATAACAATGCCCTCTAAATTACCACAGAGGAAGTCACAGAGAACAAGGCAAAATAGCACAATAAGATATTAGGGCTGTCAATTAATATAAGCAATTAATGCAAAACAAACTAACTAGATTAAGAAAATAGTCAGGATTAATCACGGTTTTAATTGTACCATTCAACAATAATAGATTTCCAATTTAAACTTATAAATATTTTGGATATTTTTCTATATTTTTAGATATATTGATTTCAATTATAACACACAATAGGAAGTATTCAATGCTCACTTTATATTATTTTTATTACAAATAGTTGTACTGTAAAATAAACAAAAGAAATTGTATTTCAGTTTACTTCATAACAGTACTATAGTGCAGTCTTTTTACTGTGAAAGTACAACTTGCAGATGAAGTTTTTTATATAGCTGCGTCCAAAAAAACCCCAACCAACCAAAAAAAAACATGTAAAACTTTAGCGCCTACAAGTCCACTCAGTCCTGTTTCTTGTTCTGCCAATCAAGAAGTAAAAGAAGCTTGTTTACAGTAATGGGAGATAATGCTGCCTGATTTTTATTTACAATGCCAGCTGAAAATGAGAACAGGTGTTCACATGACACTGTTGTAGCTGGTGTTGCAAAGCATTTACATGCCACGTATGTTGAGCATTCATATGCCTCTTCAAGCTTCACTGTAGGCTCTAAAGTTTTACATTGTTTTGTTTCTGAGTGTATTTATGTAAAAAAAGCCACAATAAGGCCACATTTGTAAGATGCACTTTCACAATAAAGATTTTACATTATAGTACTTTTATGAGGTGAATTGAAAAAAACTATTTCTTTTATTTTTTACAGTGGAAATATTTGTAATCAAATAATAAAGTGAGCACTGTATACTTTGTATTATGAGTAGCAATTGAAATAAATAAATTTGAAAATGTAGTAAAACATCCCAAAATATTTGTAATAAATGTAAATTGATACTCTAGTACTGTTAAACTGTGCAATTAAAACTTAATTGTTACTATATTTTTTAAATCTCACAATTAACTGCAATTTCTTTAAATGGTTTGACAGCCTCTAAGAGATTAAAACTTGGACAATATGCAGACTCCAGTTATTCTAATAGTAAGAATGAAGATCAACTACTTGTATGTCTACACTTACTGGGGAGTCAGAGTTGCAGCAACCGATCCAACGGAGGTTGATTTTTGCAGGTCTAGTGAAGATCCATTAAATTGCCTACAAATCACTCTCCCATTGTCTCTACTATTCCACTGGAATTAAATTCATAAAATAAGTCAATGGGGGAGATACTCTCCCATTCTCCCAGTAATAAGTAGACCTAAGCTTTGTCGACTCTAGCTACATTATTCACATATATACCAGGCCTGTTAAGTGATGGTACCAGAGACTCTGAATCCACAAGCAGAAACAATTTTATCCACACTTGTGAAATGAGGATGTTATGGATCTTGTAAACATGGAAACTGCTAATCAGACTGAAGTGACATTTGCACCTGCCACTGAAAGACATGAATGTCAAAACAAGACCACAAAACCTGAAATTAGTAGTGCACAACAGGACAGATTATCAGAACAATCCACTGACAACTGGTTCACATTAACATCTAGAAACACGTATTATCATTGTCTAAATCCAACTATTGGATTGGTGATTGCATCATGGGATTAACCTCATATATGTCACATGCCCTCCTAAGCACCTGTTTCTGGATCTTATCCTGTATTTTATCCAAGACTGAAGTAACATTAGAAAATGAATCAATATTGCTTTCTAAGATGGATATTGGTCCTGCCAAATATCATGTAGTTGTTATTTATTATTTTTTAGATTTTTAAATAGCTTGCCATATGTCCAATGCCTCAGTTCCATGCTTCTACCATGAATCTTATAGGCTAACTGAAATGGACCTAGTGGTATATTTTGCTGATAGAAATGTCAGGAT
>CM057847.1:88122710-88147777 GCA_030068395.1 Apalone spinifera
TTTCCAAGTGTTTACAGATGATTTCCTTAATTACTTGCTCCATTATCTTCCCTATCCTCCAGGATCTTCCCTATCACCCACATGCAGAGCTGCAAAATGTAAATTGTTTGTTTTATTGAGATTTGTACAGAAACTTCAGTTCTTTTTGCAATCTATGGAGGCGAAGTCCAAATAGGAACTGGAAGAAGCTGTGTGTCTGTGAGTGTGTGCATTGATACACACACATATATGCACATGTACACTACATAATCTCAAAACTTTTCTTTCTTTAGGGCTGGTATTGTTAAAGACCAATGAATGCTGACATAGTTCTCCCTCCAAGTGTTTTGGACATTTTATGAAGCCTTTGCTTAAGTTCTAAACTTAATGTATTGGGCAGGAGGGAGGGGAGAAGGCAAGTGTTTCTTATTTACACATTATGAATTTAATTAGAAATGGGAAGCTGTTTTAGGAGGATGGTTTTCCTCCATGGGAGCATCTTATACTTGTGTACTAACTATGCCCCTATTATTGTGATACTGCTTAGATTTGTCTTTATGCCACCTGGACATGGCAGGTGGCAAATTACTTTGTAGCTGGATACAAGTGCTATTATTTGGTAAACAGATAGATATTTCCCTTGTGTTTTCACATCTCCTGTGGTGAGCCTAAATAAACATTTTTTTCTCCCAGGTGCCATTGATGGGACAAAATTTTTCCTCCTGCAGTGCACACCATATTAAAAATCAGCCCTTCGGGAGAACCACAGTTATAATAAATGCTAGGCTATGACCAAAATAATCATATAGTTACAGGTTGCATCAGTGGCACAAACTGAAATTTGAGTCTTTGTCTATAGAACTAGAAAAGTCTGAGTAACTATAGAATTTTCCAGAAATATACCCCCCCCCAAAATTACTCACACAAGCTGGTATTTTCATACACACTGGGTATAGTGCTTCATTTGAACATGAAGACACAGAAGGACATGTGCTAGTACATTTTTGCGGAAGAAATAGGCCTTGATTTCTTATAAGTGTTGACCTATGATTCTTTATATAATATTGCTGCAAAAAACCCTGAATTATTATACATTTATTATAACTGAAAAGCAAAAAAAATTCCAAGCCAGACACCTTCTTCAATCTGAATCAAGTTTTCTCAGACCTGGTGAAAAAAGAGTGGGCTTGTTATTCATCTCTCATTAATCTGGATTTTCCTGGATACGTAATATAGAGAAAAGTTCCTCAGTTGTACCTTAATTTGGCCCTTCAAACAAGGTTCACTGCACACTGACCGGACCATTCCACTTTTGTTCATCTGAATCCGGTAATCATCAATATTCAGTACTCCTTCATGCCAGGTTCCAATGAGTACATAGTCATAACTGTTGGGCTCTATATACTGCAGATTCATGATGTCATATCTGGGAAGGGAAAACAGAGAGAACAATGGAGACTGATGGACACAAGTATTAAATCTTTTTATTCTTCTCCTGCATGGAAACTTGCTAACTCATGATTTTCACTCCAAAAACTCTTCATAACTTCACTTCTAAAACCTTTGAGGCACTACCAGCTCCTTCATTATTCAGTATCACTAACCCTAAGATTTCAAAAATCATGAGCCAGATACCCCAAAATCATGAGGCTGGCTTAAAAATCACAAGTGTTATAGAAGTAATACATTTTGGGGTTTCTTTTTATTTGCCTTCTAGATTCAGAGCCTTTAGAGTTACATTTGGGTCACAACAATGGGTCTCTGAAATTATGGAGGGATACAAACTTAATTTAATAATAATGAAAGCTCAGATTCTTATGTACTCACTTGACTCAAAAGCTGTGGCTTTAAAAATTCCCATGAAATTCTGAGAAACGTGTGATAAAATCACCAGAGTTGTCACCACTAATTTCTGCTGTTTACTGGTGCATATTGTCCAAGGGTTAGATCATGCCATTGATACCAGGGGCCTGTTTACACTGCCACTTTAGAGTGCTGTAACTCGCTGCATGGAATGTGTGAGTGCAATTTTTTCACATCCCTGAGCAGGAAAGTGGCAGTGTAGACAAGGTCCTAGCTATGCTGTCCCAGGAAGAATTATACTTCAGAAAATACAGTTCCTCATAGGACAACCTCCTTTTGTTCTGGATGGGAAGTACTTTGCTACAGGCTTTTTCAGGATGTAATATATAGATCTCCCCTACAGACATCTAGCCTCCAGTGACAGCCTCCTTACCTGTTAACTACCAGAGATGTAGGGATATAAAATCTTTACAGCTACTAATTTCCTTTTGTGGCAACATTAAGGCTAGTTGTGATCCAGCCCCACATTACAGCAGTATGATATTATGCATTTTGGAATCATAATCCAATTAACATATCGAAACAAAACAAATGAGTGATATAAATTAAACAAAAACATTGATTTAACAATTAACACAAGGTGGCCTAGCAGGAATGTCAGGATAATTTATCAGCCCAGACCCAAAACTCTACTTTCCTACCCAAGACAAGTAAAACAGAATTTCCCCAGGCTGATATAAAGGAAGCATAAAAACACAGTTTCTGTAAACACTCAGCTAACTGTCGTCACTCTCTACCATCTCACCCTCATAAATCCTGCGTGTTGGGACTGATGTGTGGAAGTCCTTCATTGCTAATTGTTTTGCTCCTGCTTTCTCCCCCTGCCTGTAGTTTGTGCAAAATGATGATTAACCACAGTAATTTGCTGGGGGGAAATAAGCAGGAGTGATGGAATGAAGAGAGGAGAGCAGCACAAGGAGGAGGGACCACAAGTGAGGATGGATAGACAGGCTGGTTCTTGGGAGATGGGGAAGCAGATCATTGTGGGTGGCAGGTGGAGGAGTGTTTTGATCTAGAAGGGGGTGAGAAGAAGCTGAACCTGGAAATTGTGATTTGGACTATAAATTGAGAAATATGTTCAGTTTTCTAAGTCTGAGAGTCCCTGCCTTGCTTTTCTGTGCTGTTGTTTCAGTTCTCTTGAATTTTTAAAATCTATATTGAGATGAGAATGTTTTATTTTGAAGTGTTACTAATATATAGAGGCTGGAGAACAAAGGGCACAAAGGACTGACCCAGTCCCACAACTATATGTGCCTGGGCAGATCCATTTGTCCATACTGAGCGCTCCATGGGAATGTGACACTCTTTAGCCCAGAGCAACACCCTGAAACTTCTATATATACTTTGGTGATATAATTATGATACACTTTGTACAAAGCATGTCTTGTAAGGTATCACTCTAAAAGTACTGATTTGTTGAACATTAATATCCTGTTGAATTGTGTGCACTGTCATCGTCTCTCATGTTGAGTATATTTGTAGAAGTGGCAGACTGAGTAATAAACTTATATTGGCCAGGCTTGGATCAGGATGGGATATTATAGTTCAGAGGTACAAGGCCAGGGAGCCATGAAGAATTGGCTGGAGCTGGAGCCTCTCAATTTTTTGTTCATGAGAGGCTGGCAAGAACATTCCTGTAACTCAGCTGGGGGTGTCCCTGCCTGTGAATTGTGAATGCAGGAGCTAAAGAGGACTGCCTCTTGTCAGAGTATCACAGTGAGAGAAGGAGCCCAGGCTGGTGAGACACAGGGCTCAGCAGTACCCCTGTGTCGCAGGTTGCACCCCGAGAATGCCCATCACAGTAGGAAAGATCGTGTATGGGACAGTACTCACTTCAGGACAGCTCTGTGCAGGTACAGAGGTCCTTCTGTGCGGCTGCAGGATGAGAGGTTTGGTGGTTATTTGAAAAGGAGTCTAGAAAAGAGAGGGGGCAGTTTCCACCCCCCTACACACTTCCCTGTTCTTATAAAGGGAGAATACAAAAAAGGAACAAATGATGCTGTTCGATAGCTTTGTGTATAAACGAAGGATGTAAAAGACTAGTCGACTATTTGACTATCTGATAAGCATTTGCTTATCGTATAGTATTTTGACTAGTCTACTAGTCGATTTCCTCCCCCCCTTTGCTGCCTCTATGAGAGAGAGGCAGCAAAGGGGGGCGGGAAAGGGGTACTTCAAAGTGACAGTGCCACAGAGCGGTGTGCCACTTTGAAACCCCCAGGCGGCTTTTCAAAGTAGCAGCTGTGTAGCCCAGGGTTAGCTGGGAACTCCCCAGCTGATCCCAGGCTCCCCTGCGGCATTTCCTCAGAACCCAGGATCAGCTGGGGAGTTTCCAGATGAACCCACATTCTGGGGAAGTGTTGCATGGAACCTGGGGTCAGCTGGGGACTCCCCAGCTTACCCCCGGGCTCCTAGCAACATGCAATGTAGCATGGAATGCGGGGTCCGCTGGGGACTCTTGTGCATTTCAAAGCAGGCACCTGCGTGCAGCCCAGAATCAGTGGGACTTCCTGCTGGCCCCAGGATGTATGTGAAGTTCCGCATTCCTCCTTTGAAATGTACAAGAGCCCCATAGGGGCTCTTGTACATTTCAAAGGAGGAATGTGGAAGTGCCTATCGACTAGTCATGGAATTTCATTGACTAGTCGACTAGTCAATTAACTGCATTTTAATATCCTTAGTATAAACCATGCAGGACTGCATGAAGCAGTATCCATGAAACAGGGTCCATTATAATGTAGATGTGTGCATAAATGAGCATTAGTAGTTATCTCTTGCTAGAGACCAGAACCTATTTATTTCCTGTTATGACTTTGAATTAGACAGATATACAACCATATACGCTGCACTTGAAAGTGAATTGGAGGGAGCAGAACAGAAGATTATTAAAGACTTGCATTGTCTCAGCAGGACTTTGAGTCTACATAGATCTCAAACATTTGCTGCCAAGCAGGGTAGCACAAGAGTTCTTCCCTTGTGTGCGAGGGATGTGTGCGTAGTGGAAAGAAGGAATAGGGTTGAACTCATTTTTGTCTACATTCATTGTCTGAAACTGTCCAAACTTTTTCATTGAACCTTTTAAAAAATATATTCAATCTGAGGCAGAAAATAGGTCTGAGAAAATATCAGATAACTGGATAACGTTAGACAAAGTTATGAGGCACTGAAAATAGAAAGTGCAAAGCAACCTTATATTAGGTAACCAATGACACCATCACATCAGTTACTATCAATGAGTTACAAACATCAATAACTAGAGGATTTTGTAAATAAAATACAGTATACATGTTAGTGTTCAAAGTGGAAACATTGTTCTTTTCTGTCTTATAAGGGTTTATTTATTTTTGTATACAATACTACAGCAAATTAAACCAAAAAGCTTCAGTGGCCAGAAATGCAGAGAGCACATTGGATTTGGGAGGGCCTAGGAGAAAGCTGGGGGCTTTACAAGTTAGGATGTTACTTGGACTTCATTTGGTAATGTGCAGGGAACTTCAACTACTGTATATTCACTAACGTAATAGTAACTATTGTTTTGTTTGTTTTCTCTCAATGAATACATAAATAAAATAAACTTTAAAACATGACTCCAAAGCAGTCTGAAAATGGTTCTCATATTTGTGAAAATATTAAAACCTCATTTTCTTCTAGGGACACAGTCTCCTCATCTATCTCTGTAAAATAAAAGGTCACAGAGAAGGCACTCTGGTTCCAGTGCTCTTCTTTATTTAATTTATAAATTGTTGAGTGCAGAATAGAGCTTTATATTTCATTAAGGTATGGAGACACTTTGACATTGATAAAATGCTACTGTACATTCATCTACACCAGTCAAGGACTTTTGCTCTGTACCGTAGAAACTGGGACACATTTTCAAAGTCAGGTATGCACCATTGAAAGTGCAGATTTGCACAGGCAGAGCCCTGCAAATCTGCAGAGATCTGCTTTATAGCTGCAGATATCCACACCCGCGGATATGGATGTATATATTTGCAGTTCATTTTTACAGATATAGATGCTGATGCAGATACAAATTTTGTATCTAAAACCCTGCAAATTTACAGATATCTGATCTATATCCACAGGTATCCATCTGCAGATGTCAATGTGAATATCTGTGGCTCATTTTTGTGAGTACAGATGCAGATGCGGATACAAAATTAGTATTTGTACAGGGTTCTATTCATAGGCCTAGATTCCTGGATGTATCCAAATGTCTAATACTTATTATTTACTGATCTAAATTACCTATCCAATGAACAGCATACACTAGAACATGTATGGAAAACAAAGGATAAAATCCAAAAATATTCTTGTTCATGCTCATCAATCCAACTGTTAAAACATAAGTTATCAGCAAAAGAAAACCCACTCTCATTCAGTCTATCCAAATTCTAAACCTGTTCTACTAACAGAAGCCTGGAAGGAGGGGGAACCTTGCAATAGATCAAGGGCTAAGCAAACGTGTTCCAGAATTTATGGAAATATTCCTCACAATCCCTCTCTTTTTTAAATTGACAGCCATAAACAGTAGCCCTTATGTTGATCACTGCCACAGCAGCATTGTAGGAGGCGAGAGAGGGTAACCAGATCCCAAACTATGTTAGGATTCACAGCTCTACCTGACCATAAAAACTAATCAGTAGCCAATGCAAACTACACAACAAAGGTGTAATATGTTCCCAGTGTGAATCATTACTGAATAGATTGACATGCATTAATTTAAGTTTCCTAGTGGTCTTAGGATGTTATAGTTGTACTTGTCCAGGTATATTGACCGTATGTACATAAAGCAATTGCTGACACCTACCTCTTAAACTCTGGCCTACTTATATGTCATTTTGGCTGAAGAATGCAGGCACAAAACACAACACGGGCTGATGGATGAGGTGAGGGGATGAGGTGGGGAGTAAAACTGACCAATCTCTTTTGATTGTTCAAGCAGAGTTAAATACACCAAACTGCACAAAGAACAAATTGTGGAAAACTGAATATTGGTTTTAATAACATAAGCTGTTAGTAAGAGAAGCAAGCACCTTTTAAAGACATTTTATGACAACATTGGCTCTTGCAGACATTCTCTCACGCCATCTGCAAATTGTGAAGTCTCCTTTATTCAGGGTGCTCTCTCTATACAATGCCAGTTCTTTGATTGCATTGATCAAACATGCACAGAGCTTTAGTTCCTCTCACTTGCATCAGTTTAACAACTGTGTAACACTACTGACTTAAATGCAGTGCTTCTGATAAACACCCGTGTGAGTGAGAGGAAGTTTTAACTCAGCAAGTTAAAACATTTCAGTCCATGTTACGCAACTAAATCATCCTAGAAATACTAAGAAGAGTTTTGAGGCTGAAACCCCAATGGTAACTCAAATTCAGAAGTTTCGTAAGATAAGCAGCCTGCTCTCTCTCCAGAAATGCTAGGCAGGGTTACACATCCTATGGTACCTAGTCCCATTACAAACTAGCAATTAACAGATCATCCTGCTTCCGGGATTACTGTTACTCACCAAAAAGACTAAATTCACCCACATACGCCCAATTTCTGACAAACAGTTTCTGCAGTTCTAGTTTTGCTAGTGGTAGCAACACATTTCTTTGGCTCAATTCACTGACATGAATTAGCACCTTACCTTCCAGGGGCATCTCCCTTTTCATCAAACCAAACTTCCTCTCCTGAAACGCCAATGAAGGAAGACTTAATGAGGAATTCCAAGAGTTTACTGCCATCGATGGGTTTCATGGCATCACATAGCCCAACGTGTCCTGGGCAAAGGGAATGATGCATATTTTGTAGGCCATGAGCCATAGCATATATAGCATTGATGACAAATCCCATTTTACTGTCCTGGACATAGTTTTCTTCTAAACTCTCATTGCCTACAATAACAAGAGGGGGGAAAATTACCATGAAATAGAAATTAAATAATTGCATGTACTTACAGAATATGGAATGAGGACAGATTTAAATGATTTTTCAAAATATTATTTAGCTGATTTCTCTGACATACTTTTGAAGCACAAACAATACAACTGGTTGAGAATTTTCCAAAACATTTTTTGTTTGAAAATGTGAATGACAAGACTGTTAGCAAAAAATCTATGTTTTCAACAACTCTTCTGATGTGGCATTAAAAAAACTTGAAACTGTTAAAACTTTGAGAGGAAAAATTTATTAATTGATTAGAAACAATTTATTTGAAATTTTAATTTATATTTTCAAAGGATTAATAATAAAACTATTTTGAACTTATTGAAGCTAAATGTTTCAATTGATCTCATCCCATTTTTTCTGGATTATCTATTTTTGGGATAGGAAAAAAATTCAATAAAATCTCAAACTTATGCAGAAAGCTCCAGACTAAGAAACTAGTCTAAATCAGCTTGATCTTAAAAAAAAAAAGACATTTAAAAGAACTCCCTTACTCACTGCAGGAAAACTGATAACTATTGTTTATAATAATACAATGCTTCAGAATACTAGTTCACACATGCCATGTTGGTTTGCCATGGATAATCAATAGAAATTCTTGATATCCAAAGTTTTTTATATGACTGAAGGTGCTGAATTAACAGACACTGAAGTTGCCATAGATCAGACATAACACAGCAGTGAAAGCTTTGTCTACATATAACCTTCAAATCTGAACTTTCAGGACACTACCAAGGAGGGTCCTGATCCCAATTGTGTTTTATGCAATGCAAACACCAATCCAGTAGGAAGCAGACCATTGCCACTATTTCCTGTCATGAACTACTGAAAAGCTAGCAGCCAGAACTGAAGCATCCATAGTTCTTTTTCACTCTCCTCAGTTATACTCACCCACTGGAAGGTGTTTTGATCTGTAGATGTCCTACCACCATTCCCAATATCTAATCTCTGCCATCCAATTTCTCTTTGTCCACAAAAGGCTTTGGCCTCACTAGGAAAAAAAAGCTGTGTGGGATACCAGGGGTTAACTGATGTGTTAAGATCCTAGTGTGGACGAGTCAGTTGTAACGTGTGTTTGCGTATCAAGGAAAGTCATGGGAGCTTATACTATCTTGACCTGCGAACATGTTAAAAACACGGCCTTTAGTGCAGGCATGGTCCAATCTTCAAAGCGGACAATGAATCTGATCTTTAAATTTCTCCCAGGAACACACTCTGATAATGCAGGCATTCCCCCCAGCTTCACCATCACAGCTCTGAAATGTTATTTGGTGACATGTCAGAATGATACTATTTAAATAACAGAAATATCTGGGCTTCCTTGGGCATTAACTTTCCTTATTGTAAGAACCTCTTGTAAGTTGGTAACAGGGCCTCATTTCAACAGCTGTTCTGCACTGTACTGATTCCCAAGTGCAAAAAAGACTATTTCAGAGCTGCAACAGTTCTTCTAGTTTCCACACACCACAGGCATCACATAGTTTCGATTCAAACAGCACACAGTCACCATATCACCGAAAACATAGTGAGACTAGAAACTTTACCACTAAGCACACAGAAAATCTATATAGCTTACCAAATACCCAGTGGAATTATAATATACATTTCAGGTCAGTATAGATACCATAAAAGATGTACTGCAAGCAAGATCTAGATAATTCAGATCTAAAGGGTGTGTGGGGTTTGATTATATTTCTACCCAGCAGGCAACAATATCAATTATCTTTAAATGTGTTTTGTCTGTTGATTAGCATATTGGAACAGAAGCACCATACAAATGCCACTTACTTTACCTTCCTTTTCTATTAATGCAGGATAAGTATTGCCTTTATCCCTCTTTTTAAGAAATGGAGTGAGGATCAGCATAGCAGTTCCTTGCAACCTAGTTTAAAGCTTTTAAGTAGATCTCAGAGTGGAGATGCAGCAAGGAAAGCAAAATTGCCCATGGAATGTCAGAATAGAATTTCAAACCTACTTAGCTGCAGAGTGGTTCCTGCCCTCATGTGGTACCCTCCTGAGTTTCCTCTCTTCTTCAGTTAAACAATAACTCCTAAAAATTCAAGTGGTTAACGTGGGACACTGCACCATGTCATACCACCAAGCAAATCTGGCCCATCTGCACCCACGTAGATAGACATAGAGGAACAGTTGGGCCAAACTTCAGTTCTCTATGACCCTGTGCACCACACTGCAATGCCACTTTCTTTGGGGGGTGGGGCTCACAAATGGGGGGAGAGGCTGAGACAAACTGCCCTTTAAGCCAGAGAAGCAATTTGGGGGAGTCAAAGCAGCACCATCATATAACATTTGGGATTGTTGGGAGGTCTGGTGAAACTTATGGAAAAGAAAAATAAGTTAACGAACATTTTGCTATTCCTGCTCTAGAAACTGCTTCTTGCAGGAGCCAAAATCAAAATCTTGTTCCAAATTTTCAAAATCTTGTTCCAATTTTTCTGGGATAAAGTATTTGGTCAGGATGACAGAGGGAGACACTCAAACATGACATGACTTTTGAAACATTTTAAAAGGAAGTCTTTTAAAAAGACTTTTAATCTGGAAAAATAGGCGCTCCATTTTCTCATGACTTTCAGAATTAATGCTATTTAGCAATGAGATTTAACTAACATTGGAAAGTATGAGGACTGTTTCTTTTTGATTAACAAAGGGGTCAAGATCAGTTCTGCCCTGGAGCTCTGCTTGGAGCCTTATCTCCCCATAATACATTTTATTCTTCAAAGATATCTCCCAATTTTAATTTATTGAAATAATTGTATTTCAACTGAAAACATCTGAACAATCTAGTATTGTAAATAATAATCCTCTAATCGGTTCTATGGACAAAAGGGAATATCTCCCAAAAACCTACTTCATTTATATATGAAACCATGTTTCTGTCTAATTCTATGTCTTTATTATACATTTCATCTACATTATGCATTTGAGCTTGTGAAAACTATGTGGCACAGACAGCTACTCACAGAAAATGATATTTATAACAAATTGAGGAGATGGGATTTTGTTCATCTCTTCTTGCTAGAGATAAATCTCAGATATTAATTTAGACTCTTTAAGTCTTTAGAGAGCAACTGTGTCTACCCTACGCAGCTTTTAACTAAAAGTCAATGTGTGTGAATGCTGTTTTTTGGCACTTTTGTCAATAGAAATATGCCCCCCGCAAAAGGGGGGGGGTGTTGCTTTGTCAACAGCAGAACACTTCTGTAAAGAAAGCAGCATTCATACTTTTACTTGCAGCAGCAAAACTTAGTTGTTCATGGAGGGGGAAGGATTAAGTACCCATGCACAACAAAAGTTTTGTGGATCATGTGCTAGTGTAGACATAACCTTAATTGCAGTGTTTTCATGAAACATATAAAACATTCTATTCATGTTATTTTAATGTTGTAAAGCTGCAATTATTACCTGCACCTGCATATCAACATTTAATAAGCAAAAACACCTTTCAGAAAAACCAGTGATCATTTTATTGTGATTTCCCCCCCTTCGTCTTCTGACAAAAGATCATTAGTGTATACTAGCTAATTTGAACACTTGAAAGTGTCTGAATCAACATTAAAAAAGAGGTGTTTGGGGTTTTTTTTAGAAGCTTTAGCTTTCACCTTTGTAAGCAAAATTTGTGATTTAGATTCTTATAAGTCATGTGAGTACTGGATTAATTGAAAACACTTTAATTAGGTCATTATCTTTAGAATGACCTTGTAAGATTAAAAAAAAAGTGTCCTAAAATTTCTCCTTAATGCTATTTCTATTATGTTCATCTTTCTTTAAGATGCTTCAGTGCTGTTTTGAGTGCCTGGCTTTTCTTATTACAGTCCTGGCTTTATTCATTGCTTTTGCCAGTCATTTCCTTTTTCTTCAAGATAAATAAAATGTTCTGTTTGCACACAATGGACAAAAGAACCACTATGCAAATAATAGAAATGTATATAGTAAGAGGAGAAAGAGAGAGACCACTTAATTTAGGGCCTGATCTCACTTGATTAAAGTCAATAGGAATCTTTCTTTTGACTTTAATGTTTGCTCAGTCAGGTTCACAGTATCTTCTACGAGATGCTTGCACAGCACTTTACAGACATGGATGAATTTAGTCTAGCAACATCCCTGTGAGGTAGGTAAGGAAGTAGTTTTATCCTGGAGCAGATTGAATAGCATGCAAATCATGTTTGCTATAAACTGGAATTACTAAGGAACCATGCTCATATTAAAATTATGACTAGAAGGGAGTTATAATCTAACATCTAGAGGGAAGAGAGCAAAAACCCAATTAACTCTCCATAGGAATTTAGCCACAAATAATTATTTGTTTGCAGCCCTGAGCCAGGGGGGCAGGGACGAAAGAGTTTGGGAGAACAAGAAGGGTGGTGGAAATCTTATTGGGTCTCTGCTTAATATCTAACCAAGTGAAATTAGTCAGCACATAGTTTTGAACAAAACATTAATTTAATAAAAATCACAATCTGTTCACAGACCACTGATGATCTGGAAAAGAAGTCAAGATGTATTGAATAAATTGTTACAAATTCTTTGCTCAGCTGTAGTCATTAGTTCAAATGTTCATTAGTGACCAAAAACCTTTACCATCTGCTGGCTGTTCAGGGACACACATAAAGTGCCTTGATGGTCTTGGGGCAATTAGCAAAGATTAGAAAAACTGCTATCACAATTAGCATCTTTGCTGACAGTATCAGCAAAGGCACAAAGGCCGAAATGGGCATGGAAAAGATGCACTATTATACAATAATAGAATATCATTTATTTAAATATTCTGGCTGTTTTCTACATTCCTAGATGTATTTAACTCATATCACAGAACACAAAGTGTACGGGGCACAATTTATATTTATTTTTCATTATAAATATTTGCACTGTAAAAAACAAAAATAGTATTTTTCAAGTCACCTAATACAAGTATAGTAGCACAATCTCTTATCATGAAAGTTGAACTTACAAATGTAGAATTATGTGCAAAAATAACTGCGTTCAAAAATAAAACTATTTGCAGCCTATAAAACAGCTTAATCCTACTTCTTATTCAGCCTATCACTAAGACAAATAAGTTTGTTTACATTTGCAGGAGATAATGCTGCCCTCTTCTTGTTTACAATGTCACCTGAAAGTGAGAGCAAGTATTCACATGACACTAGTTGTAGCTGGCATCACAAGATAGATTTACATGCCACATGTTCTAAAGATTCATATGTCCCTTAATGCTTCAGCCACTATTCCAGAGGATGTGTTCATGCTAATGATGGGTTCTGCTCAATAACAATCCAAAGCAATGTGGACTGATGCATATTCCTTTTCATAATCATGAGGCAGATGATGTGGTTTGGGTTCTATAGTTTCCACATCGGAGTGTTGCGCTTTTAAAACTTCTGAAGGCATGCTCCATATCTTATCCCTCTCAGTTTTTGGAAGGCACTTCAGATTCTTAAATGTTGGATCAAATGCTGTAGCTATCTTTAGAAAACTCACATTGGTACCTTTTTTGTGTTTTGTCAAATCTGCAGTGAAAATGTCCTAGAAACAAATCACAATTCACCATCTGAGACTGCTATAACATGAAATATATGGCAGAAAATGGGTAAAGCACAGCAGGATACATACAATTCTCACCCCTCCCCCTCTGCCAAGGAGTTGACTTGCACGTTTAATTAACACATATATTTAATTGAGAGTCATCAGGAAGGAAGCATGTTCTCTGGAATGGTGACTGAAGCATGAAGGGGCATGCAAATGTTTAGCATATCTGGCACATAAATACCTTGCTACGCTGAATACAAAAGTGCCATGCAAACTCCTGTTCTCACTTACAGGTGACATTGTAAATAAGAAGTGGGCCTCATTATCTCCCATAAATATAAACAAACTTGTTTGTCTTAGCGATGCAGAAACATATCCAGAAACATTTAATAAATTTCAGTTGGTATTCTATTGTTTAACACTGAGATTAAAACTGTGATTAATAGTGATTAATTTTTAATAGCTTTTTTTAGTTAATTGTGTGACTTAACTGTGATTAATTGGCAGCCCTAATCAGAATCCATTTGCACTATATGAGTAAGGGTGTCTGAGATTAGGCTATGTTCAAATGCACTATAAAAATGGAGTTATTTTGGAAGCACAGTAAAGTCTGTATCTTTGTGTTGTGTGCAGTGAGACAACAAGGCGTCTTCCATGCTGGGTTGGCCTACATAAGGGTATGGCAAAATTCCTGCTCCTATGCTGACAAGGGTTCTGAGATGGCTCCTTCCTAGTTCCACTGGAGGAGGCAAGGCCACACTGGGGCAGGGATGATGTGGAGCCATGACTCTGTTATCTCCCCCTCGCCCCAGCTTGTACCAAAGTGTGCAGTACCCCATGAGCAGTGGAGCAATGTGCATGCTCCTCCATGTAGCAGAGAGCTCTTCTCATGCTCTCTCCTGGACTGTCCAACTCTGCACTGCCGTTGCACTGGTTTGTGCCAGTACTATCCTGCTAGCTCTTCTTGAATATCTGAGACAGAGAGTGATGTGCTGGCTATATAATGTACCTTAAAATAATGTGAAGTAACAACCTATACATACCTTCAGATTTCACTCCATAGGCCTTGCTGAACCAAAGGCATAACAAACAGTGTGACTAAATGCTGGGAACTAGAGTGGATCTGGCCTTGGCTAAATAACAACACACTAAGTATTAGCTTACACCAAAGTAAGCACATTACTAACTGGGGAGGAGAGTGCAAAATCACACAAGTCTCTCAAGCAACTGTGTAAACAAATTCCCAAGAGACTGTACAGAAACACACCAAATCCTCAGAAGGTAAGGATAAGATGACAGTATGATGGATAAGGATGGAGCTTTTGTGAAATGTAATATGTAACATTTTTGTACTGAGTGTAAAAGGATAAGTCATAGGAGAGGCAAGTTTGCCCTCTTACTTATTAACGTAGCTGTAGCTCTCATGGGGTGCTAGTAATAAACCTGACCAAGCAATTTTGCCACCAAACTGACTCTGTGGGCTGTCTTTATGGTTAAGACTGAGGTGTGGGGAATCAATAAATGGCATTTTCTGCTAGTGAGAAAGTTTCAGAGGGTTAGCCGTATTAGTCTGAAACTGAAAAAACTTAAAAAATAACAAAAAGTCTCTAAGGTGCTGCAAGACTAACAAAAATGTAGATGGTATCATGAGCTTTCATGGGCACAATCCATTTCTTCAGAGCTCCAGAAATAGCAGTACTTAGCATCATGAGCACGGCAGTAGAAGCAATGCAGTACAGCACTGACACCACAGAGGATCTGATGTAAATGTTTGGAGGGTCATAAATAAATCTCACATTGTGGCAACATTATGAAAAAATGGTGGACAAGGTCTTGCTAAAATATTTTTGCTTTCTCTACTCTTTTCTTTAGCCAACCCTGTAGAAAGTCACGCTGACCAAACTTTTTGAACTCTGTGCCTAACATGAAACCTCTAAATCATTTAGCCAGCTAAATAAAAGTTGGCCAGTTATGAAGGGTGCTGAGCAACCTCATTCTCCTTTGATTTAAAGGGATTTCTGTGTATTCTCTGCCTTTGGAAAACACATCAAGCCTCTTTTATTTAGGTCCCTAAATATGTAATTAGGATTTTATGTTTAGGCACGTAGATCAGAAAAGGCTGGCCACCCTACATTTCTCTTTTAGTTGCTAATCCCTTAAAACAGCTTCCTTTCTGTATATTCACTAACAGTTAAATCCTAAAAGTAACCAAGTCCTGATAAGTTTTACACATATCACCAGTTCTTCCATTCTAACAGCATTAAATATATTCAACTGTTCATGGATGCATCCCAGTTTTAGATAATATAAATTATCTAATCTATTGTTTTACACACACACGCACACACACACACACACAAAGTACACAAAGTACACATGAGTATAAAGTACGTTATTACATCTCTCTCTATATATATGTACTTATGCAAATGTGCATTTCTTGTATTTATCATATTAAAGTATTCCAGTACCTCTAGAATTCATATTGCAATAACAGTGGAAATCTTTTAAAATAATTGATATTTTATTGATCTGTTTTAGATAGTATAAGCAATATATGCAAGAAACAGGCATAAAACCAAGAACAGACCAATACAAATATTAATGTTATAGGTTTTCCATTGTAATTATGGAAATTAATTACAATGGAAAACCTAAATGTGAGTTCTATTGATATGAAGTTATTTTAATGTAATTAATACAAGAAATGCGTATTAGTGTAGAGAAAATAAATTATGCTCATCATATCAATAAATTATTAAGTGCATCCAATTCATTACTAACAAACAATAACAATAAAGCCTCAATTAGATCTTGCTGTCCAAAATGTACAGTGAGGTTGTCATTACTCTCAATCACCCAAATATACTCAGAATAAAGTAGAGACTGTTGTGACAAAAGGTTCTTCTCTGTGTAAGCCACTAATTGTCCGTCTCTTCCAGGCTGCAGTTGTATGCTCAACTATCAATTTTTTTTCTGTTTTTTCTATTTTGGGTCTTAAAGTTGCTGCTAGTTCTGTTACATAGAAGCACAAACGCTAAGGAAGGGAAGGATTTTGCCCTCAAGTGATTAGAACAGAGGATTGGGAGCTCCATTTGACAGGCTCTTTTGCTGATAGTCACTGACCTCCTCTGTGATCTTGGGGTCTCCATGGCTCAGTTTAACATTATTGAAATAAGAAAAACATCTGTCTACCTTGCGAAGCTCTTGTGAGTTTATTAATAAGTATGTAAACGGCTATGAAACCTCCTTACATGAAATGTTCTCTAAGTCCAAAATCCTCCTGATAATAAACCACGAGTATTAGTTTAGGCTCTAATCCCAGACAATGAGTACTTGTATTGTCCTTGTAGTCTTCTAGCAACAAGAATAGTGACTTGATGTAATAGTTTACTCCTCTGCTTCCTATTTTGATGTCAATTCCTGGGCAGCAGAGAAGCAGGTTGAGGAGCAAACTGAGCATGTTGAGAGAGTGAGGCGAGTTCCTGTGGTTACTTAAGGAAGTCAGAGAACAGGGTTATTTGATTATCTAAACATGCTGTCAGACAAAACAGCCCACTCATTGGCATTGCATGAGTATTATCTTTCTGAATGGTTGAAACTCCCTTACCTGTAAGCTGTAAAAAGGTTAGTTATTTTGAAAAGGGTTATTATCTTTATGCTTTCTTCATAGCATATCACTAACCTAAACAAAATACAAAACTCCCCATAGTTCATTAAGCAGGTCAGTCCTTTGGCAAGAATACAGTAAGCACAGCTTTCTTCTGGGTGACAAAATGTTACAGTCTGCAGACTCTGTGCTGAGATTTGAAATACACTAAGCATTCAATTTCTTCCAATGTTGAAGGCTGCAGACTTCATTTGCAAGATGTCTGGAAATGAAACCTCTCTTTCTTACTTTCATTTCCATATTCCAAATTGTTCTTCTTTTTCCAAGCTGATATCATCTCTTATATTCATGCAGTTAGGTTTGATCTATCATCCCCTTAAAAGTTATGGCAGAATTATAGTTAGGCGGGGGCAGTGCCTAAATCAGATTTCTGTATTTAAATACCTCAGGGGTTAGCTAGTTGCAAATGGAGAAATAGAGATAGGACTGCAAGTAACGAGGCTGAGCATAGGGAAAGTCTGGCACAGGACAAGTGGAGCAATTTATGACAACTGAATGCCTAAATTAGATAAAGGACAGCTATGCAAAACTATCATAAGACCAACTTTTCTGTAGGGGTCGGAGATATGGGCAACCAAATAGAGGCACTTCAGTAGATGTGATGCCACTGAAAAAAGATGCTTGAGGACACTGAGGGGGTGACATTGCTGGAGCACATTCAGATTGAGGTCATCATGAGGCGTGAGATGTCTGTGGTATCAGCAAGAAGTTGCAAAGATATGGCTGAGATGAGATGTGAATGTACAAAGGGTAGATGAAGTGAATCCTGTTAGGGAGGCATTTGAGACTAGAGTTTATGAGCAGAGATGGCCAACAAATCAATGGATTAAATGGTGTAAAGGGGGATGGAGCAGACGTGCAGTGAACACTGGACCAGCAATCCTGGAAAAGGCAGAACCAGCAACCTAACCGCCTTTAGCTTGGAAAAGAGATAGTTATATTTTTGATAGCTGGTATTCCATGTATAAAGGAATATTAGGTTGTCTCAGATCACTGTATAGTAATTACTGGGAAGTGTTGCCATTTAACCATAACTGGCATTTTTTAAATCTAAGCTTCAAAGAAAATAGGAAGCAATTGAAATCCAGGGCTTTCAACAAAGCCTCCTCAAATAGAAGTAATCTATTATTTATACATGCTGGAGTATATACAATAGCAAAACTGAATATATACCTAATAGCTCTTCTATTTCTTGCATTCAGATGCTTGAATTAAGAGGGGTTTTTATTTTTAACTACCCTTTCTTTTTCCTCCTCCTCCTAGATAATAAATTCAGTGTTTAAAGCTGATCAGAGTGTAACTCTGACTCTTACCAAAAATATGCACTTAGCCTTCAGGAAGTACCATATCTATTTCATCTGTATATATGTGCAACAGATGTCTGATGCCTAAAAGTAATGAGCTTGATATCCATTTTAGACAAACTTACACAGCTGGGCACCAAAAGTGTCCTCAAAAGCCTTTGGCAGGTTCTCTCAGGATGTCAACATTGTCTTTTAATTGTCAAAGGGAGGAAAAACAGATTTAAATGCAAATGGGGTTTTCTCTCACTTGGTCACAAAAAAACAGTAATATATATGTTTACATTTATTCTCTCAATGCCCCATATCTTGTTATGTAAGCTTCGATTCTAAGTCTGTAACACTAGCCATGGGACTCTCAAGAAAACATCCAAACAGCAATTAATTCAGGAAAGACAGCCTCTAATTCAATCTCCATTTTAAAATGTCCAATGTTGAAGCATGTTATGGATTTAAGAGCTTAGTGTCAAAGGCTCTGCAAAATGAGAGTTGCATACACAAATACAACGGTGCCACAAGTAAAGCTGAAACATCCATGGGGAAATTGGTGGCACAAGCACCTGACTCACTAATTAATTAAATGCCGTTAGAGCCAGCATTACTATATATACATTTGGAGAGGAGACCTATGCAGTATTGCCAACCCCAGAGCAAGTGAAAAAATCAAAACTCAGGATTCCTAAATAAGGATGTTAAATATTGATTAATTTACTAGTTGAGTAGTTGATGGGATTCCCATCGACTATTCGACTAGTCGATAGGCACTTCCGCATTCCTCCTTTGAAATGTGCATTTCAAAGTGGAAGTGCCTGCATGGAGCCTGGGGTCAGCGGGGGACTCTGAGTCCTCTGCTGACCCCGGGCTCCATGCAGCACTGTCGCTTTGAAACACTGCTGAGGCATTTCAAAGGGGCAACACAGCTCAGAGCTCAGAATCAGCTGTGCGGCGCTGCCCCTTTGAAATGCCGCTGTGGTGTTTTAAAGTGATAGCACCACACGGAGCCCAAACCCTGGGCTCCATGAGGTGCTGCCACTTTGAAGTACTCCCTCTTCCTCCTGCCTTTGCTGTCTCTATCTGATAGAGGCAGCAAGGGTGGGAAGCGACTACTAGACTTGACTATCGGATAACCATTTGCTTATCGGATAGTAGACTAGTCCTTAACATCCTTATCCCTAAATCATGAGATTGGCTTAAAAGTCAGGATATTTAACTAACTAGTCTCTTTTTATTGTTAACTTCTCAAGATGCTAAGACTCATATTGTCAAGTTTCTTCCTGCAACCACTAGGTCTGAAACTTGCTATTTAATATATGGAGATATACCTATCTCAGAGAACTGGAAGGGAGCTTGAGAGGTCATTGAATCCACTCCTCTGCCTTCACGGCAGGACCAAGTACCATCCGTGACAGATTTGCCCCAGATTTCTAAATGGACCCCTCAAGGATTGAGCTCACAGCCCTGGGTTTAATAGGCCAATGTTCAAACCACTGAGCTATCCCCCCATTTCTAAATGGATGCTGAGATTCTCACATAATCACATGACTCTAGGAGCTGAGGTCTGAGAGACAAGAAAGACACCAAATATCGTAAGACACAATTACATGGTGAGAATTGTCAGACTGTGCCTCATGCCTGTGCAGAATGGCTCAATATCTCTCCCTATGAAAATGCTTTGAACCATTGCAATCCCCCAATTCACTCTAAACAGAGTTGAGGGGAATGTGTCATCCTGCCCCTCCCCACTGAACTGGCCAGCATGGCTGACTAGACTCAGTCAGGGGAGTTTAATACACCAGCCAGGGACTGGCTCCTCCACGTCAGAGATTCCATGCCTCCTCCAGCACAATCCTTCTCCAAGCTGCCTATAGGGAGGTGCAATTGTAGTTCCATGTCCCTTCATTACAGGCCCATATGTAAATTACAGAAATTGGTCCTACACATTTATAATTTCTTCCAGTGTGCTTTCATTGAAATGTTAGCATATTGCTATTTATTTCTATGCATATGAAGCATGTGTGTGTGTTAACAGTTTAATGTGGACAATATGTGTGTGTTTGACACGTCTCTCCAAAAGTGGTCAAATTTAAACTCCTGCACAGGCCCCTGGTCTTACAGATTCACCAAAAGGCTGGAAGGAAGATTTTTGTATAACTTCAAAAGTGTCTAGCATCAAAACAATCATGATAAAATAACTGTGCAATATTTTAAAAAATACTAACAGAGACATAAATATTGGTAGAAATATTAGCCATACAGTGTGTATCTTGGCATAGAAAAGGCCAAACAAAGACATACTGTTCTTTGTGAGGTATGAATACAGGCACCACAGATATAGTCTCAAAGTGTGATAGATGTGACAAATGTGAGTCACAGAATACCAAACAGCTGTGCAACATTCCAGAACAAATTTGGCAAGGGTAGGAGGTGATTTCTTAATTTTTAAGTCTTATTGATTACCCAATTCTGGCTGATTATTCTAATTGCTGTACTTTGAGATTAACTGATTAGAAAACAACAGAAGAGAGATGATCATTATTAGGAGGTAATAAATTTCCATGTATTGGCATCTGAAACAAACAATATAAATAACAGTCCACGTTTAGCTAGTAGCATGTTTCCAGCAGTTTGCAAAGAAATGTCAGGTTATACATACTTGCCGTCATTTTCACAATCACATCCATGAGTGATTAGTACCATTGTAAATGAAACTGTAGTAATGTACAAGCCATTTGCCCCTGGGGCAAATCATTCCCGACCACACTATCCTGCATCTTATAAAGTAGTCGAGGAAGCTGTACAGATAAGTAAGAACCTGCTTCAAAAGGCAGTGAATAATCAATAAGATACCTATTTGATCCTGCTAGCTTATCGAAACACAAAGAATGAAATACACAATCCCATCCATTTTCCAATGGGTAATCACAATACTGTAAGAAGTGAATACCAAATCCCCATGGCCTGTTACCACAGATCAAATATCCAGTTGTAATGAATGGATATATTCAAATCAAACGGCAGAAACAAATCAGAAAGCAGCAAAACTTCACTACCAACTGTAATCTTTGGGAATCCATCAAAATGGCAAAAGTTTATTGTTAAAAACTTGTTGCAGTAATTCAAACAACTGGGAAAGCTAAAGACTAGCTAACAAACACTAGATGGCATGTCTATTCTAGAAACAAGTGACACAAAGACAAATCAAATTGATTCCAGTCCTTTCCAAAGAGACAAATAAACATTAAGACTAGAATGGGACTATTTTTTCCTTATACTTTTTTGTGTGCAAACAATCTGCAGATACTGGAACAGCTCTATGCATTATTTCAAATAATTACTTCTATTTCTTCAGCAAATAGTTCTGGATCTGCAGATCATTACTTATCAGTTCATACTTGGATTTGAAATGCACAGTTCATCCTTTGTTCAGCAATATCATGTAATCTGATGTTTTCTTTGTTCTCTCCCTGGATAACCATTTTTAACCTAATCAGCAAGAACATACAGTTTGAAGATGGAACATAATATTTGAAATCCATATTATTCTGACATTCTGTGGTGCAAGCTAGAGCAGTGAGGGATTTGTGTGTAGGGTGTGACTACATGGAGGCATTCAGTCACAATTATTATTTAGCTTTCCAATATATAATTCACTTTTCACAAAAATAGTTGAGCTTCACATTCACTTTTCAGAAGTATTGGTGTTAGTGGCATTTTTACTAGAAGAGTCACAAAAAAGGGAGTTGTTGGTGGGGACCGTTAGCACAAGCCACCCTATACTGTAGCAACATTGTCACTTCAGCTTCAGTTTACCCTCTGACTCATTAATTAACTCTCACACCATGTGTTGCGGTTCAGGTTTCCCTTTGGGGCTGATTATTAGATGTGAATGTATGCACTTCTTTACCCATGTACCTCCTTTTAGTCTTTTCAACACACCTTTGCATCCTAGGCCTTGTCTATGCTAACTGGTGGATTGATGCTGCAGTTATTGATCCAGCAGCCATCGATTTATCGTGTCTACTTTAGACATGATAAATCAATCTCCAAGAGTGCTCCTATTGATGCTGGTACTCCACCCAGATGAGAAGAGTAACCAGCGTTGACGGAAGAGCAGCCTCTGCTGACTTTACCACACGTAAGATGTCGCGATGAGTATGTCAGCTTCAGCTATGCTATTTGTAGAATCCTTACCCAGGGCACGATAATTACTCCTGGTGTCAGAGCTTCTAATAGTATCAGACCTCCTTATGGAGGCCCTCTGGAGTGTCATGCCTGTCACAAATTTCCCATTGATTTTACTCCAGAAGACCCTTTATGGGATCCTGTCCTACTGCCTCTGGGCAGAAGTTCAACTAACTCCACTCCAGATCCTGAACATTTGTGTGGAGACCTTTACCAGGTCTCTCCCATCCCCTCTTTGGCTGAGAAACTGACCCAACCTTTGTATTTCTTGCCTTGCTCATATAATCAGTCACATGTCTCTGTGCCCTGATCCCCATTCCTGTGATCCTCCCAGGGCACTAAAAGACACATAACAACTGTTCTTAAAGGGACCAACACTTGGGCTATGTCTACACTGGTGGGTTATTGCTCAAGAAAGGCTGTTCTTCCGGAAAGCGTCCACACTGCCTGCCCGCTATTGCACAAGAAGATTTACAGTACGGCATGGTAAGAGAGGGCTTCTTGCGGAAGAGCTACGCTCCTTTTTAACAGGTGTAAGCCCTCTTGTGCAGGAGCTCTTGTGCAAGCGGGCAGTGTGGACACTCGGCAGGGATTTCTTGTGCAAGAAAGCCCTATGGCTAAAATGTCCATCCGAACTTTCTTGCACAAGAGAGCGTCCACACTGCCATGGATGCTCTTGCGCAAAAGCACAGCTCGCACATGTCAGTGTGGACGTTTTCTTGCGCAAGACTTCTTGCACAAGAACTCTTGCTCAAGATGTTCTTGCACAAGAAGCCACCAGTGTAGACATAACCCTGGATACAAAACTAGCAGGCCATGGACCACAAATACCATTAAAGTGGACAGATTGCCTTGTTAAATGCGTAAATATAGATAAAGTGAACCCATTAAAAATAAAATAAATGCCTGCCAATTTTTACACTGTCTGCCCAGCTTTAATTATGACTGTACACTAATAACAAACTAAACCTCAGGTACAAATAGAAGTGTTATTACAAAACACATGAATATACAGATCATTCAGAAACAGACTGAATTAGAACATATTAAACTAGTGTCATGCTTTTCACATTACATTTGAGGTTTTATTTGAAGGGGAGAAGACTCAGAGTTCTGTAACCATGTTATAGCTCTCAGAATGTAGGGCAACATTTTCAAATTTGCATGCCTAAATAAGGAACCCAAATCCATATTTAGGTACTTAATTAGGTGGTTTGATTAATAAGTAAATGGCTACAGATCACAATGAATTCAGTGAGAGTTCTGGGAGATTCAGCATCTGAAAATCAGGCCACATTTATTTAGGTCCCTACATATGGATTTAGGAGCCGAATTTTAGGTATCCATGTTGGAAAATCTTGGTCTCAGTATCCATGTTAATGAAGCTCACGTAGTCATCATGCAATATGAGGCTGCTGGGTTGAGCATGCAAGTCATAAATTGTCTGGTTAGATTATATTATAAATACTTAACAAAATGCAATACCTCAATGTCATCGCAACAGTGGGAAATAGAATAGAGTAAAATAAGTTATTTCATTAGCTTAGCCTCTTGGAGGCTGTGTTTCAATCTTGATTATGGATCCTGAGTGCAATGAATTAAATAGCCTTGTCTCAATCTACTGGTTTATATCACAAAACATTTGAATTTTACTCTACCATTACTAAGATCTTGAGGACTAAAGAAGAAAGTGATGGAAGTCCCATTTAATAACCAGACAAAGCAGAGAACAGTCTGATATTGGCAAGGGAGGGACTAGATAGCCTGAAAGATCTTTTTCCACATTTAATTTATTCCATTCTATAGAAGTCTGAACCCTCAGGAATGATAAATAATGTAGTACAGGTTAATATTGGTATAAATTAAGTTATAAATTATAAGAACAAGAGAAGATACATAACAACCTATACTACAGCTTACTTCCAGCTGCCATTGTTGTTATTAGTCTCTCTCTTTATCAATCATTTAAAAAACCAACCTTATCCTCCTAATCTGTAACCCTCAATATTAAAAGAGATCCAACTTAAATAAATATTTTGTTCATTTCCTTCAGATAGGTGAACAAAATACATTCTACCCACAAGCAGAAACATCTCTTTGCAGAATACCCTTAGGGAGCTCCTTCTGCTTGAATTAGTTGCTTGAAATTAGTGAATCAAGCTTTCAGTTCTCTGAAGTGTTATTAAGTATGTAGAGTTCCTCAGCTATCACTAACATTTACTTCCCAAACTCTACAAAACACTAATATCAGTGTGCCTCACTCCCACCATGAAAGAGAAAAACAATATTATAAGATTTGTTCCACCTTATTTCACCGAGGAAAATACTATAGCAGGCAAAACCTTAGTTCTGGAATAATTAGGCTGTGAGGAGTCACGAGGCTAGAACCTAAGGCTGCCAGTCCCTGAGGGACTGCTGCATCCATACCACCACCTAACAACTCTGGCAGACCACTGAGGGCCTGATTGGCAGTGCTTCTGGTCCCTTGATGGATCCAGGAGCACTGCTTCTGCAATGGAGGGGGCACCAGGAAGTGTCTGTGCAATTAGATGGATCTTCAGATGGCTGCTGTGGCAGACCTTTTTTTGTTGTTCAG
>CM057847.1:88154631-88167987 GCA_030068395.1 Apalone spinifera
ACTAGGAGTCACCAAATGAAATTAATAGGTTAAAACAAACAAAAGGAAGCGCACAGTCTGTAGAACTCCTTGCCAGAGGATGTGGTGAAGGCTAGGACTTTAACAGGGTTCAAAAAAGAGCTAGATAAATTCATGAAGGTTAGGTCTATCTATGGCTATTAGCCAGAATGGGTAGGAATGGTGTCCCTAGCCTGTTTCTCTGGAGGTGGGTGACAGGGGAGGGATCACATGAGGATTACTTGTTGAGTTCCCTCCCTCTGGGGCCTTTTGTATTGGCCACTATCAGCAGACAGGATCCTGGGGTGGATGGATCATTGGTCTGTCGCAATATGGCCGTTCTTATGATTTTATAGGTACAGTCTTAGATAAGACTGTCTTTTATAGGTGCTTTGTCTTATCTAAGCACCTATTACACCCCCATCTTCTGCCCCCTCCCCCTTTCATTCTTGCTGTCTGGTCAACCTATAATGTAACTCTGTGCATTTGCAAATGTCCACTGTGGGTGAATCTGACTGCAGACTCAGGAGTCAAGAGATAGCCCATTGATGTGCATCAAAGGGAGGGGGCCCTGAACATCCTACTAGATCAGTGAGTTGTTGGCTAAAGTAGAGTGTTTCATGGCATTAGAGTTCTAATAGAGAAAATAATTAATCAGTTCTTGGCTAGGCAGTAGTGGGCTCCCTTTCATGGAAAAAAAAAGTTAAGGCTGTGATTTTCAAAGCAGCCTAAGGGATTTAGGTACCCAGCTCCATTTGAAAATCCCAGTCTAAAAGATTTTTCTTGTGGAAAAAAATAGGTTCACAAGAGCATTGCATAAGTTTCATGCAAAAAAAGTTCCCACCCCTGAGGAAGAGCTCTGTGTGGCTTGAAAGCTTGTCTCTCTTGGTCCAATAAAAGATACTACCTCACCCAGCTTGTCTCTCTAATATCCTGGGACCAGTGCAGCTACAACTACTCTTTATACAGACATGGAAGAGTGGAACTGTGTATGGATTCCTCAAGATGGCAACATAGCCACTAACTGTATTGCTTATTATGATTACTGTCTGATCATGTTTCTTGTGCAGTGTTGTAGTCTTGAGATGAATCTGGTAACTGCTAGAGTACGAAGCTCTTTAAAGTATGAACGCGGAAAAGCAGCTAGAAGGAGACATATGTGTGGGTGTGGAATAGCGTTTGCTCACTGTCAGAAAAAAGAGACAACCGACTGTTTTCATTCCTATTTCATGTTGTTTGTCTCAATCAAAGTGGTTGCCAGTTCTCTGCAAGATGTGCTTCATCTCTGTCCCAATTTAGTTGCTGAAACCCCTCAGTTCCGATTTAGTTGCTGAAATCTGCATGCTGCCAAATGCAAATAGAGGAATGACAGACATAGACACACACACACAAAATATCAGATCAAATGGGAAATACCCCAAAGTTACCTCTCTATAAATAAAGAGCTGTTACTACTTATCAACACTGATTAGGGAAAGGGAACCAAGGGGTTTTTTTTTTTCTGTTTAGATGTATTATCTCAATGATGTATTACACTAGGCATTTCTGAAGTATAGTTTAGACAGCAAAACCTGAATCTGTTGTATTTTTTGAAATCCAGATTAAATGAGACACACATATTCCTGTGATTCCAACATAAGGAGAAATTAAATGGGGTTCCAATTTCCTATTTTTTCCAAAAAAGAGCATATTGTCAGCTGCTTTTTTTGTATGGATTGATGAGACAACTAGCAATCAAGCATTCTATTTTCATCCTCTTCAAGACTTTAACTCTTATGCTGCACTTTGCTTCATTCCCTAGAGCAGTTCTTAGTGCATTCAAGATCCTTTTTTCAAAGAAAGAAAGGAAGAAAGAAAGAAAGGGAAAAGAGAAAAGGGAAAGAATATCTGGTGCTTTTCATAGGAAGTTATTAATATCCCCATTTTATAGATAAGGAAAATGAGATAGAATCCAAACATACAGCCTTATATGCATAGAAAGATCCTTGCTCCATACATAGCTCCACTGACTTCATGGACTGAAGCTGTAGAAGGAAGCTGATTCATATGCTTTCATGTTTGCAGGGTTGGACACTTGCCCATTTTCATCTGTGTCAAATATTTCTGGATTAGCCAATTAACTGTATATTTGTGTTTTGATTGGGTTAATTATATTGATGTTAATATAATTTTGGAGTTTTTTTATTTCACAATACTAAAATAGAAAATGTGATTCGTTGAAACTGATTAGGAAAAAATCCTTTGCATGTGCTAAAGAAATGAATCTAATTTTGTATTTTAAAATTCTAACAAAGGTACCTAGAATCTAGAAAAGAGCTTTTTTAGTGGCAGTGGCACTTTTTAAATGGCAGAACTTTTTGCCCTTCAGCCACTGAATATAAAATACAAATTCTAGCAATGGTGGGTAGAATCTAGAATACTGCTTTTTTTTTTTTTAGTATACATTATTATATTGTATGAAAAGGAGAGAAAAGCAAATACACACACAGAGAGACAAAACACTTCCATACAGCCTCTCTTGTCTTGTGGTATTTTGCAGAACTTGTTGCTCTTCAAACCCAAGCTTAGTTTACAGAGCTAACCAAGCAAATGCAAATGCCTCAGATAGCTTTATTTCACTAAAGCCAGTGTAGTCTACTGCTACTCAACATGATTAAAGGTGGCAGAATCTGGCCTGGAGTAAATTTCATCAGAGGAAAACAAAACTGTCATTGAGAGATCAGGGCATCCTCTCCTGGGTTTTGTTTAAAGTACTTGTCATTTTGCTCAGCCTGGTATATACTTGAGGCAAAACAATAGCTGACTTATGAGCCATGGATGAAAGGCAGCACTGCCAATAGTATTCAAAGAGAGGGATACATTCTATCAAAAGCAGGAATATGTATATTTTCTATTCACACAGCATACACAACGTACAATACACAATGCTAAGAGAATGCAGAGGTTGTCAGCATTCAGGAATCATGCATTAGCAAAGTCACTTTTTGCACTGAGGATTTAATCTAACAACCACTGAAGTCCATTGAAAGGCTCCCCTTAAATGCCATACACATTGGATCAAGCCTGAAAACACAGCCTTTATTTACATACAGCATCCCCTTCCTCTTTTAGTCATTCAGCAGTGTGGATTGCAGAACAAATCACACATCTGCTTGGAAAGCCAGGATTAGAATTTGTCTCCCGTCAGCTCCAGAAAACACAAGCACATATTACTACTTTTGGCTATTAGAAGCAGTAGGTTCTCTGTCCCCTGTGAGAACTGCCAGAGGGTGAATTTAGGACACATAAAGGCCATGCATCACTGAACACTTACGCACATGTTTAATGTTACATTACATTTCCAAGTTCTGGCAGGACCAGGCTGAGAGGCTGTACATTACCATACCATAACCTTGGATTTGGTGGGAACAGCTTTACTGTCTGAATTCTACCCCCAGAAAAATTAAAATGGGGAAGAAGGGAAATCACTTGCCAGCTGAAGGGCTAGAAGAGTAAATGGGCCTGCTGCCTGGCTACTGAAAGCATGAAGAAGCAAGCACTGAGGGTATCAGGTAGGAGCATTAGATAGAAGACTACTGAGCCTCTTTCCCAGAAAAACATTTACATGTAAGTGGGATTGAAGATTCTGGTGTCTTAAAACCCTCCCCCCAGGCAGGCACAATGAGTGAAATTAAAGAGTTGGTGTCCAACTGTGCATTTGTCAGTTTATTTTACACACTAAACATGAATCATATAGTGCACGCTTCCCACCTTAGTCTGCATTCTTGACTCATAAATTAAGGAGATTCAAACCCCATCAGTATTTGGACTGGAAGTCTCTAGGGAAAACCCAGCTGATGCAGGGAGTGAAGTGTACAATTGAGTATGTGCGACTCTTCCCTTTGGCTCAGCATCAAGCATCCAGCATGGGCTTGGTATAACTTGCTGTTGGAGGTACTGTTGTGAATGAGATGTAAAGTGGAAATTCAACCAAATTAAAACAAAACACTTGAGATAATTAAAAAATCCCATAGCACTTTCAGACAGAGTTAAAGTTTGCATGTTGTAAAATTCCAATCCAGGCAAGATTCTGCCACTTTAAAAGTTTCCCCGTAGTTTTCAGTTATATACAGGATTCTTCTCTTCCTGTCTTAACTGCTGGCAGCACACAGCAATACTAGATAACTAGTTCCTTGTGTTTCATGCCAGAGTAAGTAGTTCAGTAGTTGCTAAAGTGGTCCCAATATATAGTTAGTAAATAGGTCCTTCTGAATGAATGGTACTGTGAAAAAGCCCTACAGTATTACAATAAATGGTAGTACAATAAATGCTTCACACAAAATAAATGACACTGATTTGAGTTTGCAGTTTCTGGAATACTCAAAATGTAGTGATAATCTCATGGACCAATAATTGATTGTCTATTTTGTACATGTGTGTTTAGAAAGGTTTTATTTACCATATGCATTGCATATATCTGCATGTTATTTACATAATATATGATAACTGTTTATCATACCAATATATTCTTTGGAGGTCTTTATTGTGAAGAGTCCTCATATTTGTATCAACGGCATTTTGTAAGTGTGGCTATTATACTCACGCAGTGAGGTTTGAACCATTCTCAAATGTGCAAACCTGTGCATACCCTCGAAAATCCACTCCCACACAGATGTTCTCATAGGTAACAGCTGGTATACACGTGCTTCTTACCCTGATGCTTGACAAGAAGATGGAATCCTAATTCTGTATATTAGAAATTCATAACATCATGAAGTTTTGGGAACATGTCACTTTTCTAAATAAAATGTGTGTGGGGGAATTAGGAGAAGGTCCATTTTCAAACATGGACAAAGATGAAATCCAAATCCTAGCACAGTAAGATCAGCAAGCAGGCAGATAAAGGGTACATAAGGACCAATTTCTGCACCCAGATATATGATGTTGATGTTTTAAGGCATCCATGTTCTTAACTCTGTAACAGTTCCATGAAAATATTTGTTCAACTTACTATCGTTTATATGCTGGGAGTAACAACTGAATTGCAGTTGTGGTCCTATTGTGCCTAGGCAATATACATACAGAAACAAAGAGAAAGTCCCCACCTAAAAAACTTTACAGCAGAGATAGAGTACCTTTTTAGGATGATAAACCAGGTGACATATGGGCTAAGAATTCCATTCAAGAATATATCCGATTAAGGGACTAGATCATGGCTTGGTCCTCCATGGCCATGCAACATAAAAAGAGGACAAGACTGCTCCATTATCCACATTGGAGTGACCCAGATCTTGGGTCCAGAGGCGAAGGGAAAAGAACAGATTCTGTATGCCTCATGTTTCCCACTGTAAGTGATCAAGGAGTGGTCAGAGAGGCTCAGGGAGCAGGTGGAAACAAGGCTCCATCTCCTATGTGCCAATCCGCCGAGCTAACCAGATGCCTGGATGTGAGTGTGTTACATTTTGTACAGGATTGACGCTGTATGTGTTTTCTCTCTCTCACACACACACACACCACTACCATAAAATGAAAGCCAGGAAGGAATTGTGTATTTCCTCATTTGGCTTCTAGTAGCCCACCAAATAGAGGAAATAGCTTGAACTCACTTTTCCATCTCTCCAGTTCCCAAGCTGTTCAGGACTCAGTGTAGCTGACAAGCTAGTTGACTACCACAGAGGGGGCTAGAATTTTCCTTTAGTATTTATATTCCTAATACAATTCTCAGCCCTCTTAGAAGCTAAGATTTAACAACAATTTCCTGAAACTCTACTGACTGTGTTTTAGAAATCCCCTTTTTGAAGACAGAGAGACCAATTTTCAAATGTGGATGTTTAAACAGGATATCCTAAGTTTTGCATTTAGCTGCAGAAATTGCACTTCTTCACATTGTCTCTGTCTAGGAATGTGTGTGTAAGGATTTTTTGACCCAGTTATTTACATGACAATATTTGAAACCTGAGCCTCCACACACACTGTGCAGAAATTAATCTCTAAGCCCTAGTCTACACTAGGGAGCTGTTTCAAAATAATTCCCCTTATTTCGAAATAACAAGCGAAGCATCCACTCTACCAACTCTGTTATTTCAAAATAACAGCCTGGTTATTTCAAAATAATAACTCCTGTTTTCCATGAGGAATAACACTTATTTGAAATAGTTATTTCAAAATAGCGTTAGTGTGGATGCTCCATTGTTGTTATTACAAAATAACTACTCCCCAGAGTCATTCCAAGTAACTACTCCCCAGAGCTTCCTGGAACTCTAAATCGAGATAACATGCCTACATTAAGGGAGCCTGTCTCAGACTAATTTCGAGGCTTCCCAGTAGTATGGACATGCTATTTCAAAATAGTTATTTCAGGAGTTATTTCAAAATAATTTTCCTAGTGTAGACATTCCCATAGGTGCCAGAGGACTATGCTTTGTTTTTCAAGTTACAGACTAACACAGCTACCCCTTTGAGACTTTTCCACTAGCTATGTAAATGTTGCCACCTCTGGGGTAGAATCCAGCTGCTATTTAACAAAGCACAAGAAGAATACACATTACTTCGGGGCAAGAAGTTAGGAACACTCTTTCAACTCAAATTACAGAGTACTATTATAGGCTTCAGAATGTCCTTTTAAATAAAACAGAAAACAAGAGGTAGTGTTATGTTGTGTTATAAAAAGTGTGAGGGAACAGCAGCTCTCATGGAGTTGTAAATCAAAGCTGAGCAAACAGTGGAAAATGTTTCCACAAATATTCATGAATTCCAAAATAAAAGTAAATTTATCACTTCCACGACCCTTGTTTTTTTGCTTCCTGTGTACATTTGAATTGACTCATGTTAATTTTTTGGTTAATTTAAAATTTTATATTCAATTGTAAAATTTACAATTCACATTCTTTTGTTGGTCACAAAAGTCATTCAGCCAGTTAGCAGAAGCAATGCTTCTGTGATCCACCAATACAGCATATAACAGCATGAACAGATCGTGAACAATTTGCAGAGCAAGAATTATTTGTGGAAGAAGTTGGTGAATAATGTGAATAATGAATTCATTTGAGAATTAGGCAATCTGTTCACAGATAGTGAACAGAGGTGAAGAGGAAAAATTCATTGAATAATTATTTGTTTTGAATAATTCACTCAGCTTCGCAACTCATGATGCCACATCTAATCCAAAGCAACTGTTCCTAGAGAACTTTCAAAGAAGCACAGAAATAATATTTATTTATTCTTTTGTATTTACTGCTTTTTAAAAGCACCCTTCCCAAAGGTAGGGATAAAAAATCAATGATGGTGAGTTGCCCATCTAAACAAATCCCAGCTCACAAAACATAAACTGTCCAGAAAAATGACCTCATCATCTAGCCATACACTACCTATCATCCCATACTCTTAACAAAGGTCTAAAAAAGAGATGAGCCCCAAAGTATGCCTGAAGGTCAATTTGTGCTATTCCAGTCCAAGGAGAGAATTCATAGTAATATGGCCAGTTTCAATGTTAAGGATTCCTGTCAGAAAAACCCTGCCAGCAACCCTTCTCCCTTATGTTATGTCTACAGAGCAACATTATTTAGAAATAATTAGTGTTATTTCAAAATAACATAGTCCACTTCTTCACAGCCAACAGTCATTTTGACATAATGTAGAAATACTGTCAAGCTGGAGGACTTCTTACTCCAACTCCTGTAACCCTCATTGTATGAGGAGTAAGAGAAGTCAGAGGAAGAGGGCTTTATTTTGAAATAAATGCTGTGTAGAGCACAGGAAAGACTTGGAGCAGGCTGTCTGAAAGGAGTAAGAAGTCCTCCAGCTTGAAAGTATTGTGAACAATTTGCAGAGCAATAATTATTTGTGGAAGAAGTTGGTGAATAATGTGAATAATGAATTAATTTGAGAATTAGGCAATCTGTTCACAGATAGTGAACAAGGGTGAAGAGGATACATTCATTGAATAATTATTTGTTTTGAATAATTCACTCAGCTTATTTCAAAATAATGTTGCTGTGTAGACATACCCTGTGAGACTTAGGTGGGAAGACAAATGTCCAGATGCCTAGAGGGAGGCAGCAGTGCATATGCATAAGGCAGAAACATAGGTGCCTAGGAAATTTTATCTGACAGCTTTGGTGGCAAGTTTAGGTACCTATTTGGAGGTTTGTGATCAGCAGTGGAGCCAAAACAGGGAATAGGTACCCACACCCAAGACTCATGTCCCTAAATCTGGTGTTTAGGCATTTAAGTACAGTACCTTTATGGATCCCTTCATTAGCCATCCATAATTTCTCCTTTTTCTGCTTTGCCGAATTCATATATACACTAAATGGATCAGCTTCAGAAAGCTTATTCTACCTATAAAGAATGGGCTTTCTTCTTTCTCAGATAAACTTGGAGATTTTATTTAGCAGTCCTTTCAAAATTGTCTTTGACCAGCCTAAAAGGAAAGTCTGAAAAAAACAGCCCTTTTAGGATCTTATCCATCTCATACTGAATTAATAAGAATCTTTCCACGCCATGCATAGGGAGTTGAATTAGGACAAAAAGCAAGTTCATTTTGACCATAGCCAATCTTCTCAACCATTAAATGAAGCTCCTAAGGCCACGGAGGATGGAAATCAGTGCTCCATCTAAACTGTGTGGCAGCACAGCTGATTAATAAGCGCCGCCCAGTCAGTCAGCTTTAGGATGTAGCAGCACATAACTTATTCCCTTATGCAATTACCCAGCATTATAAACTAGATCATCAGAGTATTGAGCCATAACTCGCCTGCTCCCCATCCCTTTTGGGATACCATGCCCATGAGGTTGGGGTGGAAATTCTAGTCTATTCTAGTCATTCTTTGCTTGCTGGGTTCTTACACTGTAGTCATCACCAAGATACATAAGTTTCTCCAAGTGATGCATAAAGTGACAAGCATCTGTCAGATACAGCTCCTCCTTTCCTTTTCCTGGCAGGGTTTGAAGCAGCAAAATCAAAGTGACGTGCCTTGCACTTGGAATGGGAAGTGTTTCTCCTGTACATCAGGCAAGAAAGAAGGCTGCTTATGCTTTCTCTTCCTACTGCACACCTCATTAATAGCCAGGCAAAACCTGGCCCTATGTTAAAAGCTTATCTCCATTAAGCTGCCACATCACTAACGGATAATTACACTTCTTACAAATCTTGGTAACTTGGATGGAATAGTTGCCCCCCTCCCAGCTGCCACACAAAACAACCATTAAAATTCAAATGCTGATTGTATATATTTTCTCTGATCTTATGGGCTATTCTTGCTCAGAACTTCTGATTTATCATCATTTACAGTAAAGCCAGTAGGATTCCAAATTCTTCAATTTATGCTGGTAATTCTAGCAGGTTTGCCTATTTAGTAAATATTTTTTTATACAAAAGAATTGTTGTAAGCATGCTATTTTGGTTATTAAGAAAATAATTTTGCAGCCTTATTGCCATGTACAAACTCTCCTGTCAGGTGCATATCACATTAGAGCTATCCAGGCTTTTATTAAGTTGAGATTAGATGCCTGTGGGGTACACCTGAACACCAGTCAGAAGCTTATGTTAGTGCATTATGCAGCTGCTCACCTACAGCCAGACTGTTAACCATTTGCTCATATTAATAAGCAGCTACTCACCCCAGTTGTCACACTGCATATGACACAGACTCTAGCCCTCAGGAAGCAGTGTTTGATCAAGATAGTACATTGCACACTCATTCAATTCCTCTGGGCACATTATACCATGCTCTGCACTGGCTTCAAATTATTTTCCTCTCTGGTTCAAAGACTGCTCCAATGTGGATAAATGTTTTAATATAGTTGGCTTGGGGTAGGAAAAGAGTAAGCAAACAGATGAATGACTCTATAGTTTGGGAGTTAGGGCATCTGCTGGCAACACGAGATCCAGTCCCCCAGCTCCAATCTGTCTTTCATTTATCCACAATGAAACAGCTTCAACACGAGAAACTGAAGGGCCCTCTCATATCCCATAAGCTCAGTGGGCCGAGTACTGTCCTGTGACAGGGGAGACCCTTGCTCAAATCCTTTCTTCCCTATGCAGAAAGAGAACTGAACCTGGCTTTCCACATCTTAGGGATGTGCTCCACCCAACTAGTTACAAGCTATGAGGTGGGTATCACCTCCTCCTTCTGTGGCTGTTTGGTGTGGAGTGAGATGGACACCTAACTCATGTTTGGCAATGAATGTGTCTAGGTGCCTAAGCCACCTGACTCCAGGAAACAGGTTTCCATTCATGGATTGCTAAACAGAG
This sequence comes from Apalone spinifera, assembly GCA_030068395.1. Lineage (NCBI taxonomy): Eukaryota > Metazoa > Chordata > Testudines > Trionychidae > Apalone > Apalone spinifera. Next base: position 88,164,863 of record CM057847.1, read on the forward strand.
ATAAGTGCCTATCTCAGAGAAGGGCAAAATTTATCATATGCCCTGGTTGTCAGCATCTCCCATTGGCTAGGCTTAGGGGCACACTGGCTTTTGTGGGTTACATTTTTAGGTGATTCTCTCTCGACTTTCAACGTATAGGTGTCTAATTCAGCTTTGTAGGTCAGGGACATTCCAATGATTTTCTAGGCACCTTAAAATTAGCACCATGACACTCGGCATTGCTGTGCCTTAATCTCTTGGGTAATCCTACCTTGAGCAATTTAATTCACTAGATGTAAAGATGAAAGAGTTTTGAACAAGAATGTTATTGGCAAGTTTGCTTACACCATCATTTCTCAGTCTGTAGTCCATTGGTGATCTATGCAGCATTTCTGACAGGCTTCAAATAGCTTATTGCTAAAATGGCACTATCTTCTCTTCCTATTACCTGATAATATATCATAGAAAAGGACAACTAAAATTGCTTTACCACCTAATATTACCTTCCTATGTAAAACAACTTCTGAACTTGTAGCAATATTGTAATATGTTTGTAGAGAGAGTGAAAAGGATCCACAAAATGAACAGGAGATGGCCCATGAAACAATCTTTTAAAGCCATTGGCCACATTATGAAAAAGTTTCAGAATCCCTACCTTACATCACCATTCTACCTTTGTGGAGGGGTGTCAGGGTGTGTCAGGGAGGGGTAGCATCTCTGGTGGCTGAACATGTTGCGTCCTTTTAGGGCGGTTTGTCCACCTTTGGCCACCACCTGGCACCCAGCTCTCACCTGTGGCTCCTCGTAGCTGTTTGCATGCGACAGCGGCCACACCCCGGGCAACGGCTTCAACTGGCTGGCCAAACCAGGTGAGGGTAGCCAATGGGTCCAAACCCTCGGTGAGACAGGGAGTTGTCTATCCCAGCATGTGAAGACAGACTCTGGCGGATTGAGTGGATGAGACCAATGGAAGGTCCAACGGTCAAGAAGGCGGTCTCCACAAGTGTTGTGGAACTCGTAGAGCAGGACAAGACACAGAAGATGCCCTGGTCACCCACTGTGCCCAGTCCCATCTCCAGCCGTCTCGACTTTTGTCTTGCTACTGGACCCAGATGGGAATTAGGAAGAGTGAGTGAGGTTGACGCTGCGCAACTTTTCCTCACTTAAATCCAAATCACGCGCAAGTCTCGACACCACATTATTATCATCATTATTATTGCAACCTTCAAAGTCCTGTGGCGATGGGCGAGTGATGAAGCAGCAGGTGTGGACACACTGGGAGCTGTAGTCACGGACCTGCACACAGGTGGCTCAGGTTTAATGGTCGTTTCTCGCTGATTGAAGCAGCAGTGAAATCTGGCATCTACCTGGGCGACTGAGCAGTCCTTTTTAGGAACGCACTGCTCACTTCCATAGAATTGGGGAAGGGGCTAGAAAAGGTTCCCTAAACATTGCCTGCTTCACTACATCCTGGCCAGTTTACCGCGGCTGGCGGGAATCCCATTATAGCGGTTGAACAAATACAAATAAACAGATTAAACGTATGGTGACATCGCTCACCATTGGAACTTGGAACGTGCGCACGCTTTTGGACAACCCTACAACAGACAGACCAGAGAGACGAACAGCCTTGGTTGCCAGAGAGCTTGCAAGATACAACATTGATATTGCAGCCCTCAGTGAGACTTGTCTTGCTAATGAAGGTCAGCTAACTGAAACTGGAGGTGGATATACTTTTTTCTGGAGTGGTCGAGGCACCAATGAGCTTTGCGATGCTGGAGTAGGATTTGCTGTCAGGAATCACCTTGTTCGGCAATTTGCCAGTCTTCCCAAGGGTGTGAATGATCGGCTTATGACACTACAGCTTCTGCTACAGAATGGAAACCAAGCCACTCTGATCAGTGCCTATGCTCCCACAATGAGTAACCCGAATGAAACAAAAGACAGGTTCTATGAAGAACTGGATTCCTTACTATCAGCTGTGAGTAGCACCGACAAGCTGATCCTGCTTGGTGACTTCAATGCAAGAGTAGGATGCGACTCAATAGCCTGGCATGGAGTCACTGGCAGACATGGAGTGGGCAAATGTAACAGCAATGGCCTACTCCTACTGAAGACCTGTGCAGCACATGACCTCCTTATCATCAACACAACGTTCCGCCTGCCTACCCGGAACAAGACCTCTTGGATGCACCCCCACTCTAAGCATTGGTATCTTATCGACTATGTTATTGTCAGGAGAAGACAGGCAAGATGTCAGAGTGACCAAGGCCATGTGTGGTGCTGATTGTTGGACAGATCACAGGATCATTGTCTCCAAAATGAATCTCTGAATTAGAATGAAGAGGCAGCCACAAGATAGCAAGCCCATAAAAAGAGTTAATGTGGCCAGGCTAGAGAACCCGAGCATAGCCTCAGCATTGACTGAGGATCTAGAAAGCCGGCTTTCCGACCTGCACCTTGTAGGCAGCGCTGCAGACGACTGGGAACTTTTCCGGAATGCTATCCAGTCATCTGCACTGAAAATTTTGGGACCCTCTTCGCGCAAGCAGCCCGACTGGTTCGATAAGAATGATGGGGAGATATCGTCTCTACTTGCTGAAAAGCACTGCCTTCATTGTGCACATCAGAACGATCCATCATCAGCTGCCAAGAAGAACGCCTTTGCAAATGCTCGCAGGATAGTCCAGAACAAACTGCATAAAATGCAGGATGCTTGGTTAAGTGACCAGGCAGCTGAAATTCAGGGGCATGCTGACAGGAATGACCTGAAACGGTTCTATGCAGCCCTTAACACTCTCTATGGACCTCAGTCTCTCGGGAGTTTCCCCCTTATTAGTACAGAGGGTTCAACTCTGATAACAGAGAAGGCTCAGATCCTGCAGAGATAGGCTGAACATTTTGAAGACGTCCTCAACCGACCATCATTTATCAACAATGAGGCAATTGAGAGGATTCCCCAGGTTGACATCAACGGCGCCATGGATGATCCACTGGTAGTAGCTGAAGTTTCACAAGCTGTTAGCCAGCTATCCAGCGGCAAAGCTCCAGGGGCAGATGCTATACCTGCAAAGGTCTATAAAGCTGGCGGTCATGTACTCACAGAGAAGCTCACTGAGCTGTTCCAGTCTTTTTGGGAGCAAGGA
>CM057847.1:88201102-88215283 GCA_030068395.1 Apalone spinifera
TTTGGGGGGCAGGAAGAGAGGGAATGGGCATAGCAGTGGGGCAGGCAGGAGCAGTGACAGCAACCAGGTGTGCCATCATTTCGCTCATGATGGCACACATGTTATTGTCCTGCTGCACGAACTGGTCCCACATGCGGGTCCGCCACCTCCCAGACCTTCTGCGCCACAGTCTGCTGCATGTCGCGCAGGATGCCCACATACTGCCTCATGAGATCTTCCTGGACCCTGGAGTGCTTTCAGGTCCCCCAAGGGCGGGCGGCTGGCTTGGGTGGCGTGTTTCACCCCTCAGTCGTGGCTGGTCTGGCTGTGGAGAATAAAAAGAGGGAAGTCAGTCGTCCATGCAGACACTGTCCCTGAGGCCTTGCCCTCCTCTTTGAGGAGCAACCAACAGTCCGCAGGCCAGAGGAGAGGGATATCCCAGGAGCAAGGCCATATATGGCTTGCACAGCAGGCCCTGCCTAACAGGAGCCCCGAGGTGTCCAGGGAACCATGCTGCCCACTTCCTCTCCTTTCCTCCCCCCCATGGTCAAGCAGACAAGGCAAGTGTCCAGCCACAGTGGGATCCCATGGGCAGCAGAGAAGCCTGAAGCAGCTTGGCCCTCCCTGGGGCCCACACACACACACACCTGTGCCTCACAGCGCTGTCCGCTGGAGCGGGTGGTGCCTTGCATGTGCAGGCATGCCCATGTGCTGTGTGTGGTATGCTCCGATGTGTATGGGGTTGTGCCTGCACCCTTGTGGCTAGCCTGCTTCCAGCCATGGCAGGTGGTGAGATGGTGCCACCCCCCGAGGCAGGGCCTGATTAAGACCTTTAGAGGCCCTAAGCACTGAAAAGATTATGGTGCCCCCCCATACGTAATTCAAAATAAAAACAATACTATACCGTAAAATCTCATATTTTTTTGGTGCCTCTGCTTTGCTGGTGCCCTAAACACATGCTTAGTCTGCCTACTGGGTAATTGAGCCCTGCCCTGGGGCCAAATGTGTGTGTGGCCTCCCCTGAGCCTGGGAGCAGGATCCTGGGCATGCTCAAGGGCTGCCTGCTGCGTCTACTTGGTGTACAATAATGCACAGACTGCAGCACAATGCCCTGCCCAAGCAGGCCGAGCGACGATCGCACCCCATCCGCTCTGCACCGCCTCCCCTGCCCCAGGTGTGTGGAAAACTGAGATCACTCATTTGAAGATCCCTTCCCAGCATTAGACGATGCCTGTGACACATCCATGCTTACAGGTACCCGGGTCCAGGGACAGCGTGACTGTAGTAGCCATGTTGGCCTCTTCCTGCCCCTGCTGCCCCTTGTCGTCCTCCTCCTCCTCAGTGACCTCCGTCTGGGCGATGAGGGGTGTCTCGAGGTTGGAGTTGATGACCAAAGGTGGGGAAAGGGCTTCCCCAATGCCCAGGATATGGTGTAACTCATTGAAATAGGGGCAGGTGTGGGGTCCTGCCCTGGAGCATGAGCTGCGCCCTCCAGCCCTTGTACAGTCCTGGAAGAGCTCATTAACCTTACTCTGGACCTGTTCTAAGGTCCAGGGTGGGTGTCTCTGCTCTGCCAGGGCCTCGACCATGCGCTCATAGATGTCTGCATTCCAGGGTTTGGAGCAGAGATCCTGTAGGGGCTCTTCCTCCCCCTACAGCTCAAGGAGGGACAGAATCTCTGCTCCAGACCAGAAGGGCGCACAGCGTTTGGTGCCCCTGGGTGGGTCCTGGGAGCCCTGGTGCTGCTCCCTGTGAGGGTCAGGGAGGTCTCAGGGGGCTTGTGGCTCAGACATAGCTCTGAATGTCTGTTGCAGGGAGACCCATGCCATCAGGGTGCTGCTCCAGGGCTGGCTTCCTGCCATGAGGCTTGTCCAGGGTGCCTACAGTTTTAAGATGTGCCAGGAGATAGAAACTATAGAGTTGTGATTACTTTGGATGGAGTGGCCACCAGGGCACCTGGAGCCTTCCTCTTTCAAAGGAAAACCCTCTTCCCCGTCCACACACATGCCTTTTTCCGAAAGAGCCCTTTCGGGAAAGGCATTCTTCCTCATAGAAAGAGTTTTACCACTGTTGAAAAACCCCCTCCATTCTTTTGACTATTTGTCGAAAGAATGTGATTGCAGTGTGGATGTAACTTAAGTTTTTTCGGAAAAACAGCTGTTTTTCTGAGAAAACTCTGCAGTGTAGACATATCCAGAGTGATTGAACACTCTGCAAAAGAAACTTGGACGTTTCTAGAAAAAAGTTGCATTAACTGATAAAGCAGGAAAGTGGCAAACAAGTCTGCCTTTTAGTCAAAGCAATGGAAAATGTGGCATATTCTGCCAGTGGTGGTAATATTCTCTTCACCCAAATGGGTAACTTCTTTCATTTAAAGAGGGACATGTTGTGTGTCACATGATGCAAGAACACAGCTATGAAATATAAGGTGATAGGAAAGTAGGATGCTGCTCCTAAGAAATCACTTGTTGCTAAGGAGTATTTCTACCTATGCTCAGAAAAGATTGGTGTAACTCTCAGAGACAGCAGATCTTGATCCTCATTTTTTTGTATTTATTTGGTGTTTTTTGTTCAAATTTGGATACAATTATTAAAATATCATATGGTCAGTTTTTAGGCTTGTACATGTAAAAAAAAACTCATAGCAGTGGCTGGAATGTTTATCAGCATCAGTGGGTTCTGTAGAAGTCCCCACACACAGAACTGCTAAGACCTCACTATAGCTCAGGAATCAACATGAGATTTTCCAAAGCATTCATTTAATTCTGCTCCTGTGAAAGTCAATAGTAAATCTCCTGTTGATGTAATAGGAGCATCAACTCCTGAGGGCTTCTTAAAATCCCCCCTTAAGCATAACACAGTTCTGATCATGATGACAACAGTGCTATTTAAAAGCATCAGTGTTCTATTGGTCTTCCCAGCAGTGATATCCCACTCTTCAAAACTTTGTAAACTTTTACATACTCTATCTATTCCCCATCTGTTCACAATGTTAATAAGATTTTTTTTAAATACATAACAAATAAAACCATGAAATTGTTCAGTATAGTCTCTGAAATTGACAAGAAAGCTTCCTTTTCTTCCTTCATTTGTTGCTGAGGCAACTGGTTTGACTATCAGCAGGTAGGAGTGCTGTGAAACTTAAGCACTTAAAAGAACCATAGCTACCAACAATATGCAAACTCAGTGGTGAACTGAGCCCATAGTGTTTCCATTAATCCAAATGTTTGGGACAGATAGCTCATATAAATGAATGTAGCTCCATGAGGGTCTGGCTCTTTATTAGCTTTTTTCCTCTATTATATCTGAATGTCAGTTTTCAAAGTATTTTGGAGTGTCCTTAATGGATTGAATACAGAAGTACATTTTCTGTTATATTAACAAAGCTACCTGAAGAGATATCATTTTAGGATGCAATGCATCCCTGTGAAGAGGAACAGGACATAACTACTCATTATAGATCTCAAGCAGGAATTAAATCAGGCTTTGCATTGGCCAACAGCATAACAATGAATGTCATCTTGAGACAATAAAGAGCAACTATGATATCTTTCTTTGTAAGAAGGTGGTGATGCCTGTGCTTCAGGAAAGAAGTTTTCTGATTCAGCTTGAATGAATGCTTGCTACCTGTGGAGGTGTTTCTTTAAGGAATGATCAAAAAGATTGGTTTTCAATACAGATAGGAACAAATGTAACAATTTAAAAAAGTGATACAAGGTCACTTGTTAAAGACACATTGATACAGACATTGTTTTCATTGCAGAACCAATTTTATTTTATCTTGACATGCCAATAAGATAACATATCTTATAACTCACAATACCTACAGAGAAATAGAAGTTCTACCTGATTAAAAGGGTTAACAACGAAGTCACTGGCTGGAATAGATCAAGATGTCCCCTTATGTATTTGTACAGCCACCCAACAAATGACAACCAGCCATATCACTAGAAGGGTGTTTCTTTACTCTTAATAGTATAGTACCTCCAAATGTCACAGGCTGACTCAATTTCTGTGTGTGTTTTGTAGGTATTTAATTTAGATAATAAACATAGTAATGCATAGACGTCAGAGGGACAGCTGAGCACATGACCTATTGTCCAGCCTCTGACACAATGGTGTTAACGTTTCCAGCACGTTTCAGTCCTGTTTTGCCTTTTTCTAATCAAAGTAACTTTCAAGGTAGGTGCTAGGGGATTGTGGTAGAAAGTAATGACCTACTTTTCCTCCTATGTAAATCAAGAGTGACTCCATTAAAAAGTCTATGGGATTACACCTGGGTATTACTGGTGTCCATCAAAAGGAAATCAGACCCTATAATCCTCTATATACTTTTTTCCATGAATATGATAAATAACACTAAGAAGAATATTAGATACATATAGATTACTTTTTCAGAAAGCAATTTATAATCTCAAGAAGAATACAAGCATTGCCAGTATAAACATAAGAAAATGCAATAGTTCCCTCCCCGAGTATAAATTACAATATTCCCCATTTCTCATGAAATGTTATGTTACTTAAAATATACTAGAAGATTTACCTGGCATTGCTTAGGTCCTTAAGTCAATCAATTTTTGTTTTTCTTCATTTAAATCATTGCTCTGGGGTGAGGCTGAGGATGAGGGGCTCAGTATGCAGGCTGCCCCAGGGATAGAGGACTATCCCAGCCCTCTCTCACTATAGCAACTTTGGTCCAGGTGAGAAGCACCTTTCCATGGCTACTTTAGCTCCAGCAGGCACAGCCAGGGGAAGGGTGCATAATCTCCCAGTTGAGGCAAGTCCACATTTGTCTGTCCCCTTTGCTTCCCAGCCAGAGTGAGGAATGCAGCAAACTGCACTTTCTCCTCGCTACCTGATGAAGGAGAGCAACCAGCAATGTTCCTGTATGAACTGGGGGAGGGAGGCAGCTTTAGCCCCCTGCCCTCCCTAAAGAGCTCCAGAGGGATGGGAGGCTCAGGTTCAGGGCTGGAGCAGTCCCAGAGATAGGGAAGGGAACACACTCCCAGCCAGTCCTTTTCACCTTCCTGATGATTGTCTTTTTGGTATGGTTTTCTAAGACGCAGTCCCATTCCAGGTACATCTTATTGTCCTGGCACAACCAAACCCTGACCTTGCTTTAAGTTATGATCAGAGGAAGCTGCATACAAAATTTGGTGGTCCTAGCTTTTACTATTTCAGAGGAGTTCTTGAACAAACAGACAAACACACAGATAAACTCTCAAATATAGAGCTGAAATGCCTCATATCAAATGGGAAAGCAGCACAGAACAAATCTTTCACAGAAAAATGTAAATAGGATTTTGAGTACAGCTTGTATCTCCTTTAACTGGGACTCCCTGGTCTGGCAACATCCGTGGTCTAGCACTGACCACGGATGTCCCTGGACCACAGAGCCCAGGAACAGGGATGTCTGGAGAGAGGGCAGAAGTGCCATAGGGGGCACCGGCAACTCAGTGGAGAGCCCAAGTGCGGGTATGTGTGGGGGACAGAATGGGCAGTACAGTGGGGAGTTCTGGTCCCAGCAGCTGCTATGGAGCTCCAGCCACAGTGGCGGCCAGAGAGGTCTGGCCCCAGCCCTGGAGCCAATCAGCTGCGGAGCTCTGGCCCTGGCTGCAGAGCCAGGCAGCTGCAGAGTTCTGCCCAGCTCCAGAGCTCCAGCTGTGGTACTCCAGCCCCAGCAGCAGTTGGGAAGAGAGCATCTAGAGACCCCCAGGGGGCTAGGGCAGCAGCGGGGGAAAGCTGGAGCCCTAACCTGGTGGCCACCTGGGTCAGAAGAGGAGAGATGTTCCCTGGTCCAGTAAATCCCCTTGTTCAGGACCAGTCAGGTGCCAAGGGTGCCAGACCATCAAGGTCCAACCTTTATTAGTATTCAGAGAATAAATGACCCACAATGTCTTTAGCTCTATTTTTTTGCCTAATGTTTAGGATCTGATTGTAAAAGTAAGGTATGTATATATGGGTCTGCATTACTCATTGTTTTCTAAAGACACTATAGAACACAGGCTGTATGGATAGCCAGTGACTAGACAAGACTAGGCCTCAGAAGACCTTGTTTCTTTTCTTGCTTTGGTCAAAAACTTCTTATCCACCTTATGCCTCTGTCTCACCTGTAGAATGAAGATAATTCTCCTTTACCATTATCCATGTTAACTTTCAAGTGGAGAGGGTCAGACGCTCACACTCCCTTCTCCCCAGAGCCCAGCTCAGCCCCCTCAGCCCAGACACACACACATCACTCCCTCCCCCAGAAAAATCAAGTTGTGTCAAAATCGAAATGCTTTGTCAAATCATTTTGATTTTGTCAAAACTTTGTTATGGGGGGAGGAAAAGGGGTGGTGGTGGTGATGGGGAATCCAGATAATGTTGAAGCATCCTGTTTTCAAATTATTAGAATGAAGTGTTGTCCTTTCATTTTGAAATAACTTTTATATTGGTGTTTTTATTCTGTGTTATTTTTATTTATTATTTTTATTATAGTAGCACCTAGAAGCCCCAGTCACCTTATTATGCTGACACTGAAAATATTTTTACCCCTTTTGACCCAAGTTGTTAATCAATTTCAGGGTGTTGAGGGTAGTTTCACTTAACAGAAAAAAGTTTTTATGGAGCCAAATATTTTCTTTAATGCATTCTTGTTTATTCACAAAGATTGCGTATAAAGTCCTGTTTCCCTGAACACAGGAGGAATCAAAGAGTAGAGACAGTTTCTTTGTTTGCTGTTCCAAACCTGTGCTTCACCCAGTATTTTATACCCACAAGCTAACTCGTACCCTTTTCTCAGGAGCTTATTATCAGTGTTCCTGTCATTGTCTGTTCCATCTTCCCACCACTCCCAAACCACTGTTACCCAACCATGGTCTGCCAAATCTCTACTCATGTAGTTCAAATGCCTTTAGTTCTGCCTTTGTTTTGGCCAGAGACATGGGCCTGTGTTCAGTGAAGAAGCTGCTGAACCATTTCAGTCACCTGATTTACAAAGAAAAATGATAAATAGCATATTGAGTACTATTTAGAAGTGACTAATGGGACACTGTATAAATAGGATTCCAGAGCTGGTGCTGCTTAGCATATTCATTAGTTATCTGGGCGAGAAAGTCAAGAGCATATTAATGAAATTTGGAAATGATACTAAATTGGGAGGAGTTGCAAGTATCAGTGAAGACAGAGAAATAAAGAAAGCTAGAGAAATTAAAAACATGGTTAGAATATAACAATGAGATTCAAAGTGGAACAATTCCAGGCTAATACACCAAGTGAAAAATAACGTGGAACAAAATTTACTAAATATTAAAGAGGAATGTAGCAGTAACAGGGAACAATAGAACAAAACTGGAAAAAAAAGGAAATTGTAGAGTGTTCAAGCTATTATACATTTTGGAATAGCTTCAAAAAAGTGGCAGAAACCCCACTTCTTGACAAAACTAAAACTTTAGAATTGGCAACTGTAGCAAGTGTGCTACAGGAACCATTTCTGAATCAGAAGGCCTTTTTCCATCTCCACCTTCTGTGATTCAGAGAACAAGTGAAAAATTGGATAATTCTTTCCTAAAAAAGAACAAAAACTATTTCTCCTTTCATCACCTCCTTTCATCCCCCACAAGGTATTCTTTCTTGCCTTCAGGGGGGCTGACAGACTTGCCAGGGCCCTAGACAGGAGAAGGGCTGGACTCCGCACTTCTGGAAGGACTCCACACTTCTGGTGGGGCTGAGGCAGCCAGGCATCAATGCCACTTTGAGTGCACCATGCCATGCACCCCCCACCTTCAAACCTGCCTAGGGCACACTGCACAGTGCTTCAGTGGCACTTTAAAGGGCCTGGGGCAGTTGCCCCATTGCTCCCCCCATCACCGGGCCTGCTTGCCTTTCTGAAGTCACTGGAGATGTAGGATATTCTCTTGGGTTTTAGCCTAGCTTAACATAAGAGTGAAATAAGAGAAATAAGGGGACTGAACATTACATAAGTAAATATTACTGAAGCATTTAAAGACTTGCCTTTTTTAATCACTAGGGATAAAGGGACCTCTTGTTACTTGGAGCAATGCTTGCAGAATGCGTTGAAGAGGTGAAGTACTCTGTAACATTCTAAGTGCTAATAGTGCCTAGGTTCTGACAATGAGACTATTAAATGAACAGAGGAAACTCACCTCTCCATGTGCCTCCTGTCACCTGGTTGTTCACCTCACCAGGCAGGTCTTCAGTGTCTCAGCCCTCTGACCAAATCACATAGTCTGAAATGGACCAGCCCTTTCAGGGATAACAAAAGTCCAGCAGCAAGTCTACACAAAGGTCCAAACAAATGATTCTTCACTTCCTTTTAGCTTACTTGTCAGCCTTTGTTTTCTGGGCTCAGTTCTCAGCACTTTCTGAACTAGGTTTAAGTCTTTCTCTGACCTGGCATAGAGCAGATATAGAGCCTGCCCTGGCACATCTTTCTCTGCCCTGGTATAGAGCCACCAGGTCTTTCTAACAGGAGACCGGTTATCTTCACCGGTTCTCACAGCCCCAGTTCAACAAATGGTCAGCCCTCACAAGCTTTTAGTTAAGAGTTTTGACCCCTCTTTGGGACGTAAGCCACTTCCACACTAGCCAAGACCCAGATTTTCCCACTACTCCGGGTCCCAACTCAGGAATCCTACAAATAATAGTCACATGCTGCTTCCTTTACCTAGTGATACTATGTTCCTTGGACTTCTTCCCATTTGGGCTCTTTACCTCTGTTTATTACTTTAGGGCTACAGCTTTCAAGTCCTCTCAGTCCCAGGTTTAGCTCATGCAGCCTATCAAGCTTTCTATGGCCAGAGCAAAGTCCCTTCCCTTCCCCCCTCTGGCCCCAACCACAAACTGACCCGATCAGCTCCTGCCACTTCTTTTATGAGCCTGCTGGACTCTAGGGCTACGTCTAGACTACATTCTTCTGTTGGCAGAGGGATGTAAATGAAGCACTTCGAAAGTGCAAATGAAGCCGGGATTTAAATATCCCACGCTTCATTTGCATAATCATGTAATGGCGTGCTTTCAAAAAAGCGCTCTTTCGAAATTCAAACCACAGTCTAGACGCAGTTCTTTTGAAAATGGGGCACTTTTTCGAAAGATCCTGTAAACCTCAAAAAATGAGGTTTACAGGATCTTTTGAAACGGGGCATTTCTGTTGAAAGATCCCCGTCTTGACCGCAGGTTTTTTTCCGAAAAGCGGCCTTTTGAAAAAAAGCCGCAGCCTCCATTATGTAAATGAAGCGCAGGAAATTCAAATCCCGGCTTCATTTACAATGTTGATATGTCTAATTTACATCCCTTTATTGAAAAAGGGATGTAGTTTAGACATACCCTAGTGGCTCTTTCTAGGCAGGCCTGGAAAGAGCCACACCTCCCAGTGCTTCTTCCTGGAGTGGGATATAGGGTTGCCAAATTTCTAATTGCACTGGGGCAGTGAGGGTGCAGACAAGGTAAGGGATGCAGATGGGGTAAGGGCTAGAAAGGATAAGGTGGTGGGGAGGGGAATGTAGATCAGCACCCCCATCCTAAAAATTGTTCTAGCACCACTGCAAATCAGTATGATGAAAGGATGTCTTCAAATTAGAAAGTATGGGCACAATCAAGACAGGCAGTAAACACATCCTGGGAGCTTCCGGGTACCCTAAATTCTTAGTGAAGTTAATTCTGAAAGGAGAGTTGAGGGAGTTCAGTATCTTCCTAGATCAGGCTACACTGATTCGATAAATTACATAAAAAAATGCAAAATATCTAAGTACACAGTATTCTGCTGCAAGAAGGCGTTTCCTGCTATTTCACATTATGCATTATTCAAAGGGTAAACTTTCTCATTATCATATTCTACCTCAGTTTCTACATAAATAAAATAAAACAAAACAAAATATTCCCAGTGTATGCTTCCTGGCTAAATTTTACTTTTTAAAACTTCCACTGCAGTTTCAGTTGTTTATGGCATTCTTCAGAACTCTCCCCTAAACTGTTGCATAGTGGCCTAGGCCCTGAGCCTGCTTAATTTTACTAATGTGGATAATCCCATTGAAGCTGGTGGGGAGAGTGGGGCGGGGCAGGGCAGGGTAGAGCTGCTGGCCTTTCTCCCCATCCCAGGAGGAACTAACACCAAACCCAAAGTCTCTTCATGCCCTTCCTTCAGGGTAGTTTTATTCTTCCAAAAGAAGTCTTATAAAGTAATAGCAAAACAAAGCTATTCTCCAGACCAAAGCAGGCTGCAAGGGACCAGAAGCCTTTCTCTTTGCAGCTCTCTCTGCCAGGCAAGGTATAAGGGCTATCTTTGCCTCCTCCTCCTCTTCCTCAAGTGAGCCACTTGCTGGCTTTTATAATCACTTGATCAGTCTCAACGGGGAGACAGCTGATCAGGCACAGGTGAGGATGGGCCCAGTTACAGAGCCACCCTATGATAGTGGAACTACTAGCATAAGTAAGAATTGCAGGATCAATCCCTAAGACTGGCCTGAGTCATGTAGTGTATTGGACATTAGTTGGTACCTAGTATCAGAGGGGTAGCCATGATAGTCTGAATCTGCATAAACAACAAGAAGTCCTGTGGCACCTTATAGACTAACAGATTTATTGGAGCATAAGATTTCGTGGGCAAAGACTCACTTCATCAGATGCATATGCTCCACAACAGCTTATGCTCCAATAAATCTGTTAGTCTATAAGGTGCCACAGGACTTCTCGTAGTTGGTACCTATATATATTTGTCTCAAATATACAGTGAGATAAGTAAATAGTTAGACAATGTAATAAAATCACTATGCAAAGTTGAGAACATAGAAGTTTGTTTTTTCTCAGATTTTACTTCAGATGGAAAATAATAAAATCTGTGTTTATATGAAAATGTTCTTTGTTCAAGTATTAGTATTCACAGGTCTGTTACCATGGGTACTTGAGCATAAGGGCAGAACCAAACCACTCAGTCACTGACAATATAGGAACGCCCTACCCTCTGAAATTCACAACCAGAATAATTCAAATCTACTTTCCTACATTACAGATGGTGTTAAATATACTTCGAGTTAAAATGACAACAGTTCCTCCCACTGAATGGTGGATTCTACCACCACCAAACACATATCCTGAGATGTTAATTTCTGCTTCTGTTCTGTATGATCCAATTGTCTTCAGGGTGGGCTGAATCTGTGGACCTTATTATCTGAAGATAGGAAATGTTCAGGTGAGCTCAGATAACTGTTCTTATTCATCTTTATGAGAAGTTCTGCAAATCGGTTACAATGGGATTTTCAAAGCGGTGTATTGACACCTGACATCCCTGGTCCTGCAGGGCACTATATTTACCATTTCCAGATGGAAAGAGATTAATTGCTAGCCCACAAAATTAACTTAGGATGAATGAAATATTTCAGAATGCAAAAGCCAATGCTAATCCAACTCCTGTCACATAAGTCTTGATATTCATTTCCCTCTTGGTGGATGATTCATATAGAAACAGGAAATTCTTCTCTAACTGGGACAGAATAATTTCTCTCTAGGGTAGGGCTGATCATGTTCTTCCCAGTTACAGTGAAAACTCTATCATGCCATTAACTGTCATTACTAGAACAGGGCTGTTATTCATGGAAGGAGCACTGTTCTGGACCACAGTGGAGCACTGTTCTGGACCACAGTGGAAAACTGTGTTTCACATGGCAGATGCTTTGCTTGTTCTTTCTGGTATGTATTCCCTGAACTAATCAGGAACATCTATTCAAAACAGAAATCAGATTATTTGCAGTTACCAGATGAGGGAATGGAGAATCTGCATTCGGAGTGTTATCACTGCCAATGGATAAGATAGGATGAGATGTAGAGGAATTACGTGGAATTACTGGACAGATCTGATAAGCTTCAGTTCATTAAAGAAGGCTTGTGTCTGAGACCAGAATTCCCAATAAGCTTGTTCTACCCCAAGCTACAAGTAGCTCAAGTACCCATAGTAACAGATCTGAGGACTTTACCATGAAGAAGAATGATGATTTTCCTCTCTCACCCTCAACAGCTGATCTTTGACACACCTGCCACTACGAAGACAGTCCCATTTCCTGTTTAGCCCATAACTCTAATAGAATTGAAAAAGCTGCTCAGCGTATTCGTTCAAATTCCGTTATTTCCTGGATCCCTCTATAAGGAGGGTCTGAATCAATAATTCCGTTACAGCTAACTGGAATGGGAAAGGAATCCTGGGTGTGGATTACTCTTTGCCTTAGACCTGCTAGGTATTCAACTGTTGTTATGTAAATACAGCTCACGCTGGAATGAGAAAGAAATCCTGGGTGTGGTTATGTAAATACAGTTCACACAGTTGCTCGGATATTCAATTGTTAGAATGGTATTTTGCCCATTGTAACCAATTTGGCTGTTGTGGGGTCACAAACCACGTTAACCCTAAATGTAGGAATTGTAAAATATGACCACCAATGCTTGCAGTTATTGGGAATGCAGAAAAGCAGACTGTGACTAATTCCATTGAAAGGAGAGACACTATCATTGTAAAGAATCTCAAAAGCTTCAGAGGTGTAGCACAGTTAGATAAGAACCATTAGTTTCCAAGTGCAAACTAATGGTTCTTATCAGCCTCTTGTAACTATTTAGTCTTTAAGGTGCTACTAGACTATTTGTTGTTTTTTAAGTTTTTCCTGTTACAGACTAATTCGGCTATCCCTCTGAAGCGTATCTACTCACTGTCTCTTTTTTTCTTCCTGCCCCTCCCCCCTTTCCTTATTTATTCTTGGATTAGGACTTTCAACACTCCTGTCGTCTGAAGAAGTAGGTTGTGCCCATGAGAGCTCATGATATCATCTACACGTTTTGTTAGTCTTTAAGGTGCTACTAACTAGACTACTTGTTTTTTTTTTTAAAGAATCTCAGATGGGCACGGCTTTCTCTTCCAAACTCTGTGAAGTTGACTGAGGGAAAGGGCAGAGTTCTGAACCAGCAGGCTACATGCCCTCCAGGCATGAGCAGTAAGACTAGATCGAGCTTTTTCTCTCCCCACACTGTAGTCAATGGGAGCAGTGGCGAGTGGCAGCAGGTGGCTGGTGGGTGCAGCCAGCAGGAGCAGCTAGCAGGTGGCCAGAAAGTGGTGCCACACAGCAGCAAGCAGGTGGATGGCGAGTGACAAGCAGAGTGGGTGAGATGCCTCCTACTCCTCTCCCTCAAGATGGGAGGTGAACTCTGCAGATCACCTCTGAACTCTGGGCCGCCCTGACCAAGGGCAGCAACTGTGAGTGGGGTGGAGAGAAAGGTTGGGCATGTGAATGGGACGCTTACATTGCTGGACTTGTGAGCCTCAGAGGCAAAGGACATTGCCCAACCTACTTGAGGTGAGATGTTTACTCGTGGTTTGGTTATTAACTCTGTTTTTGGTGTTTTCCCAAATGAATGCCATGTTACTTCTTTCCCTCTTTCATTAAAATTTCCCACTCAGAGTGGGGAGAGCTGGGAAGCATTGCCTCCCAGGAGTGTGTGTGAATTTTCCAGGTTACTGAGTGGGAACTTGAGCTAGTTCTGTGTTGGATGGATGAAAAGTAACCCCTAGATATTGAACGCAGCTCTGGCTGCTGCCAGTGCTACCTGGCAGAAGGGTTACACCTCTATTCTCACTTCAATGTATTGCTGTCTGTTGAAACTGCTCTCATCAATTACTACTTTCTGACCAATCTCATTCTCACCTTCTTCAATTACTTGTTTTTCCATAGCTTTCATGTATTTTCCTCTCCTTGTTCTTCTCCTAACTCTCTGGCAAGTCCTTCAGCATCAGTTTTGATACTACTTTAGGTTCTACAAACTAATATACATACTAAGACTTAATAATAGCAATGATGATGTGATAGTGAAAAAACCCCAAGTATTGGTCTGAATCACACTCTCAATGATTGCTCAGTATGGGTATGTCTGCACTACAGCGTTATTTCAAAATATCTTATTTCAAAATAACATGTCTAGACACAAAATGCATTTTGAAATAGCATTTTGCTATTTCGAAATAGCGCGTCCACACTGATTGGACGCTGAATTGCATTTAAGGCCATCCGGAACCAGTTCTGGCGGGGAATCAGGTCAGGAGTTACTATGTGTGGCTGCTGCCTGAGGCCATCTGAGGCCTGTGCTTAAAGGGACACCCCGGACAGCCAGTTTTCAGGTTTCCCTACTTGCTTGCCTACCTCGCTGAGGGACAGCAAAGCATTTTTT